>OY783195.1:10594978-10747478 GCA_963678675.1 Xiphydria camelus
GAGAGAGAGAGAGAGAGAGAGAGAGAGAGAGAGTAGAGAGAGAGAGAGAGAGAGAGAGAGAGAGGGTGTTCATATTTTTTCCACTATATACTGGTGGTATAATATAAGTGTATGAATTTATTTAATATCATAAGTGCATAAACATCAAATATTATTTTCTACCTGTCTGCATTTTTTATTTTGAAGGAAAAAGACGCGGCAAGTTCTTTTTTATGAACATTTTTATACATTTTTTAGTCGAATTTTTTAGTAACGATTTACAATAATTTTCCTTTCAAATGATGCCTTTTATTTTTTATATATATAAATCTTGAACATGGCGATCTTAATTGATTTCAAATCTTTTTGGAGAGTATTTTACGTATCAATTTTTTGGCATTGAATGAACATGCCGCCTTTTTTACAGAGAATCTGATTTTGTGGTAAGATTTCATTAATTTTTGGATAGTGTAATACGAAAGAGGAAATATATAATTTTTAATAATTCTGTCATTATTATCTATAGAATTGGTTAACTCAGATTAACCTTTAGACTGCCGGGATTTCAAGGGGCATGTTGCCCTCAGAAAACTGGTATAAAAGGTATCTTATATCAATGATTGATCGTAGGCAAAGTGTCGATCACGGGTAGCGTCAATATATTGATTCTCCGGCAGGGAACGGAACAGCAAATGTTAAAAATTTAGAATTTGAAAAAAAAAGTTTTTTAATAGTAGAAAACGTTTTTTCTTTCTGAAAACATTATATAAGTTAAACCAATGTAAAAACAAAACGAGTATGAGTCGAGTAAAAGGGGTAGAAAGGGGTAAATGGGGTGACCTGCTAAATTTTTCATCAAAATCACCTCCATGAAAGTGATTATATTTATAATTACAGGCACATGCAAACAAAGCAATGCATTTTTTTGAAAACGTCCAACATAAATACTAATATAAGGTATGGAAAGGGTAAAAAGGGATAAAAAGAGGTAAAAAGGGGTGAAGGGGGATAACTTAACATTAAATTATGTTAAATAGTAATATCTCAAAAACCATTTATAAAAATATTTCTTCGTAAATATAGTTTCATGAAAACAAAATAATGAACCGCATGTACAAAATAGAAATTATAGATTTAAGGGATACGGGGTAAGTAAAAATGGGTGCGGAGGAGTAAATTTATCTTCAATTGTATTAAAAATTGGAAATAATATTAAGAAAATGTATATTTTCGTCTAAAAACAAAGAAGCTTTTCTGATGCGTCAAAATATTGATATTCCGGCAGTTTAAAGGTTGAGATAGTTTCTTAATTTCTACGTAGAGTAAGTTCGGTATACCGTATGTCCCTTAGCAAAAACTCCGGATTTTGAATTTCCCTGACATTTGGCCGGAAGTGGTTGGGTCAGTGCTCTAGTAATTTATAGTTAGAGTTCACTTCGGCAGAGTGCGCTGCGGTCTTACGAGCCGAGGGAAAAGTGTCAAACGTCTGGGCCTGGGTATACGCATCTTAGCGAATAGACCAATCAGGATCAAGTATTCCGTTGTGGTCGGGGTCCTGATTAGTCTACTCGCTAAGATGCGTATACGTAACTTTTGCGAGTGACTCGAGAAAGCTGGCCCTGGGGCCCCTTCTCTAACTCACTTGCAAAGTTCCGTATACGCATCTTAGCCAACAGACCAATCAGGATCAAGTATTCCGTTGTGGTGGGGGTCCTGATTGGTCTACTCGCTAAGAAACGTATACGTTTCTCTTGCGAGTGAGTTAGAGAAAGGGGCCCCTGATCTCCCGGTAGCTTTCAATTCGGAAGATCGAAGCATCTAACCTCGAAATCGTTAATTCGTAAATAATGATGAATAATGTGTAGAAGTGATAAGAAATAATCATTCAGGTTTCTTCGATGAGATTCCCCAAGTGTTTAAAAATCGGTGTCCGATTTTTGCCAATAACTGTTGCTTCAACTTCTAGTGATATTAGTATTACTGCAGAATGAGTAGGTTAGAAGATTTCCATGAAGACTCATGATTTTCTGAAATGTCATCTCGTACAGGTGCAACCGAAGAGGATCTAGCTCGTATCCTGTCCGTAAAAAGATGACTCGATGGACATTGGAGAATGTCAGGCTAGTCACCGAGCGCCTATCACCTATGATACTTTCATTCCAATACTACGCGCTTTTCGTTTCAACTATTCCTGCTTTAAATAACGTTCACTTCTTTCAAAGTATTTACCTTGTACAAATTGTTCATCGTAGGGGGCAGCGATCAATGATTATGACTAATCGTAGACAAATTATTCCTGTGATGATGTTCCAGTTGCAAAGCATACACTAGCAAGTCAGCTTACAGCGTCCGATGTTTAGTATCAACTTTACCTCGTTTGGAACACCCATCACCCGAGCATAATCAGGATTACGTTAACGTTAATCGCAAAATAGACCGTGAACTCGGGCACATTATCACAGTAGTTCGGCACACCGAATTGCCTTTTAGTTTTAATAGACGAACTTGTCTACGACGAGTCGCTATTATCGATCGCTGCCTCCTACCACGAACAGTTCATAAAAGGTTATTAGCTTGAAAGAAGTAAAAGTTATTTAATGCTGGAATTGTTGAAACGAGAAGCGCGTATTGCAATTAATGTACCGTGGGTAATAGGCGCTCGGTGACAAGAGTGACATTCTCCAATATCCATCGAGTCATCTTTTTACAGACAGGACACGAGCTAGATCCTCTTCTGTTGCACCTGTACGAGATGACATGTCAGAAAATCATGAGTCTTCATGAAAATCTTCTAACCTACTCATTCTGTAATAATACTTAATATCACTGGAAGTTGAAGCAACAGTTGTTGGCAAAAATCGGACACCGTATTATACTACTATCGCACGTTTCAATTTATATACCGACCTGTCAAACGTGAAGTGTGCTTGTACCTCACTTCTATTTCATCTTTTCTTTGCCTCTGGTGTAACGACGGTCAATGCGGAATCACTGATACCAATTAGGTTTCGAGGGTTATTCCTTATTCTTTCTAGCACAGCATCGATATTTTGCTGCACCTGTATTCTTCTGGGACTTCCTAAAATAATTATAAAAAGAAGTGAAACTTCGATACCAGTTTCTCTGAATTTGATTCCGATGGTATTAATTTCAATTGGCTCTATACAAGTCTTTTACAATGCTTCTTCATAGAGCCAATTGAAACTAATACCACCGGAATCAAATTCAGAGAAACTGATATCGAAGTTTCACTTCTTCCGCGTGTGGCGGCCACACGTTTTGTGTTTTTTTATGGGCACATAATGTAATGTAGGGAATGTCATATTCACTGGATGTATTTTCACCGATACTGGATCCTCCAAGGACTTAAAAATCTGTTACATTCTCCAGGGTTTGGGACTGGTGTTGATCTGCATTACCAGATATAGCAATATTTGATTGTGTTAATTTAATTCTCTCTCTCCATTTTCGACTAAGTTCTGCATCAGTTTTAGGTATTTTGTTATAAATTAATACACCCACCCACACCCACCTAAACACACACACACACACACACACAAAAGAATGTACAGTAATGCACGGTGGTTACTCGAGAAAGATCACGACTCCGATCGCGCAGACTACACGAGCTCCGTATAGCCGGCCACTCGACGCGGTAAAATCCGGAAAACTGAAAATGTGCAAACGAAATACAATCAACTCACAAGTAACTCTGCGCCCTCTAGTCTGGCTTCTCATATATCTTACGGATACACCCAAAAAAGGGTCCTAAACGCTGGATTTATGGTGAGACTAAACAGTCCTCTTAGTGGAGGTGCGACACTGCGTCGCCTCATAATACGAACAATAGCTTCCATCGCCCGAAGAAACCCTCTCGAGCAATACAAACCTGACCCCCTCTGCACAGTCTAAACAGCGATTGATTTTTGCCTTATTTTTCTTCAGTTTCAAGTTAATAACTATAACATGTGCGACCAAGAGTAGATCTCCTCGAGGTCGTGAATCCCGAAGGCACTACTGCGTGACACGAATAGTGACCGAAAACGTAGAGTGGTGGATTTAAACCGTATCGGTTAGTTGAAATGATGTAACACTGCACTCACAATATTACTGGTGATTATATTGGATTCAAAGAGATATAGTAATTCCATGATGTAGCCATGGTTTACAATTAGATACACTGAGAGGTAGTTTTGAGGGAAATGTGTGGGACTGCGAACGCATTCGTAACCCCCATTCACCAAAACATACCGCCTGCCTCGCTGTTGCGACCGATGTACAGATGATATCTAGATTAGTGCGTTACTGAGGTTGCGATAATAGTGAGCCTCGCCGCGTGAGTGATAGTCGTACGGTGGCCTGGCGCTTCAGTTTCACAAAATCGACACATGGCTTTGCCTGGCAAAGGCGATAGACGGTACGACGTCTACGTACGGTAGAGAGCGGTGGAATGGGGCAGAGTTGAGAGCGGTGTATTGGAGCAGGGTCGAGAGCGCTGTATGAGTGAGTCACGGTCGGAAGCGCTGGAGTGTGTGGGTTTCGTTACGGACGTCGTGTCGGGCGCGCGATTTTGTACCCTCAGCATAAAAGTTTCACTTCAAAAATTAATTATTCGAAATAACAATTATAGCAGTTTTGTAGAGCAGAAAGAGCTCTTTCGAGTACATATAAACATATTGCCAAACAACCAAATAGATCATTGTAAAATAAAAGAAAACATAATTGTGCGACGGAACAGTCTCAGCGACGCGAGTATCGGCCACTTGAGCATGCCGGTCGCGGGAGTATAATATATAGCATCACCGACGAAAGTCGCGTCGCGTGGTGTGTGTACACTCGTCGAGTATCGGATACCTGCGTAGCATTGTGTGCGAAGGGCCTAAGTGGAATGGGGCAGGGTCGAGATCGGTGTATGAGTGAGGCACGTACGGTAGCGCTGGAGTGTGTGGGTTTCGTTACGGTTTTTGAGGAATTTTCGTTGCATACCACGCTTTTAGTCCACTCAGCAAAGAAGTTTCACTTCAAAACCCCATATAATTCAGCCCTGACAAGTACAATCTTATCGAGCTGTACCTTATTGAGGAGACTTTTCGACGTAATGATTCTGAAACGTTTCTATGATGTTTCGCAACATTCGCGAATTTATCAAGAAATATATACTTCTAGCATATGGTAGTGTTCACGAATATTGTAAAATATCGCAGAAATGTTACAGAAAAGTTACTTGCAAAAACGTGCTTTGTGGGGTGTAAATGATGATGATACAGGGTGGGGCGTGGGAACTTCTTTTTTTGAAATTAGCGCGGTGAAGCCAGTAGCAGTCACAGAGAAGTGGGGAAGGGGTTAGTGGAAGGGGTCGGATGGGAAGTTTGTATCCCAACCCATTTCAGTCACAAATATTCTTTGGACGAGGCAAAAGCGCGCTTTCGTCGTGGAGGCCTATTTTGCTAACGGCCGCTCAGTCATCGCGGCGCAACGTGCCTTCCGACGTCACTTCGAAATTCCCCCACGAGGCCGTGCTCCTGATCTTTTGATGATGATTTTTTGAGAGAAGCCTTCCCCGGGCAGCTCTGCCCAACTATGGAGAAAGGCAGTAACTGCTAACCGACAAACTTGTGGAAAATCAACTGTAACTTTGATACCTTTAGCCGAAGGGTTTCCAAGACAGATTACTAATGAAACCTAGCTTTAACATTAAAAAAGGGTACAAAATTTGGGTACAAAATGATTCAAGATATTCAATGGTATCAAAAAACGCATCTCGGTTTGTTTTGCTAGTTACTGCCTTTCTCCATAGTAGGGCAGGGCTGATCTCACTAAGAGAGGACATAAACTGGCCCGCGCGCTCGCCGGATTTAGCACCATGTGATTATTTCCTCTGGGGTTATCTCAAATCCCGAGTTTATAACAATCGTCCACAGACCCTGGAAGACCTACAGAACAACATCCGAGCTGAAGTTGGCAATATACCGGACGACATGCTTGAAAGAGTGGACCGAAGTTTTTGATTTTGCCTAAATCAGTGTATTGATAATGGAGGGCGACATTTGCAGGATATTCTGTTCAAAACAGCATAAAATGAGATCTCCCATTTCATTTTATAAGCAAATAATAAAAATACACAGTTTTGAAATGAGCACAGTTTTATATTTCATCTCCAAAAAAGGAAGTTCCCACGCCCCACCCTGTATTTTGTAATTTCCATCGTTACACTAGAGGCGAAGAAGAGATGAAATAGAAGTGAGGTACATGTATGTAGGATCGGTAAAGAATGAGAGGAATGCGAGGAATGTGAAGAATGCGAGGAATGCGAGGAACTCGAGTAACGGCCGGCGAGTTCCAGAAAGGCGAGGGACTCGAATAACGGCCGGCGAGTTCTGGGAAGGCGAAGGGCCTGAGCAGCGGCCAGCGAGGCCGCTCCTCACGCCCAAGGGATAGACGCAAAAGGGTAGATGGGAATAGAGAGGGGGTGAGGAGATATAAGGGAAGGATAGGAGCAGAGAGGGGCTTAGAGTTTACAGAGTTAGGAGAGTTGGCAGAGTGAAGAGAGAGTGTGCAGAGTGCGGTTTTGGAGATTCGGAGTGACGTGCGCGGGCAACCAAGCTATGTAAATATTGTTTCGTTAAAATATACGTTCATACCGTTAACACCTCCTGTTCTCCATGATGTTGATCCCACAAATTGGGGGCTCATCCGGGATCATGTCAGAGCAACAGTGATGGTGCAACGCGGTGTGACGAAATTTTAACGGTGACGTGAACGGCGATGACTAAAGACGGTTAAGACGGTAAAGACGGTTAAGACGGTAAAGACGGTAAAAACGGTAAAGGCGGTAAAGACGGTAAAGGTGGTAAAAACTGTTAAGACGGTAAAGACGGTTACGATGGTTACACGGTGATTTTTTCTTCAACGTATCAAAATGCCGGGTTCCGCGGGAAGAGTTACGTTCGAGGAGCTAGACGACGACGAGTTAAGGAGTAGACTGCAAGTACTTGGTTCATCGACGAAAGGAACCAAGGCCGCGCTAGTGGAGCGACTGAGAAGAGTCATCCTAGCGAGGACAGCGGATAAGGCGAGCTCAGCGAACGAAGACGACGACGAAGAAGAAGAAAGTAACCACGAAGACGATTTTGACGCTCTGAACGTTGGGGAACTGAAAGCTCGGTTGCGTGCACTCGAACTGAAGACGACGGGTAAAAAGGCGGCACTCTGATCGAACGCTTGAGGTCAGCAGAGTCGACGATCCGACACGACGAAGGTGGCAAAGGCGACGACAAGAGGAAAAGAAGCAAAGACAATCGAGGAAGTCAGGCGGACAACCTCGGTAAGCTCAAACTCAAGGAGTTGAAATTGCGACTCAACGAGTTAGGGTTGAGAACGACGGGCAATAAGGCAGAGTTGCTCGTAAGGCTGAAGGAGGCTCTGCATGAAGAAGACGAAAAGAATCCAGTCAGCGAAGACAGTGACAACGACAGCGAAGACGACGATAGCGACAGTGACGAAGAAAGCGTAGATGATGGCGCTCGCGGTGGAAACGCGCGTGGTGCAAACTGAAGACGCGGTCCAAGTAATGACAGCGAAATGTTTCGCTATTATTATCCACGTTCCACTCTGACCTTCAAGGATGTCGAAGACGCATTGGAAAGATTCAGCGGTGATGGGAGCCAGAATATTCGACGTTGGTTCTCCACATTCGAAGAAACGGCGGAAATGTGTACGTGTGGTCGGAAGCGCAGAAGGTAATTTATGCTAAGAAATTGCTGGATGGACCCGCAAAATTATTTGCAAACTAGGAGTGCCACGCTAAAGAATGGAGCAAGCTGAAAAAACGATTGATCAGAGAATTCTCCAAGACCACAAATAGCAAACAAATGTATGATCAATTGGCTAATATAAAGAAAAAAGGCGACGAGAGCTACGCGAAGGGTATGTTTATCGCGTACTGGAGATGACCAGTCACGGCGATATCGAGTTGGACGCAAAGCTGCAATACATCATCGATGGAATCCAAGACGAGGAGGTGAATAAATCAATTTTGTACGGTGCGACGACGGTGAAGGAGCTGAGGAAGAAGTTGAAACAGTACGAGACGCAGAGGAAGAACGCGAAAGTGAAGACGACCACGAGGCAACTCCAGAAGAACGACAAGAACGAAAATACGAAGACATTCAACAGTACACGCGACGATGGAAAGGGTAAACGCTGCTACAACTGTGGCAGTAAGGCACATTTGAGCGACGCATGCCCAGACAAAGGAAGAGGGCCAAGATGTTTTAAATGCAACGAATTTGGACACGTGTCGACGAGGTGTACGAAGCAAACCCCAAAGGACGAAAAGGGAGAGGAAGAAACAAGAGGAAATCCACGCTGTGACGCAGTACAATCAGGGGACAAGAAGACGTACAAGCAGGTCAACATTTTGGGTAAGGAGATTACTGCTGTACTAGACTCAGGTAGCGACCTACACCTGATACGATCAAGTTGTTACATGCGGCTCGGAGCGCCGAAGCTCGAGTCAAAGACGATTTCATTTAACGGTATTGGAATGACGAACCAACGCACACTCGGACGTTTCACGGCGGATTTAATTATCGACGAACTGGAATTCACGTTTGAATTCGATGTAGTACCTGACGGCTTTCTCGGGCAAGATTTGATAATTGGTGGCGAATTATCCGATTACGCCGAAGTACGCGTGATACGAAGGCAGGCGATACTGAAGAAAATCGAACCGGAAGTAAACGAAATGAAGATAGAAGATGGCGGCCAGAAGGAAGTGCTGAATATCAACGTGCAGGACGAAGACGAAAACGAACACGACGTTTCAAGCCAACGTGTGAGCGATCCAGAAATTAAAGGCGCAATGGTACTTCAAAAAGATGTTGAGGATGTGCAGGAAGGCCGAGGCGGTTTATTTGAGAAAATCCAGAATGCGCAAGAAAACGATCCGGAGTTGAAGAAGACAACTAGTTCCATCCAGGCTGGAAGGAGCGACGAGTTCTCCACGTTGAAGAGGAGAATACTGTACCGTGAGAGCAACGGAGACGAACTCATGGTAATACCCAAGGCGATACAACATGACGTAATCAAGCAGGTTCCAGAATAAGGGCGTTGCGGGTGGAATAAGACGAAGTTTAAGCTGAATCAAGATCTGGTCCAAGGCTACCGAGGAATACGACGAATGGTTCACCAACGACGAAGACAGCGCAGTCGAGGAAAGCAGTAAGGAGAAGTGTGGCATCGGGGGCGATGCCAATGCAGGATGGCAGGATGTAGGATCAGTAAAGAATGAGAGGAATGCGAGGAATGTGAAGATTGCGAGGAATGCGAGGGACTCGAATAACGGCCGGCGAGTTCTGGGAAGGCGAAGGGCCTGAGCAGCGGCCAGCGAGGCCGCTCCTCAGGCCCAAGGGATAGACGCAAAAGGGGAGATGGGAATAGAGATGGGGTGAGGAGATATAAGGGAAGGATAGGAGCAGAGAGGGGCTTAGAGTTCACAGAGTTAGGAGAGTTGGCAGAGTGAAGAGAGAGTGTGCAGAGTGCGGTTTTGGAGATTCGGAGTGACGTGCGCGGGCAACCGAGCTATGTAAATATTGTTTCGTTAAAATATACGTTCATACCGTTAACACCTCCTGTTCTCCATGATGTTGATCCCACATGTATACTTCACGTTTGACAGGTCGGTATATAAATTAGAACTTGTGATAGTATAATACGAAAAAGGAAATATATCGATAAAGAAAAAATAACAATAAAAGGTTTGTTCCTGCAGGAGTCAAAGACTGTCAGCGGACGTCAGGCGCATGCGCATTAAGATTCTATGCGTTCCAGCAAGAAGTACGTGACAGTCACTGATTCCAAATCCGCTGTTCCAGCAGGAGTCAGACAAGTTTGCTGACAGTCAGAAAAGTTTGCGGATTGTCAGGAAACTTTTAGTCCGACGCAGGCGTACTAGCTGCTCGTATGAATGAGGGCGGGTTTTACAAACACAGTATAAATGCAGTATAGCGCTATACTGAGAATAACCAGCACGCAAGCGTTTTACACACGCACACAAGTATGGTATAAGGCTGGAATAGGAGAAATGCATTAATCCAAAATAACTGTCCTAATTTGTTGTAGGATATTGTGTACACCCTGGTCGAAGTAAAACTGCCCCCTTCTCTTAATTTGTTAATTGTTATTTTTACTGTTCAAAAACCGAATCTATTATTTCTGCTATAGATGTTGATGCTAATGTTAGAAATTTGAATGAGTAATTAATATATAGGGTACCTATAATAGAAACATTTTGCAAAAGTAACCAGAAGAAGAATCCGTGGCCCCGGGTGTACAATTAGTAATTAAATGTCAAACTTTCATTAGCTAATGCGGCTTTTACCCTGGCTAATGAATTCATGATAATTAATTATTCATTGGTTAGTATCTTGAAATATGACATTTTGAAAAGTCACTATGTTCAGAATCTCCGTGAACCCGGGTGTACATGGCAAGCCAGGTATCAGATTTACACGGTTATCTATGGAATCCGTTATTTCTCCCCTTTACAAAATAACAATAACCTTAGTCGAAAATTAAAAAGGTTATGTTTGCTCTCTTCTAAAATTAATTACTGTCGTCACCACTAGAGTACAGTGCGGTCGGTGTTCCAACAGAAATCCCTGACTAGTCAAAGTCCGCACATACGCACTACGTACAAATCACCAACTGTCAGGGATTAGTCACGGATTCTCTGCAGGAATAAACCTAAAGTAGTTATTTCCTCTTTCGTATTATACTATCAGAAGTTCCAATTTATATACCGACCTGTCAAACGTGAAGTGTACATGTACCTCACTTCTATTTCATCTCTTCTTCGCCTCTGGTGTAACGATAGAAATTACAAAATATCATCATTTACACCCCATTTCCTCTTTCGTATTATACTACCAGAAGTTCCAATTTATATACCGACCTGTCAAACGTGAAGTGTACATGTATTCTATTTCATCTCTTCTTCGCCTCTGGTGTAACGATGGAGAAATTACAAAATATCATCATTTAAACCCCACAAAGCACGTTTTTGCAAGTAACTTTTCTGTAACATTCCTGCGATATTTTACAATATTCGTGAACACTACCGTATGTTAGAAATATATGAGGGGCTGAGATTCATAGTGGTGTAAGTCAGATTATCCAGATTTTCCAAAAACAACCGCTTTGTCGTCCCAAAATATACATGTAACCTTTCTTGTTAGCTACATCATACGCCGAAATTATAGCAGTACATATTCCGACGGTAATACGCCTCAGAAACTGTAATCTTAGGAAGGGCTTATGTATGTTTGGGGCGACAAAGCGGTCGCTTTGGAAAATCTGGATAATCTGACTTACACGACTATGAATCTCAGCCCCTCATATATTTCTCGATAAAAACGTTTCGGAATCATTACGTCGAAAGATCTCGAAATTAAGAAACTATATTAATCTGAGTTAACCAATTCTAATAACGACAGAATTATTAAAAATGATATATTTCCTCTTTCGTATTATACTATCACAAGTTCCAATTTATATACCGACCTGTCAAACGTGAAGTGTACATGTACCTCATTTCTATTTCATCTCTTCTTCGCCTCTGGTGTAACAATGGAAGTTACAAAATATCCTCATTTACACCCCGCAAAGCACGTTTTTGCAAGTAACTTTTCTGTAACATTTCTACGATATTTTACGAATGTTGCAAAACATCATAGAAACATTTCGGAATCATTACGTCGAAAGATCTACTCGATAAGTGATAGCTCGATAAGATTGTACTTGTCAGGGCTGAATGATATGGGGTTTTTATAATTATTTTAGGAAGTCCCAAAAGAATACAGGTGCAGCAAAATATCGATGCTGTGCTAGAAAGAATAAGGAATAACCCTCGAACGAGGTTAGAATCAGCAAATCCACGGTTAGGAGGATATTGCAGGATGAAAATTTTCACCCATTTAAAGTGACGTACGTCCATGCACTCGAGGCAGCAGATCCAACCCGCCGAATGAACTAATGCAGCTGGTTCTTGGAACAACAAGTGGACGATCCCTCGTTCGAAATAAATCCCCTCAGGTTCGCACATGATTTGGAGTCCTTCTGGGTGGAATTGAATAGCAGCACGTTTATTTTTCTGTAGCAAATTATATATCCAGCATTTCATTATTTAAAATATAGTACGAAGGAGGAAATATATCAATAGAGAAAAAATAATGATAAAGTAATTACTTGATTATTGTGATCCAATTCCATTGCATCTACTATCCTTCTGCCACGGCTTTGATAGAGAAGAAACATCAAATTTATTTGTTAATCCATCGATTTGCCCCGTGCTCGCATGACGCTGAAAACAAAAAATAGAATTACCACAAAGATATTTATCCTTCCATCGAAAGTGAGGTTAAAGCTATCAGATGGCAATTAAACTTATCTGATAGCAATTCTTCTGAGATACTGCCGTCTCCTTTCCTGCTCTTTATACACAGGCAACCAGAGAAAAGCACTGCATCCGTTCACTATCTCGATATTCGAAAAAAATGCAAACGATTATTAAACTATACGGAGCGTCTGTCACATTCACCACTATTGAGATTCATAACTCCGATTACACTGAATTTTTACTTTTTATTAACAAGCGCGTCCAAGGATCGAAATAAACGCGAGGGAAATCGTTTCGCGAATGGAAATATTTTATTAATTTTGAAAACCATGACTAAACATTCAAGGAATATATTCTCTCACTCACTCTCACATACATTTGATGGCGTATGCGTGTGGCCGCATCTGTGTACACATTTCCGATCATGGCCGACTATCGCCGAAGATAGGCGGAATTTTTGTGAGATTTTGACATAAGTATATATATCGCGCGAGAAATCGGATTCTTGACTTTTAGGCACAAGGGGCGTGGCTTCGCGTTGCTGAGGAAGAATCTCTGTTAATATGTAACTTATAACATTTATTCTGGTCTCTATCAATAGAGAATACTCAATTTATATGGCGTAACTAAGCATAGTTTTGGTTATAATCGTATATTTATTGAGAAAATTCGATGTAAAAATTGAGGGGTGCAGGGGGGCAGACATTTGTGGTGTAAAGAGACACGGGTGCTCGCGACATCAGCGCTGTCGTGTCTGAGCGCGAAACTACTTGAACGAACATACCGTGAGGCACTGCAGTGTCTCTTGATATTTTCACGGAAATGCCGACTGATTTCATCTGTGCCAAATAGTAACTTATTGTTAGTGATCTCAACAGGATACAAATCTAACGGCCACAATCGAATCTTTCCCTGATGGCAATAGTTATTTTTTGACCGGAACATTTTTCCTGTAAATGTAAGTGCGCCACAATGACCGCACTCAACATTAAGATCACCGACATTCAACGCTTGAACAGTCTACCCTGGAACATAATGTATTCTGTATTCTGTATTTGGCACTTACCACGCACTCAGCCTTCTGGACCATTATGCCCGAGCCACACTTGGGGCAACTCAGACAGAGAGGGGTCCCCTCCTCCGCTCTCAACCCCCGGTGAGCACAGCGCCTCCATGCAGAAGCTCCCCTTCCCCTCCCCGAGTACAGCCGGTCTTAGCTCGAATCTCGGATCCCGGAAAAATTATTTTTCCACAATCCGGGATTCGAACTCTAGACCTGTCGCCCAAGCAGTCTTCGAAAGGCCAACACTTTAACCACTCGATCACTGCCGGCGACTTGGAACATAATGTACCAGACTCTTCTTTTGCTTCTTAGGTCTTCCTCGCTGTCCATCCGCACTATTAGCTCTCTGCTTTTCTGCACATCGCCGAACATTGTCCTCTCGCTTTTGCGCGTGTCTCCGTTCGCAATGCTCATCTTCTGTTATACTTTCTTCCACACTTCCACTCTTCAGTCACCATCGCTGTGCGAGACAGCGATTGAAAGACAGCAACCGTCGATGTGCTCACAGAAATGATTAACGTCGAAAAAAAAAGAATAGTAACTATGCACACAGTTCTGTCTAAATGCACGGTAATCAAATACTGTGCCAGAGCTCGATGGCTATCACTGTCTCAATTCAGTAACTATTATATTACTGTTCTGTACTGTACTGTACTGTAGCGAACTATCGCTATTTTAAGAAGAGCAGTCGAAAATTACAATCAGTTCGAAATTAAAACTTCATCCATTTATCAAAAACTAATCCACCAGATTTTGCCTCTGATTTTTTTACTATAAGAAAACTTTATCATTATACCGCATGTCCTATGGCCAACCGCGCAGGTGAGCTGCGACCTGAATTCTTGACTTCGGCAGTATTTATGGTACAATTAGAGTGGGCTTCAGACGAGTGCGCTGCATAAGAACGAAAAGTGTCGACTGCTCTTCTAATAGCTGTCAATTCGGGAGATCGAAGCGTTTCGTGTAACCTCAAAATCGTAAAGTTTTGAATTAGTAGTGAATAATTTGTAGAAAAATGATGAGAAATAATCATAAATAATCTTCTGAATTGACAGCCATCGGGAAATCAGACGACGCTTTTCGCTCTTAAGCTGCGTTCTTACGAAAAGTGTGAAACGTCTGATCTCCCGATGGCTATCAATTCGGGAGATCGAAGTCTAAGCTCGAAATCGTGAATCTTTGAATAAATGGTAAGTAATGTTCAGAAGTGAGAGTTAACAATCATTCGGGTTTTTTCGATGTCCAACCGAATTACACGCCACATGTGCCTATTTGTTTCAGAAATTATTTCCGCGCTAGCACCGCGCGTGTCTAGGAAGTAGTTTTACGAAGTGGCGTGAGCGATACCTAAGGCGTCACAATTCGGAAGATTATTTATGATTATTTCTCATCGCTTCTACAAATTATTCACTACTAATTCAAAACTTTACGATTTTAAGGTTACACGAAACGTTTCGATCTCCCGAATTGACAGCTATTAGAAGAGCAGTCGACATTTTTCGTTCTTATGCAGCGCACTCGTCTGAAGCCCACTCTAACTGTACCATAAATACTGCCGAAGTCAAGAATTCAGGTCGCAGCTCACCTGCGCGGTTGGCCATAGGACATGCGGTATATTGCACGTGAAATGTTACTGACATTCAAAATCAGATGATAACGGTTTTTTTATAGTAAAAAAATCAGGCAGAAAACTGACGGATTAGTTCGTGATATGCACGTGTGTGCGTGATTGCGCGGTTTAAAAAAATAATATTCACAATTAAACAAGAAGAGGGGATAAATAAATATGTAATAAATTAACTACAGTGGTAATATTAAAGTAATAAAATAACTTTTACTTTTGTAACAATACATCGTAGTCACTTCTTACAAAAACACAATTGGATGTACAAAGAAAAATACATCAAGAATATACATACATTTTTTGGCTTAAATAGTGAAATTATTGACTAGTACTATCAGAGAGAAACTGACAATATATGTATTATGCTTGTAATTCATATCCAACGCTTTAAAATACACTCGGTACCAGAGCTATTTAGTTTGACTTATGCGTGAAACAGAAGAGTCTTCCAGTTCTATTAGAGTTAAACATTGCCCAGATTTTGTATTAAATTTGTAACTTCTACGAAGTTTGTATACTAGGTAATATATGTACAAGATGTTGTACAACATAAAGGTTCCGAGCGAAGGTCTCAACAATGAGGTAAACTACAAATAGTTGATGCTCCTTTACATTTGGTATCATCAGCACGGTACCTTTTTTAATTGTTTTATTGCGAAATGTTATGCAATCTGCTAGATATACTTCGTCGATAATCTGCAGCGGTAACAGAGACGAGTATAAATAAATTCCGAGAAGTTCATTAACAGAAAATATCTTAAAATATTTGATTTCGTAAGGCTTTTCAATAACTGAAGCATTACATTAAATTCACTGACTCATTCGTAATTGCGCTTTTATTGCCAGTGTTTTGCAAATATTGACACGACTAAGAGATATGTGAGTTGTTATTTTACCATCCCAATTTTTGCTTTTTCATCTCATTGTTGCAAAGTGCCACAAGGGTTCAAAACGCCTCAAAATATATGGATAATAAATTAGATAGTGGTGTTTCGGTTTCAAACACCCGGAAAACAAAGAAGTAAGATGAGTCAAATATTTGGATATTGAAGCTTCCAAATAGTCAGCTGTAGTTATATGAACCATGGGCGATGTTACTACATATATCAAAATGATCTCTTTTAAAGTTATGATTAGTTTTCAGTGACTATTATGATTATCTTTCGGAACGTACTCTCCGATTAAAATACCAATATTTTGTAACAAACAAAGTGATTCGCTTGCCGACATTTTGATGAATATTTTCTTAATTTGATTAATTTTAATTTCACGAGGTTTGTTGCGCGCTTCGTAATCACCATAATCTAAATTTTTTATTCTATCATTGAGATTGTCGTAAGTGAAGAATTTTTCATTTATAATGAAATGATGCAAGGTCAAACCCAAGTCGTACTCGCAGATACCTTCTAAAATGTTGTGCACTGCATCAACCGTCATCAGATCGATTGTTGATGCAGACGTAAGGTCGCTCAATATCGATGGTCCGGCGATACCCGTTAAACTTGGCTCTGGATGGATTACATGCTGTTTATAGGTTTCATGGGTCTGCATTTGACAGAACGATGCGTCTAATGTGGAACTCAATTAAGAACTGCTTGTTAAATAAAATCGACGAAATTGGCGGAACAATTTTTCACGAAACCTAAAATAGTATTAATGGCGAGGTTATTACCAATAACGCCAGCTAGGGAAAATTATACGTTCGTTGAACCTGATGGAGTTTAAACAGAAATTCCATCGTGTCCTAAGAGACTAAGTTCATCAACTACTCTTGCAAAAAAAGCTTTCAACCAAACAGACTACTGATCGCGAGATTTGTAGAATGTTAGTAGAAATATGTTTTCAGTCTTTGATTGTAGGTGAGCGGGCAAACAGGGTATCACTATGTAAACAGCTCCAACTTTCTCTACGCCTCTGTGACTCCCTAAAGGATTGTTGTTTTCGAAGTTATCTTGATAAAGTAATAATGGCAAAACTAATTTACCCTCAAACGAAGATTTCATAGATTTCCAATGCTCTCCTTGAACTATATTGAAAATGATAGATTCATATTATATTTCTCAATCTCGTTGAGATAAGACATTATACCCTGGAATATATGCCTGGAAGCACAAAGAACTTTTTCAGAATATGTTTCAATGAAATAATTTGTATAGTGACAACTTTATAGTCCAATGTCAGAACGTCTGATGCTGGTGCAGGTTCAATATCGTCTTTTGTCTAACTTCTTTTGGCGGAATTATAACTTCCTCCTGATTTGAAGTACTCAAAAAATTGATATTCATTCCAGAATTTTTGAAAAAGTGATTTTCAATGTCATTGTCATAGTTTTATAAGTAGCTAAGTTACCTTGCTATTCCACAAGAACTCTCAATCTATCAATCATTTGCTGGAACATCAGAGTTACTGAATCCTGTTTGAAGAAATCTTCGAAATATTTTATGATATCATGGATCCGAGTACGTGGAAAATCTTAAAAAAAATATAGCTCGCCCACTAAATTTACAGCAGATATCAGTAATGATTCAGCAAGTGTTGCGGGATTCATAGTTTAATACTTCAATATTTATCGTTCTTTACATTTACGTTATCTTTAGATTGTTTAATTATATAGGTTTATTATATAGGTTTAACTCGAACATCTGATATTTTAAAACGATTCCTTTTTCAAAAACCTATGCAATTTTTATACCAGTCATTCTCAAGAAACTCAAATACTTTGTTAATGTGCGTTGTCACTTTTTCTCCACGAACGGAAAGCTTGAAAATCGCTCTTTGCAAGAGCAACCATAAAGGCTATTTCGGTTTTGGATAAGCGAAGTTACCGGTGAAAAATATTTTAAAAATTATTGAAAGCCCTTCGACGACCGATTTGGTTTCATATCGGGCGTGGCCGATGATGCTGAAAAACGATTGTGGCAGTGTTAAGGAACCAACGATTACCATGGACGGGTGTACAGTTTGATTCGCAATCTCATAAGACGCCAATTTAGTGTTGACAACTTCATCACAGTTTGCTCTGTCCTGTAACAATATTAGGTATATTTTATAGAGCGTTCAACAGAAATAAGTACAAACATATTATATGTAACTCTCTCAGCTTAAACACGACATTGCTCCTGCGTTGTTGTATTAGTTACTCCGTTTTTGCTGAAGGTGTATTATAGACACCATAAATATAAATTCTTCGAGATGAAAAAATTATATATAATCAGTTATGATCATATATGATCACTTATATCTGATCAGATCCGAAATTTGTCTCTATGTGATCATATTTGATCATGTCTAATCATGTATGACCATATCTGCTCAAATACTACTGTCCGCATTTTTTGTTACTTAACTTCATCGATCGGCCGATGTTATCGAGTCCTCATCTGCTGCGCACTCCTGTGTAAGATATACCCAAAGATGATGAATCTATCCGACCCGCTTTCAATCTATAAAATTTAAGATTGATGATTGGCTAGATTATTTTTTTTCGACCATCACGACCTTCAAAATTCGTAGCTTGAAAGCGGGTTGGACAGATTCATGGTCCTTGGGTATACCTGCAAGATACGTTTCGAGTTATAAAGGGGCGATGCGCTTTGAAGGTCAAGTTCTTTAAGCTTCTCTGAGCTCTCAGTCATGCATGCATTGTTCATATAACTTCATTAAAATTATTTATGAATTGAAGTGTATTTTCCTATTGAAGTTTTGGACTTCTGTTGCAGTTCAAATATACTCAAAATGAACTCTAAAAAGTATGCAAGCTAAAATCAACCGATAAACAACTGTTTTTTCGATTTCATCAATCCATTGTGGTAGTATAAATATAACGCGCGCGTAACTTTTATTCGTATGACGGGTCCTTGGGCAGGTCGTGTACCAGCCTCCCAATTCGGGCGGCTTTCTCTCTAATAATTCGGCCCGGACGTGCAACCGGGATTAGCTAGGAAATTCGGCGTCCACCGTTTTCGAAATAACATTTTATAACTTAGACCTCGGCACGTTTCCTCAACACTCCTTAGCGGTACGCAGGGGCAGTTCGAGGTAATGCCGACTTTCGAATAAACCCCGAAACGCAGAGGTACACCCTCTCCTTCGAACGTTCCCACGGGTCGCGTCAGGGTAGAAGACACGTAGCTCCCGCCTTGCCGTAGCGTCAGTCGATTCTTAATCGCCAATCAGAACAGTTTTCAGTGCATAGCCTCCTTCGTCGCTCGCACTCCTGACGCACATAGCCTCTTCCGTCGTTTGCGCTCAGTGTATCAGCCTCAGCGTGAACTTTACGACCGTGCTTATCGATTCCGCCGATTCCCGCCGGATTCCGCCGATTCCCGTGATCACATCCCAAGGAGAAATCGACGTCCCGCACGGAGCGGGCCTCTACGGATAACCGCGGTAAGTCCGGTAAACCGACCAACGCCAGGACGCACCACGTCGCCGCAAAGCCTCCTCAGTGTCCGTTGTGCAATTCGGATCACTATTTACGGTCCTGTCCGTCCTACACGGCGCATTCTCCCGAAGAGCGCCAATCACTCCTCAAAGCCAGACACCTGTACATGAACTGCCTAGGCCCGCACCTACTACCAATGTGCCGATCTCCGCGACGATGCCGGAACTGTGGCTGTAAGCATCATACGAGCTTACATCGCGGATCGGCGGGTGATCAGCCAGAGTCCTCAAGGGCACTCCGGCAGACTGAGACTTCGGGAGAGACAACGTCCCCGACCGTCCACGTCAACAGCGATTCGCAAGCGGTCGGGCCTTCACATATGCATCATGCGGCAGCTTTCTCTGAACAGTTGCAGGAAGAATCAACTACGCTCCTCGCCACAGCCCTCGTCGTTGCCGTGTCTTCCATCTGAGAAACTAAGGAGACGCGAGCCCTGCTTGACCAAGGCTCTCAAGTTAATCTGATTTCAGAACACCTTACGCAAAGGTTGCGTTTGCCTCGTCATCGCACCCCACTCTCGGTATATGGAATGGAAAGTCAGATCCCCATCCGTACAAGAGGTCTCGTTACGGTAGAAGTATCGTCACGGTTCGACCTCAAGACCAGGTATCGTGTGGACGCGCACGTCGTCCCAAGGCTGTCGGGGTATTTACCAACTGCCAAGATCTACACTGAGAAAATCCCGCACCTGCGTGATCTGCAACTGGCGGATCCCGCACTCGAGCGTCCACATCGCGTCGAGCTTCTGTTCGGCGCTAGGACGTTCGCGCGCCTACTCCGAACAGGCGTGCGTCTCGGGACTGAAGACACTCCGCTTGCCCAGGAGACAGCTCTTGGCTGGATTCTATCGGGACCGAGTCCATCCCAACCGTCGGAACAGACAACCATCCGGAGGGCATCAAGTCTACAC
Organism: Xiphydria camelus; assembly: GCA_963678675.1. Classification (NCBI taxonomy): domain Eukaryota; kingdom Metazoa; phylum Arthropoda; class Insecta; order Hymenoptera; family Xiphydriidae; genus Xiphydria; species Xiphydria camelus. The sequence continues at coordinate 10,615,396 of OY783195.1, forward strand.
TGCACGGTGGATCGAAAGGTTGACGACCTGCTACAACAATTTTGGCTCCTGGAGGAAGCCCCTACGCGCCAGATACCGCTCAATCCAGAATAGTTCGCGTGCGAGCAGCATTTCGTGCAAACGCATCAATGACTCGTCAATGGCCGCTACGTGGTGCGACTTCCCCTGAATGATCGCATCAAAGATTTAGGATCAACGATGCACATCGCCACCAACGTGCTATCGCGCCTTGAACGAAGACTCAAGACAAAGGAAAGGCTGCGGACTTCGTACACTGCCTTTCTAGATGAATGCGAGGCACTCGGGCATATGGCCCTTGTCGTGTCTCTTTCCGAGCCTCGTAGCGAGCCTATCCAGTGCTACTACCTGCCTCATGACGGCATTATCAAACAAAGCAGCAGCACAACGAAGCTCCGGGTGGTATTCAACGCGTCCCAACCCTCGGACTCTTCAGTTAGCCTGAACGACTACCTTCACGTGGGACAAAAATTACAAACCGAGTTACCGGATGTCGTAACACGGTGGCGATGCCACTCCATCGTATTCACTGCAGATATTGAAAAAATGTACCGCCAAATTTGGGTTGCCTCGGAGGATCAAGATTTCCAACGGATTCTCTGGAGACGATCATCGAACGAAGCTCCCCAGACGTTTCGTCTAACAACGGTAACGTACGGCGTTAATTGCGCACCTTATCTAGCTCTGCGTACGTTATAGCAGTAGGCGCACGACGATGGTCCACGATTTCCGGTCGGACATCTATGTCGATACGTGCTTTTGGGCGCTAATGACCTCTTCGCTGCCATCGAGAAGCAAGTCCAAGTGGTGGAGTTGCTCAAGGCGGGCGGCTTCAACCTTAATAAATGGATTCCCAACGATCCTGAGCTGCTGAGTCACATACCAGAAGAGTCGGGAAATCGCTCAAGCACTGCAGTTCGATGATAATAGCGCCTTCAAACTGCTGGGCCTCAGTTGGAGAGCACACACGGATACGTTCGGGTTTCAGGTGCAAGCTCCGAGAACGGCCTCGCCAACGACGAAGCGGTCCGTGTTATCCAGCACGGCCCAATTATTCGACCCGCTAGGCTGGCTAGCTCCGGTGGTCTTGGTCATCAAGGCCAAGATTTTCCTGCAGACGTTGTGGGTCTACGGATGCGGCTGGGATGAGTCTCTCCCCGACGCGTTGGCCGTCACCTGGCAGGACTTCCATGCATCACTCACGGAGCTTGTGTCCGCCTCAGTTCCTCGTTGGTTGGGACTTTCCACTACCAGCCAATCCGTCGAACTGCATGGCTTCTACGACGCTTCCGAGCGCGCGTATGCAGCACTCATTTACCTGCGAGTCAACGATGACAAAGAGATCAGAGTCACACTGGTCAGTGCCAAAACAAAGGTCGCCCCGCTGAAAAAGATATCGCTCCCTCGACTGGAGCTCTCTGCCGCCACTTTATTAGCACGCATGGTCTCTCATGTGAAGGACGTCCTCGACCTAGGATCAATTCCCATCTACCTCTGGTCGGACTCCATGATCACGCTGGACTGGATCAGACAGTCACCTGCTCGATGGAAGACATTCGTCGCCAATCGGACCTCGGAAGTTCAAACGCTGGTGCCGCAGGCGCAATGGCGACCCGTCCCCGGAATTGAGAACCCCGCCGATTGTGCGTCTCAAGGGATCCTGCCGTCGGAGCTGCCGTCACATACGTTATGGTGGAAAGGACCAGCGTGGCTGTCTGCCGCACCCGAGCATTAGCCAGCGAGTCCGGTAAAGGTTCCCCCTAATACGGACCTCTCGAAGAGCGAGTGCACGTCAATGTGGCCAGTACATACCGACGTGACGGATGGGATATCACCGACCGGTATTCCACATTAACTCGCCTTCTGCGCATCACCGCCTGGTGTATGCGGTACATTCCCCAGTTGCGAGTGCGGATTCGTTTCAATCACCAAGCCCAGGGACCGGCGACGAAGAATCCAACTACCTGGCTCAGCCCAGCTGATCTTGACGCGGCGCGCATCCACTGGGTTCGACGACCTCAGTGTGCCACGACGAAATTACATTCGACTCCCGTTCAGGAGCCTTATTCTGTATTTATTTTTCGTAGACCGAATCGCTCGGTTCGGTAGACTATCGAACGGCGCAGTAATCGAACATTCGGTTCGGTAGCGTACATTACGATTCAGTATCGCTTATCAGGGACCATTTCGTTCGGTTCGATAGGAATCGAAGGGCTGCCGGGAAAATTGCCGAACGCCATGCGATGTTGCCGGATTGCTATGCTCCCAATCAATCAGAGTGCGTGTGTGTATTTTGTGGTCTGAATTCCAAGTTGGCGTATAATTCAATGTTTGTGGTTGACTGTCAACTATGTTGTTGTGTTGTGTTGTGTTGTTTGTGTTTATTTATGATGAATAAGGTAATTATTATTATGTAAAATCAACAAAATTTGGTTAAAAGCAACCATATTTCAGGAAGAAAAAACAAATCGTATATCTCTGGAGCAGAGGGAAGTGATGCTTCGGTTCATGAAGGAGCACGAAAATTTTGCCAGGGGCAAAATTTCAAACCTAGGACCTGAGGGTTCGAAGTTAAGGCCAAATTAATACAAAATCTGGCTGATGAGCTAAATAGCCGCCCAAACGGAGCCACCAAAAGTGGCGATAATTGGATGAAGGTATAATGTTCTTCGACATAATAATATGTTTGTATTTACTACGTGATTAGTAAACTCACAGGAATTTTGTTTTACAGTGGTGGCAAATTGGAGGTCAGATGTAAAGTCGAAGGCTGCGAAAATTAAGAGGAGCTTCAATGGGACAGGTGGTGGTCCTCCCACGAAATTTACATTGACCCCTTTGGAAGAGGAGCTGGTGGCTTTTCTGGGGCAGGTTGTTGCAGAGGGTTTATCCTCAGTTGCGCAGACCCCATAGAGGCAGATGTATGTAGAGTATGGACGCGTTCAAACGTGCATTGGCAAGATCCAGCCACAGTCCTAATTTACGGAGTAATTCTTTTAATGTCGTAGTTTCTCCCGAAAACGCATAATGCGAGTGGACCTTGCCGATGTACTTTCGAACGCGTCCGTATTTTATATTGTATACGTACTTTACATTGTTTATTGTATATCAGAGAAAAAGCCTCATGTTGTATTTTTTCTGATAGGCTTCTATGAGACCATCTGAAATTAATAACATGGTTTGGGAGGAGGTTGAAGAAAATATTGACATCTCCCTTGACACGGCTTCTGTGAGTGTTCTGCAATGTAACCCCTCTGAACCAGTCATCGTACCATCTCAGCAGTACTCAATTTTGGCAACTCCATCTTTGTCCGAGAAAAGGAGGAAAAGAAAAAACACTCGTTCAGAAAATGGTAATAATACTCTAGTTCATGTTATAACCTGGAAATTAGCAGGACACTCGTATTTGCTCATGATTTCAGAAGACCCAAGCTCACAAGAGCAAAACCAACTATTAAAAAGAAAAATTCAAGTGAAAGAGGAAATGGTGGCAATCCAACGCCAATCTCTGGCCGTTCGACAGAAACAGGCAGCGGCTATAGAAAATGCAGCAATATCCATTACGGATACCATGAAAACGTGAGTGTAATGAGGAAATACATACTATTATAATCTCTACCCCATGATAGATGGCCATCACGGGACAACAAAAATACTTGTCATCTGACATCGTTATTTAAAACTATCAATGCAATGTTTAATCACGGTTTGACGGGAATTCTTTGCTCACGTGATGGTCACCTTTTGTGGGACATAGTTTTTTGTTTTTAATAAAAACGAGCATGCCGTGGCTACATTCCCTGATCATATTTTTGTTTTTTTGCCAGGTTACAAGATGCACTAAAAATGTGGTTAAAGAAAAATTAATTGTTTTCTTTGGATTTTTAATTAAGTTTACCAAAGGACGAAGCCAAATAGGGTTAAACTACTGCCAAGAGTTTTTTTTGCAAGTTTAGAATATAGTTTATTGTTTATTAATTTAGTAAATATACATACATACCTAGCTATTAGTTGCTTTTATTTTACGAAAGAGCAAAGTAACAACATGCCTTATTATAAAAATAAATAATCAAAATATTTATTAACTACTGGAGTTAAGCAAGGTAACATCATTAACAGATAATAATATAAACTTCGTGTTTTCATTTTTGCACAATTTAGTTGACTGCTGCTTTACGTAGCCTGTCCACCAACCTCTGCCTAACTACTTCAGCCTCTCGTAGGAGCCGATCACGCTGACGGCCTTCTCAAGGTCTAATGACATTGTCCTGGGGTCCTCTGTCTTCTGGAATAATTTCAAATTGTGGAAGCCTAGCATCTAAACACTTATTGTGCAACTCTACACAAGCATTCACAATACGTGCTGCTTTCTCCGGAGAGTACATGAGGACACGATGGACATGGAGACATTGAAACCAGCTCTTCAAGTGTCTCCTTCAGCTGAGCCTTTTGGAGCATTACGGAAAGGAACACGAAGCCATGGTTCTTCGGGGTAGCTAGAGTCTCCTATAAAAAAATTCTATTTTAGTTACTTATAGGGAAAACTTTTCTTGTCAACATTTCAACTTATCTCATTTCTTATTTATGAAGTACATATTTTTGCAAACAATGAATTCAATTTAATCACAGTTAAGCTGAAAAATGTGGAAAGCATAACACCACAATATTTGTTTCCTATTAGGATATAATTACCTAACCAAATTTTTGAAGTGGAACTTCTTTGCGGAGGGTACTGAATGCGCGCCCGAGGAGACGAAAATCGTAACGAAACCCACACACTCCACCGCTCTCGACCGTGTCTCACTCATACAGCGCTCTCGACCCTGTCCCAATACACCGCTGTCGACTCTGCCCCATTCCGTCGCCCGCGACCGTGCGTACGTTAAAGCCATGTGTTGACTTTGCGAGGCTGGCTCGCGAAACCGCCGAGCGAAGCGTGCCACGTGTTGGATCGCTTTGCCTAGTGAAGCTGCCGCCGTTCGTTTGTCTACATATTCCGAGGCAAAAATGTCTTAAGGCTGCCTTGCGCGGCAGCCTCGCGAGCCAGTCTCGCAAAATAGGTGTTCCGTCGACAAGGGGACTTCTACGTCATTTCTTACCGCTCACTATTATCGCAACCTAAGTAACGCACTAATCTAGATCTAATCTGTACATCGATCGCAACAGCGAGGCGGGCGGTATGTCTTGGTGAATGGGGGTTGCGAATGCGTTCGCAGTTCCACACCTTTCCCTCAAAACGACCTCGCAGTGTATCTAATTGTAAACCACGGCTACATCACGGAATTACTGTATCTCTTTGAATCCAATATAATTACCAGTAATATTGTGAGTGCAGTGTTAAATCATTTCAACTAACCGATACGGTTTAAATCCACCACACCACATTTTCGGTCACTAGTCGTGTCACGCAGTAGTGCTTTCGGGATTTACGACCTCGAGGAGATCTACTCTTGATCGCACATGTTATAGTTATTAATTTGAAACTGAAGAATAAATGCAGCAAAAATCAATCGCGGTTTAGACTGTGCAGAGGGGGTCTGGTTTGTGTTGCTCGAGAGGGTTTCTTCGGGTAATGGAAGCTATTGTTCATATTACGAGGCGACGCAGTGTCGCACCTCCACTAAGAGGACTGTAGGCTCACCATAAATCTAGCGTTTAGGACCCTTTTTGAGCGTATCCTTGGGAGAAGCCAGACTAGAGGGCGCAGAGTTACTTGTGAGTTGTTTGTATTACGTTTGTCGCATTTTTAGTTTTCCGGATTTTACCGCGTCGAGTGGCTGGCCATACGGAGCTCGTGTAGTCTGCGATCGCAGTCGCGACTTTTCTCGAGTAACCACCGTGCATACGTACATTCTTTCGCGCGCGCACGTGTGTGTGTATGTTAATTTATAATTATTATTGCAAAAAAGGCCACAGAACGGTCGAAATAGTACCTACAGTGATAGGCAACGTGTTAAATAAACTTTCCATTTCGTAAACGTCAATTTACACTGAACATTCTTTCGCGTGTGTGTTATATTAAAATTATTATGGCAAAAACAGGAAAACAACGGGCAAAAGAGTTTCGTGAGAGGCAACGTGTAAAGAAAGTGATGATGAAGGTACTACCTAAAACTAGTACAGAACGAAATCGAGAATGGAGAGAAAGAATTAAATTCACACAATCATACATTCATGGATCTGAGCATAGTTGAGGGTGAAAAAAAAACAACAAAACGTGTTGCCGCCACACGCGGAAGAAGTGAAACTTCGATACCAGTTTCTCTGAATATGATTCCGGTGGTATTAGTTTCAATTGGCTCTACGAAGAAGCATAGTAAAAGACTTGTATAGAGCCAATTGAAACTAATACCACCGGAATCAAATTCAGAGAAACTGGTATCGAAGTTTCACTTCTTCCGCGTGTAGCGGCCACACGTTTTGTTGTTTTGTCCTCTGTGAACTTACCAAGAAGCCAACACTCCGCTCCTGCTCTATAAAGCTGCTCCATCTGAGGACGGATAGCTGAATTGGCCCATATAAATGAATCTTGCGAGGAGCCTGGATACCGTGCCAGAACATTTAAAACTTTGTAATTTGATGTAGCCACCTACAAAATGGAACAGTGTAAAGCCACATAAAGAAAGTCTCTGTTAGGTCTAATAAATCTAAAAAATAATTGCTCAATTTAAGAAAAAAACACCTTAGTATGGGCGCTAAAGCATAATTTTTCCTCATTTTGAGGCCATATAGTGCCCAAGCTAATTGACTTTATAATAAGGTACGTTTACTTCTACCAATATATTATTTCGGTCTAAGAAACATATGACAATATTCTATGAAGACCTTTAAGAGACACCCTGTAAATTTGAAAATAGCATGAGAGTTGTTCAACACTTACTATTTACACATTTAAGGAATGAAATTGCTTCCTATTCACAAATACTTCCTCATTCATTACAGGAGCAATGATACGGATGTGGGTACCATCTATATAACCCAATACATCAGGTATCGGGCAGCGCCCAAAGTGCCTTTAAAAAAACAAAAGTATAAAAAACTTCGTGCACACTGAAAACAATCATAAATTCAAATACATACATTCTAATAATTGCCCTCCTCTCGGCTTTATTGGTAGGTAATCGTATATTGGCAACCAGTATTTCAGGGCGATTTAGGGCACCCACTACTTCCTCTAGGCATCTGCCCACAGCAGACTGACTTAGTCCTAAAGTAAACTCACAGCCTACAGCTTTCTAGAATGAGCCTTGCCCGAAGAAATTCAGAGCACATAATACCTAAGAAAAAAGTAGGATAATTATTAGGACAATTGTTTCCAATTTAATGAAATCTAGGGTGTATACCTACAACCTTATGTTGTACCGGCACTCCCGTACTTCTCTCAAGCTCATGCAAGAATGGTCGAAGCTCTTCAATGAGCGCACGAACCAGATCTTTTGACAATCTATATCTGCCCGTAAAAATAATATCGGGTAATGTGAAAGGGTTAGAGGCATCCCTAAGGTGTCTCATGTTAACCCTGTTATTACGGATTTGCTCCCGTCTTCTTTGTTTCCTTCTGTGCCTTAGAATATATCTATTGCGTAGCACTTCAATAATATCCATGACTGCAAAGCAAATTCACTTTTCACTTAAAACACTAATTAATACTCAAACACCATGAAAAACGTAATATAAATGACAAACACTGATTAAACATCCAATAGCACGCATCAACATAACCTCGAAAACTTTCATCGAAATCCATATCGACACCCACAGTGCTCTCGGTAACCGAATCGAGGCTTCGATTGAGTTACCGATCGGTCCGATGCTACAGAATAACTTTCGCGCTACCGAACCGAAAATGACGTCACAATCGAAAAATTCCTACCGAATTGAACTGTTCACCCGTTTACAGAATAAGGCCAGTGCAAAGTATGTGAAAGTAGCCGGTAATGTGGCAACAGCGTGCTCCGATTAGCACGGCGGCTCAGCACTCGCCATGCGACCACCTAAGGTCATAAGTTTCTAGCGAGCAACGAAGGGTTAAATTTACTTACCTTCAGATAGATAGCATTATTTGTTAGGAAAATAAACCAGGGGCCTAAATTAAATACAAAGCCCCCATATTCAAACCAGTTCTTTTACTCATTTTCGTGTCGATTTCTTGATAAATATCATTTAAGCGAATAAATACAGTAATATCTTCGTTTGCCGAACTGCAAATTGAAATTGCAACACTCGGACCGGAAAGCATCTTCTTATGAAGAGAATAAGTTACAGTTTATCTGCGCACCATGGTTTCCGACGTCCAGACCTTCTGCTTAATAGTTTTCGGGGTGTCCAGATTTTCTGCTCCATAATTTTCAATGTCCAGGTCTTTCGCCCCATAGTTTTCGATATTCAGGTTTTCCGCCCCACAGTTGTCGGTATCCAGGTCTTCCAATCCATAATTATCGGTGTCCAGGCCTTTCGCCCTATAGTAAAAAACCTGAACAGTGAAAATTACGGAGCTTAAGACCGGGACAGCAAAAACTATGGAGCGGAAGACATGGACACCAAAAATCATGGAGCAGAATACCTGGACACCGAAGCTACTATGGAACAGAAGACCTAAACACCAGAAACTATAGAGCAGGAGACCTGGACACCAAAACTACCATGGAGCAGAAGACCTGGATATTGAAAACTATGGAGCAGAAAACCTGGATATCAAAAATAGTATGGCGGAAAAATGGTTTTCGTGAAAGTAGTCATCACCGTGTACATACACAAAATTAAATTTTTATTTCAAATACTTGACACGCTCTAGACGAGAATATTTTTGGAAAAGGCAACGCTTGACTCGAACTCGGAGTGGGACTACTTTCGAACATGCAACTTAAATTTTCGATGGCTTACTGTACTCGTATTGATAACTACATTACTTTTGTACTATAATAAATAACAGTTACAAGTCAAAACTGAAAGATGCACGCCGCTCTTCAAACCGGAAGTTAATATTAAATAATTATTAGATACATTTTGTGCGCTAAGTCAAACAATACAACTTTTGTTTAAGAAGATTTGCAGAAATAATGCTCATTTAGGAGATATATACTACTGTCCACCATGGCTGGGACACCTTGTATATAAATGACTATTTATCTATAACGATATTTCATATTGTGATTAAATTTCGTATTCTTCCTGAACGGATACTCAGAAAAAGTTGCTCGATGGTCTTGATCCAACATCTTGATACTGGGCTAACATCTTTGTCAGCACTGATTTGTCTGAAGAAAGCAGTACATCAAAATGATAATTACGAATCAGACCCTAACAGCAGTACCAGTTCGATAGTAGATGGTACTCAAATAGAATTATTAAAATTCATTCAACATTAATAAAACTAAATAACAGATGTCCAAAGATCGGATTGCAACCTCAATATCCAACCAGACACTAATCCGGAAGAACAAAGGGTGACGAAAATTATTATAAGCATGTAATAATCAGTTTTATTAAAATAATTCTACCCATAAGTAGTCAATATTGAGATATTTACACATACTTTTAAGCGTACCTACCCTTCACGAATATTTGCTATAAATTTTTAAAATATTGCACAATATATACCTACTTTATTCAACATAAATATATATAAGTATTTATTTACCACAACTGAAAGCACAGAATACTATTTCAAGGGGATTTCAAATATATCTAATGTAAAATATTTCATTCACTATAAGTATAATGGAATTTGTTAAAAACCGACCCTCAAGGGACTGGCGTAATAACCGATAGTTGCTGTAATCGATAGTGTTATACATAGTATGGAATTCACTTAAAGCTTTCAGATTATGTCGTTATGTCCGAAAAATCGTAGTAACCGGTGTCGTTGTAAAGAATTTTCACTGTAGGTATATACGTAGGTACATTAAAATTCTAAGACGACTTGAATGCGCTTTTTATCTGCATTCTTATTTGACAGAAAGTTACTGAATGCATTCTGAAGAAATTAATTATTTATGATAAGTAAGTATTTGTTCGAATTAAATAATAATTGACTGCATTCTAATGTAGTGTGGTCAAATAAGTAGTTATTTACATAAATCGCGCTCTAGCATATTTTTTTGTGTATCCTATACTAAATTTTCCCGTGACCCGTCGATGGAAGTAGGAGCAGGAAATAATTATGCGATCGCATTATAGATCAAAACGAATGCACATCTCCAAAGATCAGTTAACCCTCGATTCAGTAATACCTTTCTGTTCACTTCACAGAAGTGTGGATCTGCAATGGGACCGTACCAACTATAATTCCCCTTACTGCAGAGAATTAGAGTTATGACAAGAAAGTAGGGGATGGCGAAATAATAGAAATCCTACTGTACTACCGCTCAGCGTGTCTCCGATATACGAAGATAGTACGAGGATGGGGTAGCTCGAAAACGTGTGAGTACGAGTGAGAACACGGTGCCGGCATAAAAGCCTCTGCTCGAACTTGTCCAAAAAATTGTGTGCAACAGAGAGGCTCTTATGCCGTCACCGTGTATTCTCATTCGCACTCACGCGTTCCCTATGTACCCCATTCTCGTACTGTCCCTGTATGTAGTCGACTCTGGATCAACAATTAGCAACTTAATATATCCAATATTTACGCAAACGTCGTGCTAATATATTGACTTAGTTTTATTATCAGTATTAGAATGGCAAGATGAATCCACTGCATTTAACCGTGCATAATGCAACGCTTGAATTAATAACGATTAAAGCTTTCAACTACTAATACAGTACAACCTACAAATAACGGAACTCCAGATAATGACTCCCCCCCCCCCCTCTCTTCACACTCACCCTACTCAGAGGCGCAACCCAGCGCGCTGCAGTTTAGCCAACCACCTACAGATAACAGTCAGTTTACGATTTCGTACATATTTAAGCATCTCACTTTGACAAGATATGAATCAAAGAAACTGCAAATTTTACAGTGACTTATTTTTGCATATTTATATTAATGTAACCTGAAAAAAAACGTCTTCATTATTGACTCCCATTTAAGTTGAATGATGGTTGTAATTTATAAGCAAAGTATATGATATAAAATATTAAATGATGCAACAATATTTATACAAATTCTTTTTCTAAATATCAGCGTATTTTCTTAACAAAATTTGTAACAATGCAAGGATTCTCAAATAGAAGATGCACATTACATGGATATAGAAGACGTATTGGCAGTATATACGTGCACGCCAACCTGTGGCTAACAATAAGCCACTTCTGTTATCTGTAGGTAGCAACACATACGCAACACATACGCGTGACGCTCAGGTCCAAACGAGAAAGTGGGGGACCCTGATTTCCCTCCATTTCTTTTATCATACTTTTGCCCCTAGGCTTTCGTTATCTGTAGCACCGAACATAGTAGGTTATACTGTATTATGCTTCTTCCGGGCGACTGATACCTGTTATATCGATAAGCTTATTTTCTTGAATATATTATTCTGATGGCGGTAACGGTACCGTCATTTATAACTTCCATAACTTCGAAATATTAATGTAAATGGTTAGGTATTCTATTATATCTTGAGAAAAAAAATTGCTTCATCGAAATAAACGTGTTTTGAGATAGTCGTAAGAGCACATTTATTAGATTCAAATGAATACTGATACGATCCAAACAATATTTAATTAAGCCATTAATATTTATACACGTTCAATTGATATTTATTCTAATTGAATAAATGTGCTTTTAGGTCTATTTGAAAACACGATTATTTCGATCAAGCATGTTTTTTTCTCAGTGTAAGAAATCAGTTGAAACATCCCGCAACAAATCTCTCCGCGCGATGTCCTTTGCATATGCTGTAAGAAGACCACGCTTTAAATCCGTCAGCCGTCCGAGAACCTCTGGATTTCTCGAATATGATTTTCGCACACTTCATATCGTCACGAATATCTTCGTCTCGCAACAGTTCGCAACTCATATCGCACGCTCTACCGCGTCTATGTCGACCGCACCAATAGCGATCGCTCAATTGAAATATGCCATGGAACCAACTCCAGTTGCCACTGTGATTTCCGAATGCGGAAGTATCAAACTTCGATTCGTAGTATGCTATGCACACCCAAATTGGTACATGTTCTTTGATCACTTCCGGCATGTTATTTAATTCCTTCGCGAGCTCGCAGCGTTCATAGACTTTGGCGACGATGCACTGCGATGTAATAAGTACCAAAAATAGAAAGGTTATTTTCTCCATTGCACTTTTTAGATAAAATGTCACAGCTGATCGCTAAAATGCGTTTTCCAATTGTATATTTGTTGGCATATTTATTTGTCGACGCCAATGGAAGCGTTATTGTTAAACTCGTTTACTCTTGCATAACATTCGATTTTATTTTATGTCAATTGCACAACTTGTAAGATTTTCGTCCTTTTTGGTAACCGAGCACGATAATGCCAGCAAAATTGAAAACACGAACACTTCTTAGGACTCACTGAAGATAATCGTCCGAATTGCTACTAACTCGCAGGCGGAATGACTTATATTCCTCGCAGAAACGAAGCGTGAGAGCAGCGAGATGAAGGTGGGATCCATAGAGAATGGCTGCCTGGTCAGACGCACGTGTTCTCAACGATCAGAAACGAGATTCCTCGCTAGTTAACGGAGAGTACATCGACTAATAAGTTACGTATGCCAATAATACATGCGTACCGTCATAAGATTCATAATTTACATTTTTGCCGACGAGAAATTGAATAAACAGTGATTAGTGAATGGGAAGACTTCCACCGAACGTTTTAAGGTCAGCTACTTTCTAAAGTTAGGTATTTATAGTCGCGAATAGTATAAATAAATATCTCTCGAAAAAGTATAAATCCGACATTTTTCATTAGTGTATCGACTCGGAAGCAACATACCAGATTCTGCGTTGAATATTGCCGTTGGCAAGGTCTACCACTTTTACTACTGCCATGGTCATTATACGACCCATATAAGTAATGCAATATAATGCCTGTTATTCTATCATTTATATTGTACTATCGCTCCGATCATTTCGTTAAGAACTCACTTCTGATAAGGTTATTTAAGGCTATTCTCATAAGACACTAATCGGGTCCTGATTAGATTGCATTAATTAATGATGATACCTGATCAGAGTCTTGTGAAACTTAACGATTCACTTTTGATCAGAGACCTTATTATAATAAATAGAATAGTATATGTATATGTTATATTAGGTACTATAGTCAAGTTTGAAATATGTAGGCCTGGTTTCGTCTTACGAAGACCTTATCACAATATTCCATTTAAAAGAAAAAAGTTTACCTGGATAAAAAAGGATCTTACCTTAATAAATTGGAGTTTATAATGGTACTGGTCCGAAGTTCTAGCTATAAGAAGAGGAACTAGGTTAGAAAATCTTCCATTATACCTCGAAAGTCTTATAAATCCTACCTAACCAGGATCTGTACAAATTGTTTTCAGGAATTTTCCTGAAAATAGTCGGGAAGCTTATAACCCGAAAGAATCGGGAATTTTCCCAACCAGTATATAAGAAAAAATGCCAGGCGCATACGGAAAAATTCCTAGCAAATTAGGGAATTTTCCCAACTGCATCCGTAGGGAAAATTGCCAGTCGCATTCGAAAATATTCCTAGCGAGTTGAAGAATTTTTTCTCACTCATGCCCATTTCAAGGCATTTCCAGCCTATTTTTATACCGTAAGATGGCGTTTTTTCCGCGTGACACCGACCGGGAGTCCGCAGGCCGTCAATCAACAATGCCTGCACCATACATTATTTCTTCAGCTTCTTCGAAGGCTTCATTTTCTTCCGATCTAGCATTCCTGAGAGCTGTCTTGTTTTCTTTGGAACTTTCAGTATTGCGACGATTAGCCCGTGTAATGCGCGCAGCGTCTTGTCGTTTCGCGAAATCTGCTGCTACTTTGCCAATTTTTGGGCATGTTCTCGAACCTTCCAGAGCAAATCACAGTTTCTGCCGTATTTCTACATAATTATATTTTTATGGATAAACGCCCTTCTAAAAAGTCCAGTTTGGTTTTCGTACGCCTACCTGTTCTCGAGATATGAGACACGAAAGATAAGTTTTGGTCAAAAAATACTACATCTGTTTTAACGCTATTATCTCGTTCTCTATGACTCACACAAAAATGAAACAAGTTATTCCTGTTAGACCATGAAATTATCTAACTAAATGGCCCCATACACTTTCCAGATACACATTACCGTTTTCGAGATACGATGCTGCGAAGTTTGTGGAAGCATTAATTTCCACATCACCTTTGAGGTAGAATGCGTGGCGCGTTTTTTTTATATGGTTTCCCTAGTAGGTTTCTTTTCCCTTTTCCCGTCTTACTCGGCCTATAACTCGGTTGAGACTGAATATAGTCAAATAAAAACCCGAAATTATTCTTGAAACAATTGAGTAACGGTCGGCGAGACCGTTCCGGGAAATAGGGACCTGAGAATTTGGCTATTTTTGCATTTTTCCTCATATTCAGCTACATATCTCGAGAACGGTTAGGCGTATTTACGTCAAATATATTTTTTTAGGTATTAAAAATTGAGATCTTCAACTTTTGTAATAGGTATTTTTCACGTTGGAGCGATAGGAAGCGAGATAACAAAATCCGCGACCTTTGACCTCTTATATGTCACGAAGCTCCAGTGCGTCGGTGGCGTAACTTTCAGGCATATATTGGTACATCATAATAAGCAGTTTAAAATAAAAAAATTTCGGTGAGCTCGATTTTTAGAAGATTGCATGATTTTCAAGCTAAATGTCCTGGACTAATGGTTGTATCGCTCAAAAACCGCTAGCTTAGCGTATACGCGATTGCTCGAGAATACGATAGTACCATTGTCAGTCGAGGAGAGCTTTACGTAAGATGCACTGCAAGAAAGTGCAACGTCAACGTTCTTGTTCGCCAAATGAAAGAGTTTTAATTTTCTACAATTTCCTTGGTTGGGAAGAATTGTCATCTTTAATCAAGTATATTAAAAGTTAATTTTTCGAAAGAAAGAAATAGATAGACAGGCAGAGAGAGAGGGGGAAGGAGTGTGAGATGAGGGGGAGGAGGGGGAGGAGGGAAAGAAGGAGAAGGAGGAAGAAGGGAGAGAAAAAGGGGGTGCGAAGGAGGAAAAAGAAGGGGGATGTGAAGGGGGAAAGAGAGAGTGTGTTTAGTAGGACTCTAGAGCACATTAAGAACACATTAAAGTAGTATGGTCACGAATCGATTTCCAAGATTTAAATATGAAATAATTATATATGCAAGCTAATATCAATAGAAACCTCCTGGTGCAATTTGGAGTAGATTGGCCGTTTAGTATGTCTGATAAAAATTAATTACCGAGTAGGAAATAACCCAGAGTCTTATGGGCAAGACACATTTCTCGGGGTTTGTATGTAAAATCCAAGATTAAAATATAAAAATAATACCAAGAAACGGGGAAAAAAACGAAAATTTAGAACCATTGATGAAAATTATTGACCGTTTGATACTTTAGTTATAACTAATTTCTCCTTCTCGGTGTTCGGAAATAGCGTGTCGAGTAGATGCGGCATCGTCGCGTCAGTGGAGTGGGTTCAAGTGTGCATTTCACACAAATCAAGAGACACGGTAGTGTCTCGCGGCATGTTCATTCAAGTCGTCAGAACGACGCCGCCAGCGCTGTCGCCGCGAGCACCCGTGTATCTTTACAGGAAAAATTTCTGCCCCCCCTTCACCCCTCAATTTTAACATCGAATTTTCTCAATAAATATACGGTTATAACCAAAACTATGCTTAGTTACGCCATATAAATCGACTATTCTCTATCGATAGAGACCAGAGTAAATGTTGTAAGTTACATATTAACAGAGATTTTTCCTTAGCAACGCGAGCCACGCCCCTTGCCCCTCAAAGTCGAGGATTTCTTTTCTCGGCCGCGATATATATATGTCAAAATGTCACAAAAATTCCGCCTACCTTCGGGGATAGTCGGCCATGATCGGAAATGTGTACACAGATGATGCGATCATCAAACACATACAAGCGCCATCAAATGTGTGGGATACATTTCGGCTTTCATCGTTGATCGACTGTTCAGCGATGATCGATGAAAGTGCGTACAAAAATGCGACCGATACGCGCGAGTGCACCCGAGGAACGTCTCCAGAGAGGGCTCGGATCTGCCATTTCGCGAGTGGAGTGAATAGTGCCTCTTTGTCATTTAATTACGAGACAATCATTTTCCTAAGATTAATATATTGTTTAAGTGAAATTATTTAAATTCTTCTTCCATTTCCAAAATACTACATACTGCTTTCAGTGAAAATAACGAATATACGATATGTTGTAAATAATTATTGTTTCTATTTGCATTGGTATTTCTGGACATATCTCGTGAGATGCTCTGTGATATGGCTTATTTTATAGCTTAATAATTTCCGTGCTAAATATTATATCCCTTTATATACATTTCTTAAAATAAATTCTGCTTAGAAATTTAACACCACTAGAGCTAAGTATAGATATGTCTTCACCGAAAATAAAGGTAAACCTTTTAAAGGTAGTTAACAAGATTAGAAGACTTTGGAAAAGTGTGATAGGATGATATACCAGAGGAGAATGTCATTTATAAATTATTTATTTTCTGTTCATACATTGCTTGTTTATATGATAATTATAAATGAAAAGAATAACACATATTTATTTTGTACCAATTAATTTCTATTAGGTGTACAACTTTGCTTCCACCGTTTTCCTAAACCAGTTTAATGTAAAAAACAGCGGAAGCAAAGTTTTAGACCTAATATAGTCCATTTATTGAAATATATTTAAGGTTTGCAGCCTGATCTTGCGAATCGCGATATTAAAATGTTAATAAGTACACGTACCGTTTAAGAATTTAAAAATACATCTAATACATCTAATACATATACTTTGTCAGTACCATTACTTTCAAAAATGGGCGTGCAATTCTTCTGCAGCAGTTAATAGATGATTCTTATTCGCATTGGCATGTTTATGATGATATTTGCAATGAATGTTCTACTCGGACTGAAATGAGTCGCAAGGTCAGCATCGAAGCTGTAAATGATGTGGTAATAATTAAATTAAATTTATTTACGAGTAAGGGCGAAATTTCAGCGGTGCATGCAAAAGGATTTTTTAACACTATTCCAAAACGTCTCGAGTTAATATATGTAACAACATATACCGAATGTCCTCTGGAAAATTCCTGATTTTGAATTTCCCTGACATTTGGCTGGAAGTGGTTGGCTCGGTGCTTTAAGAGTTGGCTCCGGGAGAATGCGCTGCGGTCTTACGAGCTGAGCGAAAAGTGTCAAAAGTCTGATCTCCCAGTAGCTGTCAATTCGGGAGATCGAAATCGTTAATTTGTAAATAATGATTACTAATATGTAGAAGTGATAAGAAATAATCATTCGGGTTTCTTCGATGATATTCCCCAAGTGTTTAAAAACCGGTGTATGATTTTTGCCAATATCTGAACAAAAAATGAATTTAGTTTGTTTTCTTTTTCAGATTTCACGTAATTCTTTATATCTCCATAGGATGACTGCACGAAAATAAAACGGCGTAAAACCCACAAGTATTTCGAAAATGATTTATGAAAATGGATCATTTAAATTTATTTTGTTGACATTTACTAAAGATCCTTCGTCGTTAAATTATTTAAAAAATTACTTCTTCATTCATAACAGAATTAAAAATAATGGTAATAATTTTCAAAAAATGAAGAATTTGATATTAATTATAAAAATCAATACATAATGAAGCATAAATTTGAATAGATTGCGGAACGCGCTTCTTTCCTCCGTTAGCTACGCGCATAATAAAGGAGCGTCGCGTAACGATCAGCTGATCGATTTAAGCCAATTTGAATTACATATGTTTAATAATTAATTACACAAAAACGGTGCATCATAGACTATAAGTTCCGACTTGAAATTTGTAAAGAATTTTCTCCTCTACACATTGGGATATTTTCATTTATGAAATTAGTTACAGAAAAAACATAGCTTCGCGATTTCTTGGCATAAGTGATTTTGAAAGATAGTTTTTAATTAATTATATTCTTTCTCGTCAATTTCAAGATTACCCATTTCTATATGTCATTCAGGAGACTTTTTTCTATCGATTGGTACCGGTTTTATCGTGAGACTAATAAACTTCTTACTTAATAGAAGAAACAAATTTAGTTCTACTGGGCTATTAATCATTCATTTCTCCTATATTATTTACTCGCTCAAAAAAATGATGATACCAATTTGTAGCGGGGAAAATGTACTATAAAATTGATGCGAGAACCTACATAACAAAATGCACGGTCAATTTATAATAATTTTTTTAAAGTCCCGGTGTACGAAAGTACAATAAGCTGCGCATGGCGCGTTTTACATGGTTCGCCATGAGAACAGCCGATTGCTTGGCGAAACATGCTTAGAAATTACTTTCGTACACCGGGATTTTCGGGTACACTCAAACATCCTTTCGAGATTGACGACTCTGCTGTGTGGGAGAGATTCTGCAGGATGGCTACTTCGTTCTTGAGCTGGGCCTCTTGCTTGGTGGGAAAACGTAGCTTGTCGATCACCTTTATCGCCACCGCGCGGCCGGTCTCGCGATGAACTCCGCCGTAGACGATACCAAATTGACCCGAGCCAAGAACTTCGTCTGGGAAGATGTGATAGAGCTGGGCGACATGTCGGTTACGCGTTGCTCTGGCTTGGTCGTCGACTGCTCCTGCTGACCTGCGGAAAACGACGCGTGTTTTTCGGTTATAGCGTCGGTACGCGTTCGTGCGCACACTCGCGAGCTCTGAACGTACTTGCCGATCCGGAGGTGACGGGCATGAATGCCTGCCTGATACTCGTTTCCCAGGACCTCGCCAAGTGAACGCCAACGCCACTTTCCGGCGGCGGAAGCTGACCACTCGCACCTCCGTAGAGGGCATCTTCGCAGACGTAGTAATCGACGTTGGCCATTCTCAACTCGAAACAATGCATCGTGCCTGGAAGAATCGTTTAGAATCGTTTATTGCAGCTAGGACCAGTAGGTCCAAGACCAGTAGGAAGGAGAGAACGCGCGCGTTGTAAACCGACTAAACGCGCGCAGACAATTTCTAACAATATATGTACTCACGAGAATGTTGTTGTTCCCTGGCGGCGTCGACGACTAGAATTTCAGCCAATGGAATCTCTTTGAAGTACTTGGAACTGCTGTCGCTTTGGAACAGAATTATGGCCTTTGTGTCCAATCGCCAGTAGTGTCCCTTCCTCTGAAAACACGCCCCGTGTCGAAAACCACTACAGAACACTACAGAATATTTTCAACCATTACTGAAAACCTGAGTAGTGGCACAATAGTGGTGAGCAGTGGTTCAATGATGGTCAGTAGTGGTTCAATGGTGGTGAACAGTGATCCAAAAGTGATATTTAGGGCCGGTTTTACCAACACGGTATAAACGCGGTATAGCGCTATACTGAGAATAACCAGTACGCAACCGTTTTACAAGTATGGTATAAGTCTGAAATAGCATAAACTTTGGAATAAATGCAGACATAACTTATCCGGCAGTTTCATCGTGGGATAAGCTATCAGCTATCCTCTGTATAACCTAACTTTTTGTTTGTGTCTATATTCTTCCGTGACATAGTCATAACCTGATCGTTGTGATAAATTGTTATTAATTTTGAAATGGAGTTATTTGATAAACCAGTTTTTGAATCATCATTTGATGAAGATATTGACGTATTACCAAGAATGAGAAATCCGAAGAAAAAACGTGCCCGGTAAGTAAATAAAAGATACCTATACCTATTAAATTTATAATCAATATCTAATACAAAACTATTCCAGAGTTGACTATTTCGAAGAATACTTACAATGATATAGAATTCTTCACTCGATTTCGTTTGGAAAAACAAAACCGGCCAGAGATTATTGGGACAAATACGACATCGCATTGTACCGAGGTCGCAAAGAAATGCAGCAATTCAGCCAGCAACGAAATTATTGCCAACTTTAAGATTTCTTGCTTTGGGATCAATGCTAATTACTGTAATCGTTTTGATCGTAATGTTAAAACTTTTAATTAGTTATTATTATATGCCGCCACCTCTGCCACCTCCGATGACTCCTCACATCGCAAGGAGAGCTAGTTTACAAGACTACAAGTTCGTCGATCGGCATAAACCGCCACTGATCTCCCAGAAATTAATGGGCGATATACTGAAAGACATCGACACAGTCAAATTGAAACTCATCGCAAGGTATAATTTAAACAATTTTATCGCGGTAAACTTTTAATTCGCCAGGAACAAAGAGGAGTTTCGCATTGTCAGAATGTCGTGGCTGCGAAGGATTGATTTTGTTCAGAGTGGGCTTTTAAACGTGTTTTTCAGATCGCCGGGTGAGAGACCTTTGCGAGCCAAACGCGAAAATAGCCCTTGCAACGACCTTCAAGAGATCTTACGAAAGCGATATATCGCAATGCAATCTCCGGACAGTAGAAATTCCACCGCGACGTTGACGCTCGATGATTCGCTCTGGGTCGCAGCATTCCCGTCGGACGGTGCTCCGAGGAACGGCTATTGTAGCCTTGCTTTCCACGCGTGAGATTGAATCATGATTATAATTTTATCTGAGTCAGAGCTCTGGAGAATCAAAATTAATAGATCTCTCTTCTTTTTTTATAAGTGAGTCTTTCCCTGCTAGGTAATTTCGCGCGACATATTTTAGATTATAGTTCTTTTTTAATAGGAGGATAGAAGCTCATAGAAACGTCGGAAAAATTTTGTTCTCCCTTCGCTCTTTTACTAGAAAATGCAAGTTTAAATTTAAAATTTAAGCACGCCGGTCTACAATCGCGAGAATCTCAACGGTATCCAATAATATCAACCAAAGAAGTCATCTACCATTGCATTGTCTTCTATAAGTAACATTTAAATTTATCTAGGTAGGTATTATACCTTTCTTCAATTCGCGTGATTACAGTTTTCGAGAATAGAAGTGATACATCCATCGTATAATTTAAATTTTGTACCCTTTTTATATGATTCAATAAAAAAATAGTATAACCATTACACATGTGCACTACTTACCACTTCTTACCACTACGTACCACTGCATGCCACTATTCACCACTGTATACCACTACTGACCACTATTGTAGAAACCACTACTGACCACTGTAGTGTTCAGTCCGCTGTAGTGGTTTTCGACAAGGGGCGCGTCTTAATGATGGGGAAAGCGAAACCGAATCAGCGCCACGTCGTCAACCTACCATCGGATCGCGATTCGTCGAGTGCACCATCCATCCTTCCTTCAGGATCTTGGAGCCGCGTCGTTTCATGTGCTTGGCGCTTTGAACTATTCACATCAGCGGTATATTGTTACTCGGCGATGAGCTGCACCTGCGTTATCGCGTACGAGGTACCAAATGTGACGGAGGGAGTGATGGAGAAGAAAAAAAGATAAAGTATCGCAAGTGTCGAGATACGACGTTGATTGAATAATTACCTCGATGGTCTGGAATTTTGAAATTCGTCGGAAGATGCATCGTCATGGCACGGAACGAGGTCCTACGGAAATATCACACGCCTAAAACGATTCTTAGTGCGCTTTCCTCATGTTTCCTTGTGTTTATGCGGTTAGAGGGGGGATGATGACAGGTTGGCTTATTGTCACTTCACTGTAAATTCTCAGCCTCCGTTCTCTAGAGAGCTACTAGTCCAGCTACTAGAGAGCAGCCTCCGAGCTCTAGAGAGGAGAGATTCTGGTTCTCGTTTGCTTCAACTTCCAGTGATATTATTGAGTATTACTGCAGAACGAGTAGATTAGAAGATTTTCATGAAGACTCATGATTTTCTGACATGTCATCTCGTACTGGTGCCACTGAAGCGGATCTAGCTCGTGTCCTGTCCGTAAAAAATGACTCGATGGACATTGGAGAATGTCAGACTTGTCACCGAGCGCCTATTACCCACGGTACATTAATTGCAATACGCGCTTATCGTTTCAACTCTTCCAGCGTTAAATAACTTTTACTTCTTCCACAAGCTAATAACCTTTTATGAACTGTTCGTGGTAGGAGGCAGCGATCAATAATAGCGACTCGTCGTAGACAAGTGTGCCGAAGTACTACTGCGATACTATGCCCAAGCTCACGGTCTACTTTGCAATTAACGTTAACGTAATCGTGATTATGCTCGGGTGATGGGTGTTCCAAAAGAGGTAAAGTTGATACTAAACATCGGACGCTGTAAGCTGACTTGCTAGTGTATGCTTCGAAACTGGAACATCATCGCAGGAATAATTTGTCTACGATTAGTCACAATCATTGATCGCTGCCCCCTACGATCAACAATTCGTACAAGGTAAATACTTTGAAAGAAGTGAAAGTTATTTAAAGCAGGAATAGTTGAAATGAAAAGCGCTAATTGCAGTGAAAATACCATGGGTGAAAGGCGCTCGGTGATAAGTTCGACAATGTCTGATGTCCATCGACTCATTTTCTTCAGGATAGAACAGGAGTTACATCCTCTTTGTTTGCACCTTATGAAAGGGGACATGCAAGAAAACCGTCACAAACTTCATGAAAATCTTGTAACCTACTCGTTCTGCAGTAATTACTTACTTAAGGGGTAAGGCCACCATGGAACTTTTCAAAAATCGATTTTTTTTTTATTAGCTTAAAACCTTCCTTAAACCCTCAAGAATAAGAAAAAAAGGTTTCGTAGTCAAAAAAAATTTCGAATCGGTCGTTTACGTCAATTTACAGAGACGCCGCGCGGCGCATTAACACTTAGCGCCATAGCCAACTATACGGTTTCCACCGCGCTCGGGCGAGCCAAACTACATTGAATAGGGAGATCTCCCCGATTAGTGGGCTAACTGTTAATTAAATGCATGTTGAGACGTATTATCGGAGTTGAGGCTCGTGTCATTAGCAGTACTATTCGGCCATTTATTTTATGTAAAGTCATTCTAGCTGTCAGACGGACGCCGCGTGCGTGATTTTGCTTCGTGTTTCATCAGTTTATCTTTTTACTACGAGTTACTGAAATTAGTGAATAAAATGTGTGATAAATCGAAATATGGTGGCTATAAAGCTAAACGAGGTGGAAGAAGTTTGTTTAAAAAGCCGTCTATGTCACGAAAGCGACCTGCAAACCGTTATGAAGCGGAGGCACTCGATTCCTCCGAAAGCGTCGGCACGTCCGCTAGGAAATTGAAGCTAAGTGGCGATGCTCGTAATATCGAAGTTGATGCATCGTTCGGTTATCGTTTCATCAATTTTGTGGCTGTTTTTTCAACAATTTCGTCAGTAGTGAAGTGTAAAATATGCGACTCAGGCGTCACATTTACTGAAAGTAGTATACGCGGACTTGGTTTTAAAATAGTTCTATCTTGTGAAAAGTGTGCGAAAACTGAAATTCCAAATTGTCCACTCATCAATAGCAAAGCATATGACATCAATAGAAGAATTATTATAGCCATGCGACTGCTTGGAGTAGGTTTACACGGAATGAAGAAGTTCTGTGCTTTTATGGAACTTCCTCGGCCAATATTTCACTCATTTTATGATAAAGTAGTCAACATTATTTGTGATGCTACTGAACGCGTTTCCAAGGCTAGCATGGAAAATGCAGTAAAAATAGAAAAAGAAGAAAATGCAAGAAAAGGTTTACCAAATGAATTGATAGTATCAGGAGACGGTTCGTGGAGAAAGCGGGGATTTTCATCATTGTTCGGTTTGGTGTCTTTGATCGGATGGAATACTGGGAAAGTAATCGATATAATTATAAAATCCAGTTACTGCAAGGCGTGCGAATATTGGAGAAAAATAAGTGATACTGCAGAGTATGATGAGTGGCTTGAAATACATCAAAATGATTGTCAAATAAATCACACGGGGTCGGCTGGTAAAATGGAGGTAGATGCAGTTATCGAAATGTTTCAGCGCTCTGAAACTTTATATCAAGTAAAATACGGCAGTTACATTGGAGATGGCGATAGTAAAACCTTTACAGGTCTTTTGAAGTCTGAACCATATGAAAGCTTTGTTATACATAAAAAAGAATGCATCGATCACGTGCAGAAAAGAATGGGCACTAGACTAAGAAATTTAAAAAAGAACGTACGCGGTCTCGGCGGAAAAGGAAAATTAATAAATAAACTTGTCGACGAGCTCTCAATTTATTATGGTTTGGCTATTCGCAGAAATCACGACTCTGTGGAAAAAATGAGAAATGAAATTTGGGCGACGTTATATCACAAGCTGTCAACGAATGAAAATCCTCAACACAGCAAGTGTCCAGCTGGTGAAAATTCATGGTGTTCGTGGCAAAAGGCAAAAGCCACCAATACATCAATTAGTACTTTTTTACACAAGCCGGCTCTATCGAAAACAGTTTTCGACGCAATTAAACCAATCTACGAAGAGTTGAGCAGCGACGACCTTCTAAATCGATGCTTAGGTGGTTTTACGCAAAATAGCAATGAAAGTTTCAACGCAACGGTGTGGTCAATGTCCCCAAAATCTACGTCAAGCGGAAAAACCGTACTGGATATTGCTGGGAATCTTGCCGTGTGCACTTTCAACGATGGAATTTGTAGTATAATGCAAGTTATACGACAGTTGGACATGACAGTTGGAAGGAATTGCTACAATTTCTGCGTTGAGGCGGACGAACTCCGCGTCGATTTTTCGAACCGATCGCTGACTGAGGCTGCAAAAACAGCTCGAATTGCCGCAAAATCAGCCAGAAAAGAAGAAGAAGAACTCAACATTAACATAGAAGGCCAACTATACGGTGCAGGCATCGCGGATTAAAGGTATACTATAATTTTCGACCGTAAAATGTTACTTAAAACTTTAAACGCGTTTTTCTCAGAACACGAAATTTCAAATCGGGCGAACCGATAGCGGCTACAAATCTTTATCGATTGCCTTGCAATTTTGAGGGTATCTTTATACCTATATAATCTAATAGACCACGTAGGGGTTTTTCGATAAGTTGTAAACTTTTTGTTTTATAAACGATTATGTATGAAATTCTTATGCGAAAACGTGAACTTTTCTTTTATATACTCACCATTTCTCGAAAAATCAATATTTTCAAAATCCCCTACGTGGTCTATTAGTTTATGATATATATTAAAGAAAAATCTTTGGATTTTTGTTCTAGGTTCACGCTTGTGGGTACAGCCGGTTCGCCCGTTTTGGACCTCCACAAAAAATTCATCGTAGAAACCGGACCCTGGAACGGCCATTTCTTAACCAAAAATTAAAAACAAAATATTTTTTAGTAGCTTTGAAGATACTTGATAAAGTACTTTATAAGAAAATTCTATAGCTTTTACACTACTCCTAAAAAAAAATGCACAAAATCGTCCTTCTTTCTTGACGCACATGGTGGCCTTACCCCTTAATCACTGGAAGTTGAAGCCACAGTTATGGACACCGATTTTTAAACACTTTTGGTAATTATTTATCACTTCTACACATTATATTCATTATTATTTACAAATTAACAATTTCGAGGTTAGATACTTCGATCTCCCGAATTTACAGCTACCGGCAGATCAGGGGCCCCTTTCTCGAACTCGCTCGTATCTTTGCGTGCACGCATCTTAGCGAATAGACCAATCAGGATCAAGTATTCCGTATCAAGAAACGTATACGCATCTTAGCGAGTAGATCAATCAGGACCCTCTCTCACCACAACGGAATACTTGATCCTGATTGGTTTATTCGCTAAGATGCGTATACGTAACTTTGCGAGTGACTTGAGAAATGTATTTACGAGTAAGGGCAAAATTTCAGCGGTGCATGCAAAAGGATTTCTTATGCCGGGTTTATACGCTTGCCAAACCTCGACAAGCCATCACAAATTCAAACGTGTGAATAGCACTTTGGCTTTGCTTGTGTAGGCTTGCTAGCACTTGTCGCCGATCCGACCGAGTGTCGGTTTTTGGCACAAATCAAAGGAAGTTTACGGAAAGCGCGCTTGCGAAGCGTTTACACGTTTGTACGTTTGTGAATGTTTGGAGTTTGAGGCAAGTGCCAAGCGTGTAAACCCGGCATTAAAACTATTCCAACATCTCGAGTTAATATGTAACAACATATACAGGGTGTTCGGAAAAAACACCGACACAGAAATAGGGGTGATAGATTACGTCATTACAAGTATTTTGATATAAGGGACCTATACCCGCAAGCGCCCCCTTCTGGAGATATCAACTTTTCAAGTTTATAACGACCGAGGTTGATCAAAGTAGAATAATAAGAAACGTATCAAGATGGTAACGAATATTTAATTTTATGAGATACAAAAACAGTGTACTACAGCAAATGCTCAAAATGACGGCCACCCATGTCCATGCAACATCGGAAACGATTCTGGATAGATGTGCCACTGCGCAAACTGCTTGCGGAAAGGATAACCGCTTGGCTTAAGTCCTTGTACTTTTCGAAGATGATGCGGATACAAGGAGTTTTCATTTGTTTTTCAATTGTATAGGTAGACAAAAAACTCAATATTATTCTACTTTGATCAACCTCGGTCGTTATAAACTTGAAAAGTTGATATCTCCAGAAGGGGGCGCTTGCGGGTATAGGTCCCTTATATCAAAATACTTGTAATGACGTAACCTATCACCCCTATTTCTGTGTCGGTGTTTTTTCCGAACACCCTGTATACTGTCATAAGTAGTATTTTTACATATGATGAAACAATTCGTCACGGTTATTGGAAGAGTATACTTATTGTTAGAGAGAGTTAAAGGTAAAATGTCTACATGGATTTCTGAAGACGACCAAAATATAAGAAAAATCCGATGGCCTGTACATTCGAAAGCGGTATGTTTTATTTCTCCAAAATACTAAAGCAAAGTGAAAAATATAAGGGCACTCTAGTTTATAAATCCCTTTCAAAATATCACGAGAATAAATAAAAAATAACGTGGTTATAATTAATTAGCTCGTATCGGTATAAAATGTGAGATTTTAATTTGGTGGTAATAAAAAGCTATTCTCCTACATGTAGGTACGTATTCTCCTCATGAATAAATTCCAAAAAATAATGAAATCCCCCCACAAAAACAGATTCTCTGTAAAAAAAGGCGGCATGTTCATTCAGTGCCAACAAACATTGATACGTAAAATACCCTCCAAAAAAGATTTGAAATCAATTAAGATCGCCATGTTCAAGATTTATATATAAAAAGTAAAAGGCATCATTTGAAAGGAAAATTATTGTAACTCGTTACTAAAAAATTCGACTAAAAAATTTATAAACAAATTTTCATAAAAAAGAACTTGCCGCGTTTTTTCCTTCAAAATAAAAAATTTACAGAGAATTACATTCGATGTTTATGCACTTATGATTTTAAATAAATTCATACACTTATATGATACCACCAGTATACTGAACGTCGCAGAAGAAACCGATCAGGCGGGGGCCTTCTGAATTTCTCTGAATTTGACTTCGGCAGTGCAATTTATGAATCACTCTAGCACCGTCCAAGTGCTGCAAATTATTCGGTATAGTGGACAAAATATGAAAACTTAAACGCGGCAAGTTCTTTTTTATGAAAATTTGTTTATACATTTTTTTAGTCGAATTTTTTTAGTAACGAGTTACAATAATTTTCCTTTCAAATGATGCCTTTTACTTTTTATATATAAATCTTGAACATGGCGATCTTAATTGATTTCAAATCTTTTTTGGAGAGTATTTTACGTATCAATGTTTGTTGGCACTGAATGAACATGCCGCCTTTTTTCTACAGAGAATCTGTTTTTGTGGGGGTCTCGTTTACCCCCCCTATTAGGGCCGCGAGCGCCGCCGCGATGATAAGCGTTGCCACCGTTGCCACACATAAAAAGACGCTAGTCAAAGGAAGCATATTATTTGAATAATACGTTAAAAATAATAAAAATAATCGACTAATTCTTATGGTCATACATTTTATAATTCACAAAGAAAATTTTCAATTATAAATCATAGTTTTTTGATGACTTTTTTTATATTTCTTTTACGGACACTCAACGATCACTTTGGAGAGTGACCATACTACTTTAAAGCGAATAGAAAAAAGAAAAATCAGGGAAAATTGGGCAAAGTAAACTGAAGATGAAGATGAAGATAAGAAACATAAATAAAAATAATAGAATAAATAAACTAAATAAATAGAGTAAAGAAAGAGAGAGGGAAAGGAAGGGAGGGAGTTTAGTGGAATGGTGAGGGGGGGGGGGATATCGAGTTTCGCGATTCTCGCAGACGGATGTCTCGGTAACATCTGCTGTCGAGTATGGAAATTTTGGAATTGGAAATATCCTTCGACGAAGTTAACTAAAAAACAATAATATAAGTAATACCTATTCACTAAACTCGCGCAAAGAATCAAATATATAATCAATCGATCAAGACTGCGGCGAATATTTCGTGAACGTTACTGCAACCCGCAATGGAAAAATGCAATATACCGTATGTCCAATGGCTAGTCGAGCAGGTGCAGCGACCTGAATTTTTCTGAAATTTTACTTCGGCAGTGTTTTAGTTAGAGTTGGCTTTGGAAGATGGCGCTACGTACGAGCGAAATATTTGAAATGGTAAAAGCGGGTGGTAGATAAATGCGGGAGAAGTGAAGTGTAACCTCAAAATTGTGAATGTTGGAATAATGGTGAGTAATTGTTTGAAATGATAAGACATAATAATTCGGGTTTCTTTTCGACGTTCAACCAAATAACACGACTGATATTTAATTGCAGAGAGAAGCTGATGCGACTGGCAGTCGTGGAGGATGGGGCTACCGTCAACGTGGTCCTCGCCAGAGTGGTCGAGCTCTGCCTCGTCGACGAAAGGTGCAATTGAAATGAAATTAAAGTCTGAGTCAAGGTGAAAATTGGAAGACATGGAAAGAAAACGCGCCAGAGTCGCCGACAGAAGGAGTGAGTAAAGTGCGAAAGAAAAGTGCAGTGACGCCGAAAAACCACGTGGAAGACAGTGACGAACAGCAGCAGCAGCTGGTCGACACTGCTCAACTCCGCACCAGCTCCTGAATGATATCTCGCCGATCGCGATACGCGGCCGCTCCGATGGACAACGATTCCAGACATTTGAGTCGTAGTAGCAGCAAGGACAGCAGCAGCAGCAGCAGCGTCAACGGCAGGGGCACTCTTTTAAAGCGAAGGCAGTCCAAGACCGACTCGAATAGCTGTAAGAGAAAGACGCATCGGCGGAAACATGAAATATCGAAGCAAGACTTGCAATGAGAGTGTGGTAAAAGGAAGAAAAAAATGACAGAGACGAGGCGACGAGACAGAGGAGGAAGTCGTCACCACGAAGGGTTCCTGAAACGGTACCAGTACTAGCAACGTGTGTGAAGAGTTCAAGAGAACGGGCCATCTACACCCAGTCGCAAATCATGCAGAGTTCCTGTGACACCCGACAGCGGCATCACGTCAGGAGTATGAGCGGTGGAGAAGAACGGGAGCCTCGCTGAAAAAGGAATTAGCAGTGTTGGCGATGGCGGTGACAGCCCGGATCATGAGCAAAGGCTGAAGAACCTTGAGCGTTTTGGATAAAAAGTGGACGTGACTCGAAGCAGTTATCGTAATCGATTTACGCCGACACTGGTGCCGTAGCCAATCTCGATCACAATGGATTCTTCCAACTAGAGGCGGTTTCTATATCACTCGTCGCCGTTGATCCTTTTCCTCTTAATCCTTGTACATAATGCATCTGTTAATATGAAGTTTGATCCGAAACCCTTCCATCCTTCCTATTGTAACACTCTCGTAACAATACGGTCCGATTATTTTATATTCATAAGGTTTTATCAGCTTTACGCGTTATTCCTCGTTATTTTCGTTATTTAACCTTGCATTCATACATTATTACTGATGGATTATTAATAAATTAATTCATGAAAGTGACTCTACTGGCTTGTGCTATTTTTCGTCCGGTATTTCCTTCCGCAAGATATTTGGATAAATGTACCCCTTCGATCTTGAAGAGTTTGGTTGGAATAAGCAAGACGGATAGTGGACAGAGTTTAGGCATTAGGAGGCATACAAGGTGTCACAATCAGCGGGACAGGATTTCGTGTAATCATGATTTATTAGAATTTTTTCATTCATAAAATTAGCTCCAGCAGGGAAAATGACATTTTGTACTGTAAACTATGAGATAGATGTATCTCATCTAGAGAGCTACTAATGAAGTATAAAATATGAATTGAACACAGATTTGTTGATACAGAAACGATTACTATCCACTTCGTTGTTCAAATGCCCCCGCGATCGGATCAATTAAAAATAACGTTAAAGAACCACAACACGATGATTTCTACACCGACATTTGCGGGAACGGCTCGTAATATCTTATATCAAGGCAACTATATCGCGACTTTTTCTGTTCCGCGATAGGCTTCGCTTCCTGAAACAATGTTACGTTCAATCGTCGTCGTCTCCCAGTCCCAGGCTTTCCACAGATATCGGTCGCAGACAATGTACCACCGCTGGGAGGAGGAGGATCGGCTGAACGAGCAGTAGGGCGAGGCGGAGGTTTTTCTGTGTGCGTGTGGAGGTGGGGGGGGGGGGGGCAGCGGCGGCAGCTCGGTTGGGGATTAGTACCTCCCTCAGATTTCTGTGGAAAATTATAATAAAATATAATACATAACCGCGCGTCCGCGTCTCCTCACTCTCCACCGTCGTTCCTCGTCGCTCGTCTTCCTTTTGAAGGTGACTTGCAAGGAAACCGTTTCATGTGTACCTCGCCGATTTCGTTCATTCTGTTATTATGATATTCGACAACAAGGTCTAAGAGAGAGATACGTATTTCTCTTCTCAGCGGATAAAGTTTCTCCGCAGAATCCGCAGATCAAAAAAAACGTGTCTCTTACATTTTGATGTAGAATAACAATATCAGAATGAACGAGGTCGGCGAGGTACACCGGAGACAGTATTACTTTGTTAGATAAGTTTGTAGGTGATTCTACTAATTGTATGCCAATTGTCAGCTACTCCAGTGTGGAGTATTACCAGGAGATGCCACGAGGAGGCCAATTGACACGTTACACGAATTTCGTACGACCTTTTTATCAATTTCTGAGGTTTACGAATTTCGTGTAACTTGATCTCCCACCCTACCGCCCTCGCTGCATGCGACTCCGAAGGCCGAATGGTGTTGGGGCTTGAGGGTAGTGGGTCTCGTCCAGCACGTGCTCACAGCAGATGTTCTATGTGCCCTCCTCTGATTTCCTCTCGACATTGATATCGTATGCGCTCCTCTAAGTTTTCTTGCGTATTCCGCAACATATTTCGGGGAATGGCGGCACATTTTTGTTGAATCAACCTTTTCAGGTGATCGACGCTCTCAATTATTCGCACCCCATCATAAATTTTCATCTTGAGGTAACCCCATAAAAAAAAGTCCAGTGGAGTAAGGTCGGGCGATCGAGGTGGCCACTCTGTTGGCGCTCTTAATCCAATCCAACGAGCTTCGCCAAAGACATCATTCAATAGTTCAGTAACTCTTTGATTTGAGTGTGGCGGTGCGCCATCGTGTTGAAAAATGACCTCCTGATCGTCCATCACTTCAAGAATAGCTGGCAGTATTTGATGCTCCAAGAGGTCCAAATAGGATTGAGCATTTAAATTTCCGTCGATAAAAATAGGACCAACAATTTTATCGCCAAGGATCCCCGCCCATACGTTCACTTTCTGCTTATTTTGCACATTTTGCTCGCGAAGAATATGAGGATTCCTAGCGCACCAGTATCTATGAAAATGTGACCGTACTTCACCATTCACAAAGAAAGTACATTCATTTGTAAAGCAGATACTTTGTAACACATCGGGTTGTCGGTCCATTCGTTGCAGCATCGTTTGGCAAAACGTCAATCTTCTTTGGCGATCACCGCGATGAGGTAACGTTTGGTGCGTCTGTCCTTTATAATTCTTGATTTTATTTAATCGCAGCACTCGTTGCACAGTGGACTTGGGAATCCCTGTTTGTCGCGATATCCCTCTAATCGACTGCTTCATGTTGTTTTCCACGATCTGGAGAATGGTTCTTTCAACTACTGGATCTACTTTCGGGCGTCCTGGATTTAGTAGATTCACGGTCGACCCCGTCCTTTGAAATTTTCGTAGTATCACCGACACCGTTGAAGCACTCAATTGGCACTCTGGATGTCTCTCCCGAAAAATGTGTACGACTTCACGGTGTGGTAATTGCGCCGCCAACATCACTATCTCCGCCTTCTCGGCCTCGGTATAGCGTCGCATTGTTTTTCAGTCACTGGCGCGCTTACACTGCACTAATGATGCACAAAAACTACGAACACTATCGATACGGGAATGCTCGAAAACTCCTTTTGCTACTTGAGTTCGCTAAGATGACCTGTCTTCACCTACGGCTCAGATGTACGACAGTGGAGCTCTTTCTCTACACGGCACTTCAACTCTGTACCGCATTGATTTGAAACATTTGAATCACATAACACAGAATCTTACTTTTCAGGAAAGACAAAAAACTAATAAATAGCCTAACTAAAAAACATCATCTACTTCTTTCCAAAGAATCACATAACAGAGAAATTCAGAGAATTCTTTCCAAAGAAGATTGACGTTTTGCCAAACGATGCTGCAACGAATGGACCGACAACCCGATGTGTTACAAAGTATCTGCTTTACAAATGAATGTACTTTCTTTGTGAATGGTGAAGTACGGTCACATTTCCATAGATACTGGTGCGCTAGGAATCCTCATATTCTTCGCGAGCAAAATGTGCAAAATAAGCAGAAAGTGAACGTATGGGCGGGGATCCTTGGCGATAAAATTGTTGGTCCTATTTTTATCGACGGAAATTTAAATGCTCAATCCTATTTGGACCTCTTGGAGCATCAAATACTGCCAGCTATTCTTGAAGTGATGGACGATCAGGAGGTCATTTTTCAACACGATGGCGCACCGCCACACTCAAGTCAAATAGTTACTGAACTATTGAATGATGTCTTTGGCGAAGCTCGTTGGATTGGATTAAGAGCGCCAACAGAGTGGCCACCTCGATCGCCCGACCTTACTCCACTGGACTTTTTTTTATGGGGTTACCTCAAGATGAAAATTTATGATGGGGTGCGAATAATTGAGAGCGTCGATCACCTGAAAAGGTTGATTCAACAAAAATGTGCCGCCATTCCCCGAAATATGTTGCGGAATACGCAAGAAAACTTAGAGGAGCGCATACGATATCAATGTCGAGAGGAAATCAGAGGAGGGCACATAGAACATCTGCTGTGAGCACGTGCTGGACGAGACCCACTACCCTCAAGCCCCAACACCATTCGGCCTTCGGAGTCGCATGCAGCGAGGGCGGTAGGGTGGGAGATCAAGTTACACGAAATTCGTAAACCTCAGAAATTGATAAAAAGGTCGTACGAAATTCGTGTAACGTGTCAATTGGCCTCCTCGTGGCATCTCCTGGTAATACTCCACACTGGAGTAGCTGACAATTGGCATACAATTAGTAGAATCACCTACAAACTTATCTAACAAAGTAATACTGTCTCCGGTGTACCTCGCCGACCTCGTTCATTCTGATATTGTTATTCTACATCAAAATGTAAGAGACACGTTTTTTTTTGATCTGCGGATTCTGCGGAGAAACTTTATCCGCTGAGAAGAGAAATACGTATCTCTCTCTTAGACCTTGTTGTCGAATATCATAATAACAGAATGAACGAAATCGGCGAGGTACACATGAAACGGTTTCCTTGCAAGTCACCTTCAAAAGGAAGACGAGCGACGAGGAACGACGGTGGAGAGTGAGGAGACGCGGACGCGCGGTTATGTATTATATTTTATTATAATTTTCCACAGAAATCTGAGGGAGGTACTAATCCCCAACCGAGCTGCCGCCGCTGCCCCCCCCCCCCCCCCCACCTCCACACGCACACAGAAAAACCTCCGCCTCGCCCTACTGCTCGTTCAGCCGATCCTCCTCCTCCCAGCGGTGGTACATTGTCTGCGACCGATATCTGTGGAAAGCCTGGGACTGGGAGACGACGACGATTGAACGTAACATTGTTTCAGGAAGCGAAGCCTATCGCGGAACAGAAAAAGTCGCGATGTAGTTGCCTTGATATAAGATATTACGAGCCGTTCCCGCAAATGTCGGTGTAGAAATCATCGTGTTGTGGTTCTTTAACGTTATTTTTAATTGATCCGATCGCGGGGGCATTTGAACAACGAAGTGGATAGTAATCGTTTCTGTATCAACAAATCTGTGTTCAATTCATATTTTATACTTCATTAGTAGCTCTCTAGATGAGATACATCTATCTCATAGTTTACAGTACAAAATGTCATTTTCCCTGCTGGAGCTAATTTTATGAATGAAAAAATTCTAATAAATCATGATTACACGAAATCCTGTCCCGCTGATTGTGACATCTTGTATGCCTCCTAATGCCTAAACTCTGTCCACTATCCGTCTTGCTTATTCCAACCAAACTCTTCAAGATCGAAGGGGTACATTTATCCAAATATCTTGCGGAAGGAAATACCGGACGAAAAATAGCACAAGCCAGTAGAGTCACTTTCATGAATTAATTTATTAATAATCCATCAGTAATAATGTATGAATGCAAGGTTAAATAACGAAAATAACGAGGAATAACGCGTAAAGCTGATAAAACCTTATGAATATAAAATAATCGGACCGTATTGTTACGAGAGTGTTACAATAGGAAGGATGGAAGGGTTTCGGATCAAACTTCATATTAACAGATGCATTATGTACAAGGATTAAGAGGGAAAGGATCAACGGCGACGAGTGATATAGAAACCGCCTCTAGTTGGAAGAATCCATTGTGATCGAGATTGGCTACGGCACCAGTGTCGGCGTAAATCGATTACGATAACTGCTTCGAGTCACGTCCACTTTTTATCCAAAACGCTCAAGGTTCTTCAGCCTTTGCTCATGATCCGGGCTGTCACCGCCATCGCCAACACTGCTCCTTCCTTTTTCAGCGAGGCTCCCGTTCTTCTCCACCGCTCATACTCCTGACGTGATGCCGCTGTCGGGTGTCACAGGAACTCTGCATGATTTGCGACTGGGTGTAGATGGCCCGTTCTCTTGAACTCTTCACACACGTTGCTAGTACTGGTACCGTTTCAGGAATCCTTCGTGGTGACGACTTCCTCCTCTGTCTCGTCGCCTCGTCTCTGTCATTTTTTTCTTCCTTTTACCACACTCTCATTGCAAGTCTTGCTTCGATATTTCATGTTTCCGCCGATGCGTCTTTCTCTTACAGCTATTCGAGTCGGTCTTGGACTGCCTTCGCTTTAAAAGAGTGCCCCTGCCGTTGACGCTGCTGCTGCTGCTGCTGTCCTTGCTGCTACTACGACTCGAATGTCTGGAATCGTTGTCCATCGGAGCGGCCGCGTATCGCGATCGGCGAGATATCATTCAGGAGCTGGTGCGGAGTTGAGCAGTGTCGACCAGCTGCTGCTGCTGTTCGTCACTGTCTTCCACGTGGTTTTTCGGCGTCACTGCACTTTTCTTTCACACTTTACTCACTCCTTCTGTCGGCGACTCTGCCGCGTTTTCTTTCCATGTCTTCCAATTTTCACCTTGACTCAGACTTTAATTTCATTTCAATTGCACCTTTCGTCGACGAGGCAGAGCTCGACCACTCTGGCGAGGACCACGTTGACGGTAGCCCCTTCCTCCACGACTACCAGTCGCATCAGCTTCTCTCTGCAATTAAATATCAGTCGTGTTATTTGGTTGAACGTCGAAAAGAAACCCGAATTATTATGTCTTATCATTTCAAACAATTACTCACCATTATTCCAACATTCACAATTTTGAGGTTACACTTCACTTCTCCCGCATTTATCTACCACCCGCTTTTACCATTTCAAATATTTCGCTCGTACGTAGCGCCATCTTCCAAAGGCAACTCTAACTAAAACACTGCCGAAGTCAAATTTCAGAAAAATTCAGGATCGCTGCACCTGCTCGACTAGCCATTGGACATACGGTATATACAACTACATACGAGGGTGTATCAAATATAAACGGAACAGATTTTCTTTTTAATTAAGAAGGCGTCCGTGACCTTGAAGGAGTTGATTCGCAGGTGGCCTGTATCGTTAGGGAGAGGGGAGAACCGATCGCAATTCGCTCGAGTCTCTTTAGTATGAAAAGAATCCATGAACGAGACAGAAGTTCATGTCTCCGTGGAGCAACAGATTATAATCAAGTTTTTGGCCCAGGAGGGGGTGAGTCCAACCGAAATTTTGCGGCGATTATAGGCACAGTTTGGAGACAACACCCGAACTACGGTGTGACCAAAGCCAACATTGAAACGGTCCGAAATCTCATGGCTTTCTCCATGATCGACGCACGATTAATACGCAATATTATTGTGAATTACTGGATGCCGCGAAATGGTCATTTCGAAGGAAAAGGAAGAAGTGTCATTCTTTTGCATGACAACGCCAGGCCTCATGCGGCTAATGCCACAAAGCAAAAATTGGATGCATTAGGCTCGGAAATGCTAGAACATCCGCCATACATATAGTCTCGACTTGTCCCCTTGCGACTTCCATCTTTTTGGACCCCTCGAAGAAGCGGTTGGAGGCCAACGTTTTGACGATAACGACGCGGTGAGAGCATTTACATACATACAATGGCAATGGCTACAAGAACGCCCGAAGAGTTTCTACGATGATGGAATAAAAAAGCTCCTAATCCGATGGGAAAAATGTATTTCTAGGGCGGGAGGCTATGTAGAAAAATAATATGTTTCTAAGCTTAATTAAATAAAGTTATAATTTTTTACAAAACGAATCCTGTTTATATTTAATACACCCTCGTATAACGTGAATTATCAACCTATAAAATACTTTCTAGAGGGAGAAGTCGTAAAATGTGAAACTGTGCACATACATAAATAAGGGACCACCACAAGGCATGTTAATTCCTTGTTCTGCCTATTATTTGAGATGTTTATCTATCGTATGAAATTGCATCTATTAATTATTGCAGAGTATGAAAATAGATAGAGCAATATACGGATACACTTTATAATTTTTCAGTTTTTCATATAAAACAAGAAATTTCAATTTCGAATCCAGTCTGATTTTCAATCGATTAAAGATCAACAATAACACAGGACCACAGTGATTTTGCATCTCGAACCAGACCAGGTGATTTCTATAGATTTATTTGCGCTAAAAACGAATCAACTCTCAAATTTGCATACCATATTCACGGCTCTATTACAATGAAACTAAACAATTTCTCTTAATTGCATTTACAGCATTTCAAAGTGTCGTTTTTTAATTTTCCAGTCCATTACTTGATTGTTTCTAAACGATTGTATAATATAAAGCTAAGTTTCATTACAAGTCGATCGTGTATTTAGGTCCACCGCGCTACGCGCCTAATTGCAAATATGAAAGTGTTGCTTCGAGTGCCACACTTCACTTACTAGCTTGTTACCTAAGTGTATAAAAACCAATTTTTTAGCTAAGTTATAGAGATTAAAGATTATGAATTTCTTTGTAGGCAATAGTATATACCTATACTACTACGCGCATGTAGACGTGTAATTAAGGGGTTACATCTAGTTAGAATTTTCGAAAAAATCGTTTTTTCGTTTTCGACGGATTCTTAAGGTATAACCTTTCAAAAATATTCTCTGAAAATTTCAAGTCGATCCGTTCAAAATTGAGCGAGTTACGGCCGTTTTTACAGTTACGTTCTGCGAGCCGCGCGACGCAAGTATAACGGAGTTAAACGCGTTTTTTTTTCTCGAAACGGCTTCTTCAAAATCGGTGACCACGATATCTCAAAAACGAGTGGACCGATTTACTTGAAATTTTGCATACTTCTTTTTTATATCAAAAGGCAGTCTTCAATCGGAGGATTTTTTTTTTCGATGCATACTTTTTTTTATATCAAGGAAAATTAAGTGATTTTTCACCGAAGTTTAGACTTTCACTTTCGATCGCCGACCATTTTTTCAACAATTAATATTTTATCAAATCCTTCGATTAAGGACTAGATAATATGATACAAAAACGTAATTTATTTAGTTCTTTGATGTCAGATGATTGGTGTGGAAGTTACAGTGGTCATCGCGGAAAGCCTTTTTTGAACAGCAGTTCAGGAAATACATTATATCTGCTACATTTGTGAATTTTTTCCAATAAAAAAATTATGTAACATAGTCAAAGATATACCCTTTACTATGATAAAAAAAAACAGTTCGAAACCTGCAATCATTTTCCCAAAAAGAATTCACAAAAACACGCCTTTTTTTCGGCCGCCAACTAGATGTAACCCCTTAAAAGCATTGGGCATCGCCTAATTAATTACATTTTCTTCCCCTTCTTCCGTAGTTTTTTTAATACTAATTTTTATAGAATATGATTTTCTATCGAAATGATAGAAGATGTACTAATACGTCATAGTTCTTGGTACACTGATAGAAAGTTTCAGTTCATGTGTGCGCAGTAGGTAAGCTATAAGAGTTCTGGGTAACCCACGTGACCAAAAATGGCGGGAAAATTAAATTTTGTTGAATTGACGAATTCTAGGAGCGAGACTCGGGTTGGACGCTGCGAATTGTGATTAATTTGACCATCAACGTTAACTGATACAACCCTATGAGGAGTAGCTCTTACCTGGAACTTCCAGAGTTTATCAAGATGAAAAAAGCATGTGTCGACGTGCAGAATAACGACAACCAGTGTTTCAAGTGGGCATTCCTTTCTGCACTACATCCCGTTGATGATAATTCCAAACGTGTGTCAGTGTACAGACCATATGAGAACGAACTGAACTTTGTGGGAATAGACTTTCCAGTGATGCCGAGAGAGATTCCAAAGTTTGAAAAGCAGAATGAGCTCTCGGTCAACGTCTACATTTTGCAGAAGCGAAAGGAAAAATTTGTGGTCGCCCCCATCCACGTTACCTCACTCTAAAAGGACAAGCATGTGAACCTGCTCATGATCCAAGATCGCTACGTCGATGAGAAATCAGATGAGGTGGAGGAGAACGAGGATGACGAAAGACCCATCATCTACCACTACGTCTGGATCAAGGACCTTTCTCGGCTAGTCAGCACACAGCTTTAAAGATGTAATGGAAAGAAATACATACATCTCTGCGAGATCGCTGCCTCCATTACTTCAGAAGTCTTGAAGACTTGGGTGTCCACGAAGTCAACTGCAGCCAGATGAACCGGTGCAAGGTCAAGTTGCCCACGCCGATGCACAGCAAATTGAAGTTCCAGAATTTCAACTACAAGGAAAAGATGCCGTTCATCGTCTATGCCGACTTTGAGTGCTTCCTGAAGAACATCGACCAGCAGCAGCAGATGAGCAAGACGAGAGTATGCCAAGTGCACGAGCCCTTCAGCGTGGGATACTACGTGAGATGTAGCTACGACGATACGTTGTCCCGCTACAACAGCTTTCGAGGCTCGAAAGCTGCCAAATGGTTCGCGCGTGAACTCGCTGAGCTAGCGGAGCAGGTTGAAGGAGTCTTCTAGTATCCCGTACCGATGGACTCGCTCACGGTGGAACAGGAGAGGGCTTTCCGCGCCTCCGAGGACTGTCACATTTGCCAGAAGTCGTTGGGTACGAAGAGAGTTCGGGACCACTGCCATCTCACTGGCAGATACAGAGGCGCAGCGCATGAGGACTGTAACCTGAATTACCAGGATTCGCGTACCATTCCCGTCGTCTTCCATTGTCTCAGCGACTACGACAGTCACTTGATCATCAAGGAAATTTCCACTTGCTTCGACGGCCGGATCAACCTCTTGCCACTGAACGTGGAGCGATACGTGTCTTTCACCAAACATCCGAAGGGCAGTGACATCGCCTTTCGATTCATCGACTCCTTCCGCTTCACGGCATCATCGCTGGAAAAGTTGGCGTCTTACCCCGCGGAGCCGAAGATCACCAAGAGCGAGTTCCCGCTCATCCAAGCCGAGCAGCTTGATTTGCTGAGGAGGAAAGGAGTCGCCCTCTACGAGTTTCTCGACGCGTGGAACAAGCTGGACGCGATGAAATTGCCGACCAAGGAACAATTTTACAGCAATCTCAACGGCAGCGATATCTCCGACGAGGACTATAAGCACGCCCAAAGGGTCTGGAGGGAATTCAACATCGAAATCCTGGGCGAGTACGCGGATTTCTACCTGAAAACCGACGTCCTACTACTGGCCGGCGTGTTCGAGAACTTTCGCAACAACTGTCTCGAAGCATACGGTTTGGACCCAGCCCACTACTACACCACACCCGGCCTCGCGTGAGACGCCATGCTCAAGTTCACCGGGATCGAGCTGCAACTGCTCACCGATATCGACATGCTGATGTTCGTCGAGCGGGGCATCAGAGATGGCGTTAGTCAGTGCTGCAACCGCTACGCACGAGCCAACAACGAGTACGTGAGGGATTACAATCCGGAAGAGGAGACAGAGTACCTCATGTACTACGATGTGAATAGCCTATACAGCTGGGCAATAACGCAACATTTTCCGTACGGAGGCTTCGAGTGGGTTGAGAACCTCCGCGATAACTTCCAATGGAATGTGCCTGATGATTCGCCCATCGGCCACATACTGGAGGTGGGCTTGGGCTACCTGGAAGCGATCCACGATGCTCACCGGGACCTGCCGCTGAGTCCGGAGCAGATGAAGCCACCGGGCTCGAAGGAGTCCAAGCTTCTGGCGACTCTATACTCGAAATTACGCTACATCATCCACTACCGCAACTTGAGGCAAGCTCTTGAGCACAGTCTCAAGCTCACCAAAATCCACAGAGTCTTGAAATTCAACCAATCACCGTGGCTTAAGAGCTACATCGACCTGAACAGTGATATGAGGAAACAAGCCCGCAACGAGTTTGAGAAGAACCTGTTCAAACTCATGAACAACGCGGTGTTTGGCAAGTCAATTATTTTGTAAAATTCATCTTGAATGGAAAATATCGTGCCTGAAGATAGTCGCCGTGCATCGGATAGGACAAAGCCAGCGCTAACAATGCGATCAAATGTCCAATTCTCCCATTCCACGAGAACTCGTAGGAAGCAGATGATTAATTCCGTCAAGAAAACTTGATCGGAATACATGTTGCTATCTTTCGAATGCGAGACATGACTAATGCGATGATCGCGACGATAAGGAGTATTTAAGCAGGATGCTGTAGCGGCAGCAGATCCTAATGTGGTACGCAAATTTGAGCCACAATCGTTTTTAGTGCCCATAAATCTACAAGAATCACCTGATCCAGTTTGAGATACAGAAATAAAATTTACTTTTGTAATCTTGTGTAATTATCGCGTTTATATCCTCAAAAATTAAATAATCTCCATCGTGATGCACCAAACCAACGACGTATAGCTGCATTTCGAAATTACGAATAATTTTATTGAAGGAATACTGTATCTCGACCCCCTGCCTACTTCCTCCCTGCATCGAGAGATGATGTGGGAGGACTCAGTAACTCCTTTATGGTTATTACGTTTCATAAAGTCCACGCCTACTTTCACAACAGATGCTCGAACACTCAATACAAATTATATTCACGAAGATTGATTGCATTCATTATAAAATATGAAAACAATATGCACATCTGTCGCAATGGTATTTGGGAAGTAATAACAACTATAATTCAATAATAATAACTATTTCATTTTATTATTACATGAATATTTATAATATTATTCAATATAGTAAGTTTTCACTTTATTCTCTCGACTAGGCGCACATCGTTCAATCAATAACTTTGTTCGTCATTTTTGTGTGTATATTTTACATACCATATAACACTTGGACAATCCAATATTGTAAGGTTTAACCTCTTTTCTTCACACCCAACTCGTATCGAGTCGCGCGATAATGCCATTTATTCAGTACTAATAGCGGAACGGTTTTCTATCTCCCTCTTCCACGGAAAACTAATCCCTCGAACGCATTAACGAACGTAGTACGAGGCTAGAACTGGTCCACAACGAGAACGAGACTGGAGAAAATTTAATCAGGATGCATTCGCGATCGTCGATCGGACCGATCTGTCGAAAACTCGGTCGTTGTAGATCAGTTCGATTGTGTGACAACTGACAGGTATAAGTGGGGCAGTGCTTTATATACAACGTAGACGAAAGACAGAGCCCACAGGGCTGACAATGTCTTCTTCTCAACTTTTCCTTTTTGGTATTATTTGGTTATTATAATTGTCGCATTGTAAAAGAAGAAAACGCAAATGACAATTATGCACGTGTACAATAATTGTGCTTTATAGGAACAAACGTAACTCCCATTAAAAACCAATGAGTTTCTCGTCGGTTCGAACTTTAGAAGAATAATTCGATTATCGTTACAATGTGGCGACGACGTTAGACATACAGGTACATAAAGAAAAGCTCCGATGTGTCCTTTGAAAAACGCATTTTCGATTACTTTCGAATATTTAACAAGCCGGGATGAAAACTTTATTTCATTCTTCTCTCTCGTGAGTGTTCGCATGAAAAAAAAATTGCGTTCATTAAATGACACCTTATTTATAGTAACTACGGAATTTTGCAATATCTGCAATCACGTGAATTATATTATTAACGATAAAATGTAATTTAAGGACGGTAAAGAAATAAGTTTATGGAAATATGGTATTTTTTTTGAAGCAAAGACTTTTTTGCTTTCTGACTTCTTTTATTACAAGAAATCATATGGAATTAGTACGTTTTCATTTCTTTATCGCTTAATTTGTGACTTAATGATACATTTTTCCATTTTTCATAGTAAATTATGGCAAAACTAAATATTAGGGTAATTAGTTCAATGTCATAGTGGTTTTAAAGTCATACTATTATGATTGCGAGTATATTCCTTATTGTTAATCAACCTCGTAATACGGTTGCAGATATTGCAACTGCAGTTGATTCAGTATAGAATTTTGTTTT
The DNA here is from genome assembly GCA_963678675.1 of Xiphydria camelus. Lineage (NCBI taxonomy): Eukaryota > Metazoa > Arthropoda > Insecta > Hymenoptera > Xiphydriidae > Xiphydria > Xiphydria camelus. The sequence goes on from OY783195.1 coordinate 10,658,419, forward strand.
ATGCTGACTCCAGTAGCACATCCAGGACTTAGGATAAAAGTGTATCCATATGGATAAGTGAAGATTAGGAATGGGTTGTAATGTAACTTTTACAGCTCTTAAATATTGTTGTCCTGATCAAATCGTCGACTCTTTCATTAGGGCGTTTTGATTTATAATAGGTACGTACTTACTCAGAAAGCAATTTTGCTCCTCTGCAAGATCCCGGTATGTTAATTTTAATGAAGGTCGACTTTTTAAATGAGTACCTAAATCCAATAGTTTCAATGGATAAAAATAATATTAATATTAATAAATGTATTTCCATGATAATTCCATAATCGAGTACCTACTCACCTGAAGAAAGAAAATCGAAAACCTATTGAATTTAAGAGCTTTTGAAATTTATTAAATGGCTCTCTGTATCTATGATAAATCATCCTTTGTACAACAGAAGTGTCTTCTGATGATACGCAAGAATACCGAGTAGATGGGTTATCGACTCACTTTTAAGCTCATTTTTAACATCAATCTGTAGTAGCGTTCGCTGACTAATGAAGTATACTATTATAATTAGCCTTACGATCCTGAATACTATTTAACCCTTCGTTACTCACGTGGGTTTTTGAAACATAAGAGCTCACCTGGGGTGTACCCTACACCTCAGTTAAAAATTAACGTTTTCTTAGTGAAAAATTGAAATGTTTTAATACTTTTTTTTTTATTTTAAAGCTTGACACATTGCCTAATGATTTCAATATTTAAAAAAATTAATTTCGTAATTTTCTAATTGAAAATAAAACTCGAAGTCTCGGTTTTCAGACGCTCAGATCTCCCTGCCGATTTTTATTAAAAAATAGTATAAATAATAGACTAAGGATAGTTATTATACTGTCGTTTTACTAACGAAAGACAAATTAACAGATTGGAACAAGTTTTATAGAAAAATATTAAATATTAAGTTAATTACAGATTGTTAAAAATCAATTTTTAACACTGTAGCGTTCTGACGGATAAACAAATCGGTTTTGTCTTACGCTTTTGATGCCAAATTCTTTAATGAAATGTTCTTGAAAGGTACTGAAAGTGCCAACCTCGAAAAAAAAAAACTCTAGGCGTGGCATGCAAAAAAAGGTGGCTGGGGTGTCGCCTACACCCCACGTGACAACGAAGGGTTAATACCATCTAAGATATCACATTAGAAACGAATGTGGTTCTATATGACAAGAAAAAATTAATTCATGTATCAATTTATATGGGTCAAATAAAGATTTTCTTATGTTAAACATTTCGTTATTTAAATATACATAATTACCATTCTACAATAACAGAGTATTATTTTATGATCAGTCCCAACTCTAGCTATATTCCCGCACTTCTCTTTTTCTTTCGGATATACATATCTCTTGAAAAGTTTTTCTTGGAACTGAACTTATTTTATAGCGTAATTTTCATAAGTAACGCATTAATATTCAACAATACTTGGAAGGACACATTTAGTCTTAATGGTTAATAGAAGAATGCGTTTTAAAAATTTGAGAATTCAATGAAAAGTCATTTTAAATGCAGTGCACTATCCGGGATTTTATAAAACATAGCGATCTTGTAAAAGTAATTGTATAGAGTGAGGGAGAAGCGAATTAAGAAACATCGTGTTTTCTTAAATGAATAACAAAACCGATATCCCATTTGTGCCCGAAATAATTACTTTTTATTTTACTGTATTTTATTCTACGTCCATACATATGCAGATATTTCAATTGAGGCACTTGAATATCTGTGAAATAAAGTATTTTCTGGTAGACAAAAATGTTGTAGGGGAAGAGTTATTTACTTTAGAGGAAGAAAGAGAACTGTATGTTTTATTTTTCATTTGGTAGACTTTTCCAAGGCCATTTAAAAGTTAACGTTCTTTTTAAATGGAAGTCTATATTTTTTCAACAAATTATTAATCTACACGCAAAAACAGACAACTTTTGCCTGTGAAAGGTTTTTTATTTCTTTATCTTTTCCATTTAAAGGAAAAACGTTGATCTTAAAATGGCCTTGAAAACGTCTACTGAATGAAAAATAAAATGTAACATTCTCTTTCCCCATTCTAAAGCAAATAAAGTTTATACGAAACATTTTTTTCTAAAATGCGTTAATTATTTTACAGATATTCATCTTTTCAATTTAAATGCCTCACCCCGTATGGAACCGGTATTTCTCCACTTTCTAGATAAAATTTTTCATCCACATAAACCTGCTACCGGCTCTTCGACTTCCTCAATAAGAAGAACGAAAAAATTAATATTACCTGAAAGATGGCATAACCAGTCCCTAGTTGTATAAATGATTAGGTGTGCCTACAACTTTGCTTCCGCCGTTTTCCTACAGATGGCTTACGAGAAAAACGGCGGAAGCAGTTGTACACCCGGCGTCATGGATTCTGTCGCTCGTGACTTTCTAAAATGTCATTTTTAAACATACTAGCCAATGAACAATTAATTCTCATATCCTCATTAGCAATGGTGGCGTTTACCCTCGTTAATGAAAGCATGAGGATCGATTAATCATTGGTTAGTACGTTTAAAAATAAAATTTTAAAAAGTCACCTGCGACAGAATCCGTACAGCCAGTTGTACACCTAATAGCATAATTAATCGATCTGGTCGAATCCCCACTTGGCTTTATAAAAAAGCTGCACTGACTTCAAAATTGTAGTCATATTTATTCGTAAGTATCAATCTATATGAGAAGTTATTAAATGGAATTTTCAGAGGTTAAAATACGTATACTCTCTCTCTAGCTCCTTCTAAATCAATATTCAAATTGTTATATTTATGCAAAACCATATCCGTTTTCAGTGCAAGTAATTTATATGATGTAAGAATATTAATTAGTATATTTTGTGGATCAGTTCGTAATTTAAAACATCCTAAAGAAGACAACGCTGAAATCAGAACGAAATAGTCGCTCAGCAACTGAATGGATTTCATTGATTTTAATTTCTGGCATATACTGTCTCGAATGTCAAGAATCATGGAGCGCTCAGCGCCTATCAAAGATCCTCGATATTTACGTTGAGAATGCAAAAGAATATGCATGTGAAAAAAGTTTAAGCAAACGCTTTCCGAGTAAGTAAGTACTCAAGGTCATTCTCTTTCACGAGTACAACTCGCAAAATTCACGAGTATTCGTGAGTATTTTCCATTCAAAGAGTGGACAACTCATTTAATCGTCGGTTACAAATTTACCGCAAAGTCTTGGTGTGTGGTTCTCGATATCATGTAAGAATAACTTTCACGAGGGAATCTCTGACCTTTACTAATACAGAGCCCATGCATTTTGTTCAACCTGTTATATAACCACTCTTACAGCACACCATATTGCACATACATTTTACAATATATCTGTAATTTTGTAATATGCAGGAACGTTTCTACAATACATCTTGAAACTTGGAGATGTATGAACAGTGTGAATTAGAGATTCGTACGTGAAAATTATTCGCGCCAACGCAAGTCTCACACCTGAACTCGAAACATTATGCGCAACCGATCTGCCATTATAAGATAGCAAATATAGGTACCTACGCGTCGTGCCGACATTGCGGAAAATCGAATTCTTCGTTGAAACAATGACCTTTGTTTTCTTTGATATAATTGCAATAACGGGGCATTTATTATTTCTTTAAATTACTATAATATACTAATCGATAACAGTAACGACAGAAAAATATGATTTTATTCTCAGTAACGAAGTTATTCCTTATCATCCTCGTTCATTGGTTATGTTGACTTTCACAACTTGCCGCGTGGCATCCATCCACTTGGCGGGACTATCGAGCAATGGCGACATCACGCCAAGTCGCCCACGCGTTCGAAATTCTCGTTACAAACGTCAAAATCCTGCGTGCGCGGTTAGATGATAATTAAAAAATGGTACTTTTTTCTCGCGTTTATTTATAATAAATAACAAGCGGTGTATGATCAACCCCTCTAATACGAACAACGCGATTTCTTCGTCTCGCGTTTATAGGTTAGTTACTTACCTCCTTCCGCATATGTATGTAGGTACATATCGTACGTCCGAGCCTAAATTATAGGCGGGATCTCGTAACTTTATTTCTATTCGCGCAGAAATGACATCGATGATATCACTTATGAATAATTACGCACGTACCATCAAACTTTCGCAATGTTTTTGCGCGAGTTGAAATGAAACTACGATTCTGTGTATACCGTGTGCCCAACGGCAATCCGATCAGGTGCCGAGACCTGAATTTCCCTGAAATTTGACTTCGACAGTATTTGGACGGTGCTCGAATCATTTTATAGTTAGAGCTAGCTTCAGAAGAGTGCGCTGCGTAAGAGCGAAAAGTGTCAAACCTCCGATTTTCCAATAGCTGTCAATTCGTGAGATCGAAGCGTTTCGTCTAACCTCGAAATCGTGAATTTTTTAATAATAGTAAATAATTTTTAGAAGTTATAAGGAATAATCATTCCGGTTTCTTCGATGAAATCCCCCAAGTGTTTAAAAACCGGTATCCGATTTGCCAATAACTTTTGTTTCCCCTTCCACTGATATTAATTGTTACTGCAGAACGAGTAGGTTAGAAGATTTTCATGAAGTCTTTGATGATTTTCTTACATGTCCTCTTGCACAGGTGCAACCCCGAAGAGAATCTAACTCGTGTCCTATCCGTAAAAAGATGACTCGGTGGACATCGGACAATGTCAGGCTTGTCACCAAGCGCCTATCACCCACGGTACATTAATTGTAATACGTGCTTCCCGTTTCAACTATTCCAGCGTTAAATGATTTGTACTTCTTTCGAGCTATTTACCTTCCAGGAATTGTTCACCTATAGGGGCAGCGAGCGATGATTGCAACTGTTCGGAAACAAGTTCGCCTATTAAAATTAAAAGGCAAAATTCGGTGTGCCGAACTCTTACTGCGATAATGTGCCAGTTGCAAAGCATGGACCTCTAGCATGCGAGTTTACAGCGTCCGATGTTTTAGTAACAACTTTACCTCTTTTGGAACACCAAAAACTTGGAACTTTACCTCCAGCGGTCCATTCTGCGATTAACGTTAACGTAATCGTGGTTATGCTCGGGCGACGGGTGTTCCAAAAGAGGTAAAGTTGATATTAAACATCGAACGCTGTAAACTCACATGCTAGAGGTCCATGCTTTGCAACTGGCACATTATCGCGGTAATATAATTTTCATAGGCGAACTTGTTTTCGATCAGTCGTAATCATCGCTCGCTGCCCCTACAAATGAACAATTCCTGGAAGGTAAATAGCTTGAAAGAAATACAAGACATTTAACGCTGGAATAGTTGAAATGGGAAGCGCATATTATAATTAATGTACCGTGGGTGATAGACACTCGGTTACAAGCCTGACATTGTCCGATGTCCACCGAGTCATCTTTCTATGGATAGGACATGAGTTAGATCCTCTTCGGTTGCACCTGTGCAAGAGGACATGTCGCTCATTTGGAGGAAAACTGATACAAGTCAAAAACTGTCAAATTTAATTTCTTTCTCTGGAACCATCCGAAAATATCAATAATTTTTGCTAGAAAAGTTAGATAAATGCAACTTAAAAAATTAACCAAAAGATGGCGCTTCTGTCGTTAGGCTGAATATCTGCTGAATAACTGTGTCTGTTGCAGAAAGACTGTCACATATTTAGCATTTGCATTTTCTGTTTTGTGTCACTTTTCTTTCAAGTGAGCGAGTAAGAAAACCTTCAAAGACTTCATGAAAATTTTCTAACCTACTCGTTGTGCAGTAATATTTCTAGGATGCCCGGGAAAAAGAGTATAAGTCAAAGTCGCCTACCAAAACACTTCTACAATTTTCTTCTACTTTCCTAGAGATATTTGTGTGCTACATGCATTTAACGATTCTTATGAGAAGTGTTATTTTCATTTTATACATTTTTTCAACAGTTTGTGTTTCAATATAAACAAATAAAGGTGTTTTCTGAGCAATACCATTTTTTGACTTGTACTCTCTTTCCCGAGCATCCTAGATTTAATATCAGTGGAAGGGGAAGCAAAAGTTATTGGCAAATCGGATACCGGTTTCTAAACACTTGGGGAATATCGTCAAAGAAACCCGAATTATTATTTCTTATCATTTCTAAAAATTATTCACTATTATTAAAAAATTCACGATTTCGTGGTTAGATGAAACGTTTCGATCTCTCGAATTGTCAGCTATCGGGAAATCTGACGTTTGACACTTTTCGCTCTTGCTCAGCGCACTCTTCTAAAGCCAACGTTAAGTATAAATGGCTCGAGCACCGTCCAAACACTGCCGAAGTAAAATTTCATGGAAATTTAAGTCTTGGCACCTGATCGGTTTGCCATTGGACTTACGGTATATCTTTAACCCGGGCATACGGCATACGAGTATTATAGGGTGTTCTATTTTTACTAAACACCGAAGATATGGTGCGATCCATCGTAAAAGATTAGATTCATAATTCAAAGATTAGAATCATAAGTGGGCAATCCAAAGTTTACCACAGCCATCAAGTTCTATACAAAAGTAGGAAATAATTAAGTATTCGTGCGATTGTGTTGATCACTCAATCTTCAAGCGAAAGCATCACGAAAAAAAAAGAATGAATCTGTTATTAGATTTGCACCGAACATTTTCCCGAATGGAACTGCAGTTTGAACCATTGCGCATGCTCAGAGACTATTACGCTACCCATTTGAAAATATAATTGGGTCAAACTTTCAATATGGACGTCGTAATAGCCTTGACGCAAGCGCAATGGCCCGAATTGCATCGCCTCCCGCGGACGTGTTCAACACATCTTGTCACAATTGATGAAGCCGCCATGTTTTACGTATGTATATTCTTATCTGCAGAGTCTGTCTGAATAATGAAAATCAGGTGATATTAGCGAGAATTTACATATATCCACTCTTATTTTTAAATAGAAATTATTTCATTTACGAACTACAATGTTTCTGGTAAAAGAGACCATAAAATTGTTACACGCGTGGTCTTCATTTCTCATGGTAAATTACTGTAGTCTAGTAATTAATAACTGCTCATTCTAGGAAATGCTAGGGGCTTTTCGTGAAGTTATGTTTGAAACAAAGAAGCAGTTATTAACAAAACTAAGACTAGGTGTATAATTTGAAGGAAACCTTCTTTCTTTGGAAATGAGAGTGTTGTTAAATCAGAGAAACGACATGGCGACTTCTTGAGTAAATCCAACTGTGACTAATGGCCACTGCTAATTCTTGGTACCCTATCAAGACTTCGCAACAAAGTTTTACCGCCACGTGAAGCCTGCGGACCAGTAAATTATTTGCACAACACTGCACATGCATTACTAAATTTTTCATAAAGAATCGCATCACGCTCTCCATGTATCGTATAAATAGAACTCTCGATACACGCAAACACACACACACGCGTGCAGAGAAAAAGAGAGAGAGAGAGAGAGAGAGAGAGAGAGACGCACGCGCGCGTGCACACTCGTATGGACTTATGCTTACATAGGTATTCAAAGTTACTCTCTTTTGGTTTATTTTATATTTTTTAAGCCGAAAGCTTCGCCGCGAGCGATTTGGTCTCCTTGTAATCTGCATCCTAGATATATCGTAGATCTTAGGGTTAAGACGCGGGGCGGTATTGAGAAGATTGCACGCACAGTAGAAATACGATTTGTTCCTATAAGTACAGAGTCTGTAATAACCGTAAGCTAGAAAACCAAAAACGAACGTCGTTATTAGAAAACGAATAAAGTCAAAATACCTAGGCGCAACGTGACCTGGTACACGCATCGGGACGTTTCTTTCTCACTCTAACCTATGAGAAGTATGCGCAGGCGCGCGCGCGGTGCGACGGATCATGCGCGTGCAAACTCGCCGACGCATCGCGCTGTATAATTATATACTCGCGTAGGACGAACGATCGCGAAGAGCGTCAGTGTCCGAACAATCTTTCGTCGGGCGCGACTGCACTTCACCGACGCATACGCCTACATCGTTAAAACCTTTCGATATCCGAGTATCTCCGCCACCACCAATTTATTGACATCGAACGATCCCGTCAAGAGTTCTCGTATTTTTTATCCTTTCAGGAGAAAAAATTTGAAAATACTTCCATTTGCATATATGTAGTCATTAGTGTCCGTACGTCACTCGTGAATTCTTCACATTATTTCGCACTCACAGAGACACTTTCACGCGTGCGCGACAGCGCGTGGCACTTCCGTCATTAGTGAAAAAAACCGTCCGTCTAATATAAATAGCGGCCTTTAAAACGTTCGAATTACCATCGATCGCTCTTGGACTTTAAATGGTCCTCTTTTCATTCTTCCTTCCTTCGCCCACTTGTAGAGCGCGTGGTAGATCCTTCGGAACGCGCGGGTGCGCCACGTAACAGTGGATTGGGCGGCGATAATCGGAAAACTTTCGTATAGTATCAATGTGAGTGTTATACGACGATCCGTGCGAAGAAAGGATATTCCCGTCCGCAGTCAAAAAATAAATATACTCGCGGAAGGCCCAGCCGATTCTCGAAGTCGTAGCGCTTCTCTTACATTCGCGTTTATTCGACTATATTTATGTCGAACAGGAGCAAATATTCGCGTGGGGCCACTCACCTATCGTCAAGTGGCGAGCGCGCGATACTCGCGAGAGATATACTTATTTACACGTACGGTTTACGAAACATGTAATCCGCTTATATGCGCGCGCACGCGCGCCTACTTACAGTAATTAGCCGCGCGGCCGTCAGCGCGCGTGTCGCGCATAAAGGAAGGCACGTTCCGAGTAGGTATTAGTTTGTAAATTACAATGTGTTAAGTTTTGGGAGCAGGGGTTAATTCACGCTTATATGGTACGGTATTACTTACGATACACTTATCATTAAAGTAAACGCACCGCCCCGCCCACATAACGTTATAGTGTCTCGTAGAGGTGGGCAACCTTTTTCGCAATTTGGTTAAGGAAATATTGAAATCTACTTAAACCTAGGTGCTTTTTCATAGTATAGATCTAGACGGGACTATAAATATCCATTATATAAATACATATTATATTTGTATTAGAGAGAGCGCGCGCGACACACGCGCGAACGCTGCGGCGCGCCTGTGTATTATGTATAGTTATGGTAGAGCGCTTCACATGTACCAATGCCACGCCCACTTTAGTGAGCGCGGTGTATCAGAACTATTTCATCTTCCCCTTACCTACTAGATATTCGACCAAAACGCATAAAGGAGCAAAAATTAAACCGATTACAGAATAAAAAGGATAAGCAATAAGATTCTTATTCCGCATTCTTTTCATTCTGTAATAGGCTTTACTCCCGGAGAGAATCACTAGTGCTCCATTGTACTTGACTTTCAAACTCGAAAGAGACTTCAACCCATTCGCGTAGTTACAGCGAGCGCCCGTCATCGCCCTTGCTCCTCACACGCATCGTGCTCCCGCGTGTTTCAATTCGTCTCGCCATAATGCGATAAATGCGTAAGTACACAATGTATATACTCCCTAATTCGAGACTTGTTATGCCATTTGTTTTGCACAAGTGCGGTCATGTTGTGTGTGCCTGAGCATTTCCGTGAGTCAATGAATGACCGGACACGCACGCACGCTTGTACTGTCGATTACCTCTGCCTTAAAAACATAATAGTTAATGTCACATTACAATAATTCCTGTCCACCACGTTAATATCTAAATATACTCATGGACTTTCAATTTATGATGATATAGAACTATAATCATGATAGAAGTGAATGTCTTATTGTGACAGTGACTGATGTTGTTCAAAATTGTCGTGTTTTTGGTATATGGGAGACGCGTTTTGATCAACCTAATTCGAAGGTGCATTTATTCCATCGACGTAATTAGCCAAGGGAACTTACGTGTTATAGCTGATCTCTAACATTTGCGTCTCTCGCGTATGTACATCAATAGTACTTATATACCTACATTTTCTGATCGATCTGCTTTGGGGGTGACAAAATTTTATGAAGTTGACCGTAGCTGAATGGTACGCACTGATCTTATTTTACCGTGAAGAACCAATAAGATTTAATTTTCATGGTAAAACAATAAGATGCGATCGAAATATTCAGTTACGGATGACTATAATAAAGTTTCGTCACCCAAAGCGGATCGATCAAAATCATTGTCACTGATTGTGAGTGTACCTACGCGTACTTTGATATCGCGACGGTTAAGAAACTCGATAGAGTTTCGCGCCTGGGACTAAAGAATAGTCTCAGTCCATCAGTGAGACTCACCGAGACACTACATATACAGGGTGTTTGTTTTAATACACACCAGTGCAACTGATTGCATATCGGTTGGTGCATCCTGTCCGCTATGGTTTCTTGTAATTTGAGGATATTACCGGCAACCAATATCCGATCCAAATGAAACTATCAATCCGAGAAACATTAGTGGTTAACGTGACAGATGCTCTAATATATTTTCAATACTCGTTTATGCTTTTTTTTAAGTAATCGAGGAAATAAACCTAAGCAGTAGCATTTGGTTCGGATCTTGGCTGCTAATATTACCACGAAATTACAGGAAAGCACAGCGGGCGGGGTTAATACACGCCAGTATAACGGACTGCACATCGGTTGGAGCACCCCGTCCACTGTGGTTTCCTGTAATTTCGTTTTAATATTGGCAGCTAAGATCCGAACCAAATGCCACTGCTTACGCTTATTTCCTCGATTAATTAAAAAAAGCATAAACGAGTATTGAAAATATATTAGAGCATCTGTCGCGTTAACCACTAATGTTTCTCGGATTGATAGTTCATTTGGATCGGATCTTGGGGGGGGGGGGGGGGGGGTGTGTGCCGGTAATATCATGAAATTACAAGAAACCCCAGCGGACAGGATGTTTGCCTAAACAGTATAATGCGTCAGTGGAACATTTAATCATTCCTTGAGTAACCGTTAGAGTTGATTAATTTTATTATTCGTAACACAACTTGTTTTACTAACATAATGAATGCCATGGTGGTCGTCATTTAATTCCCAAGAATAAATGCACGAAATGATAATTTTGCATAATTCAATTACGATATATCGTGTGATAATTTGTCAAAATATGCGATAGTGAACATTTCACTCGAGTAGAAGAAGAGATGAGTGAATGAAATTCGGTGTTCAATGGGCTAATGATTGAAATGTGGAGGTGGAGGAAAACGGAACCTTTTTTACCAAGCCTTGAATTTGTTCGAAATCGAGTGAAAATGTTTTTAGCCACGACTGCTGCGAATTGTTCTCTGTTCAAAAGTGATGACGTGCTTAGAAGGGTTTTTAACAATTGAGGACGCAAGCTGTTGAGAGTTGAAAAAACAAACGGATTGATAAAAATTTTCTCAATAAAAAAAATATACCATGCTATATATCAAAAATGTATTTTGATAGAAATGTTTCTGAAAGCAAGGTTGAAAACCTCTTTCTAAACTGAGAAAGTATAATGAAATGTAAAGAATTCGAGTATTTTTTGAAAAATTTCCCATCAATATGTATCTAATTAAGAAATCTTATGCCATGATAAATCTCTGAAAATCTTTTCCCGGAAGATAAATTATTTTAAACTTTTTTGTTCTAAAGAATCAAAATATTTTGAGAAATTCTTAGAACATGAAATTGCAGAATTTAATATTGAATATTAATATGATATATAATTATATAATTTCACCATCTCTATTTCGCGTACCTTAATAGATGTTAATTAATTTCGCATCATTTTCGGCTTTCGCCCACAGGTAACTTTTTATCATACTATTAGATTTTTCCTTCATATAATTCCTTCCTTCCTTTCATTACTATCTACACACTTCCCATTATTACCTCACGTATAATAAAAATAAAAATTCACTTTGAAAAAATTTGACTTTGCTACTTTATTTCATGATACATTCAGATGCGAATATAAAAAAAATGTAAGTAGTATAAGTAAATAATGAAATCGTGATTTATTGGTTATCAGATTTGTTCATGCTAATACAATGTTGATATCTGCATAACAGAGAGTAGGTACCATGAAACTACTAAAGTAACTACAGAAAGGAGTTCGTGGAAAATATATAACTCGAAAAAGCGAGGAACATCATTACGTTAGTTGTAGAAGTTTGCGTTATAATTTAATTAATAATAAAGAATAAATACACACGCCTCTATCTAAAAATAAAAATTATAAACACGTTCTAGATAAATTATAAAATATTGACAAAATTGACATCAAGTATCACGCTCCATGATATTAAGATGAAATATGATTAATCCTATATAAGATGAAATCGAAATATTTATTTTGAAAACTAAATAATTGGTACAATTCTTGCTATATTTTTTATATTTGTATACTAAAAGGACGTGTTTTAAGTTATATGATAATAATACTTATAAATTGACTTTATGCTAATTGTTCTTGGAGTTTGTTTAAATGTAAAAATGGAGCTACAATAATTAGCAGGGGAGACCGGGGCAAAACGATCCCGCAGGATAAAATGATCCTTTGTGATTTGGCGTCAATAATGACGAAAACTACCGAATCGGTAAGACAATATGTTCCTAGTATAATTCTTCAATATTTTATGTAGTGGCGCCTTCTAAAACATCTTCGTCGTTCAACAATTAATCAAAATTAATTTTCCGAGAATCTGATGTAAGATAAGCGCTCTGTTTACTTTATTCTATTATTTAACTTTACTGCAATCTCATCATTCAACAATGTTGTGAATAAACTGTAAAAATCAGTTTTCCCATTGTTTTTATATAGGGGATAATTTTATCCCACCCGCTGGGGTAAAACGAACCCTTTACACTACTTTACCATTTTAATTTTAACTTTGTTTTAATTAGATGAAAAATTTTTGAAAAAAAAATTGCAGACTTCTGTCTTCTCCCATAACTAAGCTCTGTTAATTTAAATCTTAGGGAGATCATGTTGCCCTATCTTCCCTACAACTTGACAACATTTTTGAAAAAACGAGCGAGCTTTTTCAGTTCAACTGGTAATAGTTTTATCTATCATTCAAAAGATCGTAATTTGTTAATTTACGTCCATTTTCTTGGTCTAAGTTATAACATTTGTATTTACTTTCCTTTGAATGTTAATTTTGTAGTTAAATGGACAATGATTTATAATATTTCTTAAATCATGCTTTGGTTTAAGGAATTGAAAACAGCTTCTTAATTTAGTCCTTAAAATGTTTCATTAATTATACGTTTAATGAGCATAGTAAACTAGAAAAAAGGGAAAAAGGATAATACATTATGGATACTTGAAATGTAGACGTTTTTGTAAATGTAAAATTTTTGTTTCGAGTGTCCTAAATATTATACAATATTATCAAAAGCATCTAGTAGAATCAACCGATAAAATTTTATGGCGGTTTTTTGTCAATAATCTTGCAGTTTATCTAACAAGTACATATTTATTCAAAAATAAACTTTTGTTCATAAAAGCTAAAGTAAAATTCCTTTAAAAATAATAATAATATTAACAGATTTGAAGCATTCGATTCGACGCACCCATTCTCGAATTTCAAAAATATCTCTATTTCAAAATTAATGCGAAAATCAAAAAAATAGTTTTATTATAATTGAATTAACTTATTTTCAATCATTTTGAAATTTGTATACACATATTGAACATTCCTGTTCAATGCATTCCTGTTCATTCCCATTCTTCTATGCAATCTTCCCTCTGCTGTAGGGGAAGGGTGAGCATAAGGGCCACCGGGGCGAATGGGACCGAGCCGGTTAATAAGTTACTCTAGGCACTATCTATTCTCCTGGGTCTTAAACTTGTAGAGTAGGAGGCTCCCACGGTAACCAGCATATTATGCTTATTGATGCTGCACGTGTTGCGAATGAGTTGTGAAAAAAAGAGTGAAAATAGCGGTAAGTGTTCTAAGAATATTTAGTTTTCAAATGCCTGTAGCTTCTTCCAAATAGTAGTTATTAATTTTGGACTCCCCGTGTGTTAAAAACTACATGCTTTGGTATAATTTTTGAGATCTCGATCAAAACCATAACCTCTAAGGATACGCCGGTAACAAATATTATTGCACTAACGGACCTTTAGGGCGAAGAGGACCAGATCAAACGGGGCGATTAGGACCGGTCCTTATCGGTCCTGTATCCTTGAAATGTCATTCACATATTCATAGATAATAATTCATTATATTTATTTATAGATGGTGTAGGGAGTGGGCTCATGATGCATGTGCCGGTGTAGAAGAAGAGGAAGAAGAAGTAGTGAAGAAGTGTATTATTTGTATGGAATAACTTGTTATGTCTACATAAACTATAAATAAATGACTCTTTCTTGTCACGTAGTATGAATAGCTGTTGTTTGATATTATCAAATATAAATATTAATTTAAACAATCTACCAGGGTGAAACAGACGAAGTGGTTCCTTTCGCCCCCTTGGGTCTTTATAATAGAAGAGTGGAAGTGTAAAACCGGCTAAGTGCCAATTTCCACTCTTCAATTGTCTTTATATCTAAATTAGTACTTATATATACTGAATAAGAATTAAACCTGTTTTTAAATAGTAATCGATAAAAAAATTTTCCTTGTATGCATAATCCAAAAAAATAATGTATTTCTAACAAACTGCTACATAAATATGAACAATATTATCTTAGGGACCATCCATATATTACGTAAGACGTTTGAGGGGGAGAGAGGGGGGTGTGAATATTTCTTACAGTGTCTTACAATGGGGCGGGGGGGTCTAGACCTCATCTTACGTGAGAAATTCCTAGCCAAAAATGCTATCAAATCACTCAATACAGATTGAAAAAAGCGCTGTACTTTGCACCAAATAAAGCAGTAACAATAGACAAAAGAATGTGCAAAACCCAGGATCAAGCAGAGAAGAGGCGACCTGCGCGAGTGGCATTGCGTCGTGATCGGCAGCTTATGTGCATTTTCCGAGATAGTGAAACGGGAGTGGAGGACGTCGAGTGGGTTGAGGAGCAGGACGTCTCTACTGAGGATATATTTTATTAAACGAAGTTTAAAAATGAAGTTACTTGAACTGAGTGAATATATGTTTTCTAATGTTTTCCGTTGATACGAAGAGTTAGAACGAGGATGAAGTGCATAAAGAAATATACCGTAGTAGACCATAAACTTTACATCAATCGTGTTGGGCTTCCACTCGGATAAAAGACGCTGTTGATACACGATTAGAGAATAGCGAATAATGAAGAGTCTATTTAAACAGCTCCTATGTACAGCATCCTCGTTCTGACTATGTATGATGCTATGTTTAGGAGGACCGTCTCGAAATATAGTCAATCTTTTCCTAATATTTATCTGATATTTGAAAGCAGTATAAACGGCAAGCTCAAGAATAACTTTAAAAAAGTTACGTCTTATGTAAGATTTAGGGGGGGGGGTCATCTGTAATCTTACAGTATCTTAAACTGGGGGAGGGGGGTCAAAAAGAGGCAAAAAATGTCTTACGTAATATATGAATGGCCCCTTAGGAGATCCTCTGTGCCCCCCCCCCCCCCCCCCCCCATTACGTATACAATTTACCGTATCAACCAACGGCTTCGCTGATCTCGCTATGCTTTCCCATGTAATACAACCTATACAACGTAAGACCCGAAAGATCCTTGAATATTCCAGGGCACTTACAACACCTCGATAGTTTTGAACTGTCGAATCATCGCGGACTATTGGGCACAGTGTTGTTGCATCACACATGCCCAAGATATACACAGCAGCTATATTTACATATCAGTAAGTAATGTTGCCTGTTCGCAGGGATGATACAATGCGTGTCAGCCTCGACTGTCGGAAAATGGAGTAAGAATGCTCCAAGCCGATTTTGAAATGGACATACGAGCACCCCTGTGAGCAGGAAACTTCACTTACTATGATATGCATTTTTTGACATGCGGTATTAGAAAAAAAGAAAAATAAGTAAAAAGTAAGAGGAATCGAGAAAATGTCCTATAAGGATCATCCACAAACGTCATCGCACAAATTTTCGAGGTTTTCACTCCCGTCCCTCGTTTACTTTATCATTTTACTCCAAATCTCTTCCCCGGGAAACCCTTGCCTTTCCTCGTGACATCATTTGTGGATAATCCCTAACACGATGTATAAGAAATACAGGAGAAATTAATTAGTCTTTACGAATGGAACGTAGTGATTCAAAAAATTGAGTAGTGAGATAGGAATCGGTACAGAGAACATCAGGCATGTGCAGGGGGTAAAATCGGCATGCGGCACGCATTAAAATGTGGAACTACAATTCACAAAATATTTTCTATACAAATTTAATTTTAACGGAATACAAGATTTTCAATTAAACGATTTTGCATAATTAACATTTCTGACAAAAATACTATACCCTCTTTCGTGTTTCTCGAGCGTTTTCATGTTTCCGGAAACGGAGGCGAAAGGAAAATCGCTTAGGCCATGAAACTCGTTAGCGATGGTTCAAAATAGAAATGTCTTAAGCGTTCGTATCGACGCGATCTTTCCGGACGAAAATATTTCTATTAAATTACTACAGTGTCCCAGGTAGCACACTGACGTTAGAATAACGTCTCAGACGTCATTTTTTGGTCAGTATAGGGTTTCAGACGTCAGTTGTCGTAATATTAACGTCACCGGGACGTCATATTTACGACGTTCCTTGGACGTCAAAATTCAACGTCTTTTTGACGGAACTTTTCCGTCATTTTTAATGACGAACGAGACTTAGAAAAATGTCGGTCTCCTGCATAATATATAGGGACTTGAAAATTTATTTGTGAATAAATGGACAAAAAATGTAATTTGTTTAATTATTAAATCAATAAATTATTTGATTTCAAGTCTCCAGAGTATGTTGAGCAAGTTATAATCTATACTATTTATTAAAAAGCACAGATTATTAAAGTAAATGAAAGACAATCAATTAATGTAGGATGAATAAACATTCATATAATTATTTATTTATTAATATCAATTTGCGTCTATGCAAGAATATTTATCAAAAGATACAATCATAAATTTAGAAAAATGTTGAGAAAAGAATAATACAATTATAAAATCTTATTTATTCAAGCTCTTTCTTATTGACTGGAAAAGCATCATACATTTATTCAACAAACTTCATATGAACACCAATAGTAATAATATTGTTAACCATAGGAGTGTGCAGCAGATGAAGACTCGAGGACACCGACCGATCAACGAAGTTAAGAGGCCGACACACCCCGTCTGGAAATGTAAAGCTATACTTTCAACATGGTGCATAAGAACCTTTTGTATTTTCGCCACCACACTTAAAGAACACAAATCTAGGGCTCTATAGAAAAAAATTAATAAATTTCTTTGTTGTAATCCATCGGCAAAATCAGAAATTTATTATTTTCTTTTTTTTTTTTCTATAGGGCCCTAGATTTATGTTTTTAAGGGCCGGTTTTACCAACAGGTATAAACGCGGTATAGCGCTATACTGAGAATAACCATAAGGCTTATTGCTGGTTATTCTCAGTATAGCGCTATACCGCGTTTATACCGTGTTGGTAAAACCGGCCCTAAGTGTGGTGGCGAAAATACAAAAGGTTCTTATGCACCATGTTGAAAATATAGCTTTGCATTTCCAGACGGGGTGTGTCGGCTTCTTAAGCAGCAAAAAGTGCGGACATTAGTTGGATGGGTGACCGCTCACAATGAAAAGATATACGTCAGACCTAACCTTTTAGAACCGTCATTTTTTACGTCATCACAACGTACGGTAGGACGTCATTATGACGTAATTTTTCTGACGTCGTGTGGATGTACAATTAGACCGTCTTTGCGACGTTAAAATGACGTCATATTTTTCGTCATCTGACGTCAGAACTGACCATCAAAAAACGTCATTTCGACGTTAGTGTGCTACCTGGGGTATTCACCCCGTCATTCGTAACTGCGGGCTACCGTCGCCCTTAAAGCCGTGGTTACGCGCGGCACCGGAAGTATCTACATTTACATAGCTCATCGAGTGAGATAACGTACCTAGGCGCGAAAAGGAACGGTTATTTGTACATATTTGAAAAAAGTACATATGGCTAATATATATATAGTCAGAAGTACACGTAAGTACAGCTTACGGCTTATACGGAACACCGCTAGGCGTCCACCTTATATACAAACTTGTCGCACACTCGCAATGATCGAACCGATGAATATACATCATTGAAAATAAGACGTACCTACCACGTCTTCGACTTGCCATCTAGAGAGAAATGAAAGAGGTCGCCAAGCGGGCCAGAAATTTAAGCATCATTCGTCACACCTTATAACCTTATTAGGAACACTACCGAGTTAGTGATATAATTTGTGTATGCATTAAATTATATGTATATATGTATATATAAATAACGAACACTAACTCGTGAAAAGATTAGTGTTCGGCGAGATCAAAACGCGTGTTAAATCGTAATATAAAAACAGTAGTAGAAGTAGTAGTAAGTAGTATTTGTAGTAGTAGTAGTAGTAATAGTAGGAGTAGAAGTAGTGATAGCATTAATACTAATAAGAAGTAGTAATAGTAATATAATAACAGCGTCGGCATTAACAGCAATGGGTACTTTAAATATTAGGTCGGTAGAAAAATAATTTCGTTTTTTGTATTCTCGACGTTTGCAACTTGATATTGAAATAAGTTATGCAATAAATGTGGTTGTGTTATATATCATTTTAAAGAGCGCTGACTCCGCTCTGTATTTGGATAAGAAACACTGATGATTTTGTTGATTTACGTTTGTTTTAGGTTATTTAATTAAAGATGGAAAAGAAGCAAATCCGGGCAATTTTCCTGTACGAGTTCAAACTGGGTACTAAAGCAGCGGAAACCCAAACGCATCATTAATTTTCCGAGCGGTTTCCGCTGCTTTAGTACCCAGTTTGAACTCGTACAGGAAAACCGCCCGGATTTGCTTCTTTTCCATTTTTAATTAAATAACCTAAAACAAACGTAAATCAACAAAATCATCAGCGTTTGTTATCAAAATACAGAGCGGAGTCAGCGCTTTAAAATGATATATAACACAACCACATTTATTGCATAATTCATTTCAATATCAAGTTGCAAACATCGAGAATACAAAAAACGAAATTATTTTTCTACCGACGTAATAGTAAAGAATCTAGCAAGACAGTAGAAGTAGTGTACGGGGTAAACGTTAATTAAATGCGAAAATCCGTAATAATTCTTCCAATATAAGTTATAGTGGTATCTATATAAATACAATATATTTCTATTAATTTTCAATAACTCTAAGAATAGGATCACCGAGTCACAAGACACATAGTGAATTTTTCATTCCTTTCAGCCCAATGGGGCTCCCGAGCACGAATGGGCTCCATACGGATAACGGCAAGGGGCTATTGAAAAATATCATTACGACCGTAATGCTTTACGAAAGAGAGAGTTGACGTTACGGTTGCCACCTTCTTATCGTTTAAAATCCCTTCTCCCTCTAATTCTCGCTATAACAAAAGTAATTTTTTACGTACAGTCGACTCTCCATAATTTTGTATCTTCGGGACATCGGCGGTGTCCAATTATAGAGTATGTGAATTTAGAGAACGCTTTCCATACACATTGATAGGCAAGAGTAATAGATACGAGTGTATGTCTCGCAATCTCGATACTACTACTTCTATCTCGTACTTACTAAAAAGTAGGACAAATTCTACGCGTACCGCGATAATTAGAGAAATCATTTCGGCGGGGACGCGATTTTCAAGAGAGTAAAATTAGGAAGAGTAGACTGTATAGATAACGTCTAAGCAATTTGCATATTTTAGAAGGCTACGAAGCAATTAAATATCTAGTCGAAGATCAACTGACCGATAAACGCTGACGATTACATTTATAATGTGATACCGATGGTCAGATTACCCGATTCTTTAACAATCGTATTGCCGAAAATATGATGGCAAAAGATTTGATGCAATTATGGCATTTTCTATTTAGGCTTAAGTAAAATTAAATTTCTTATTTGCTTCGACTTAATCTTTTTGCTAACTTTATTTTGTCATTCCATACAACTTCATGGCATATTAGATAAATATATCCGTATGTCTATACCCGAAAATTTAGGTGAGATACGTTAAATTCGTACCAGAGACCAATGGGAAAATATTATCTCTTTGAAGCAATTATTTCATGAAATTAATTAAATGGCGAATATAGGTAAATCAAATTTAAAAATTTTTAATGAGACAGGTGTCACTTGAGATGATGCCTTGTCTCGGAGAAATATGAAATACTGGCTAGGCTGATAAGAACCAGTCAGGTGGCAACCTTAAATTCGACGTACAACTGATCGTGCCTTTAGCACCGTGTAACTCGCTTCGATACTCCCCTTGACTTTATCTAACCGTACGAGCTGGGAAACATATTGAAAATCTCGCGTTTCTGATCAAGCTACTCAGTCAGTTTTTTGTCTGCACTTACCGAACAATAAAAGCGGGATAAATTTATACCGAAAACACACACACACTTTCTCTTTTGCAAGAATCAACACAACCGGAAGAAAGGTCCGTTTCAATCTGTGGACACATATTTACGTCAGGTACAACAAATTCCGAAAAGAGGAAAGGGTACAAATTGGAGATTGCAGGACAGACTCGCCAGGGTAGAATTCACAAGAACTGTACAGTTGTTGTACAGTGGAGAATACCTAACGAGCACTTCAACACAACGTCCTCTACACGTCTTTGTTAATATTTCTTTTCAAGCGAAATTCGATAGCGTCGTAACATTTACATGTACATCCACTGATAATTATTTCGTCCGATATGATTTTTTAAATCTCTGACCCCAGTTAGTCTCTATTTTTATTAGCTTCTGAATATCTCAGGGGGCTAGCTGTCCTGAAATATCTCGGTGTAGAGGTAAATAGGTCGTCTCTCTCTCTGATGGTAGAGGTAAAGCCACAGCTTATACACAGCTAGCCAACTCCCACGCGGCACCTTTGAGGGCCCGGGCACACAGAGCGCGGTCAGCATTCCGCGTTCTTTGTAATGAATGGAGTTACAAGTAACAACACGCACTGCCAGCGGCCAGATCGCTGCGGTCAACGAGAACTCTTGCGTTCTGGCGTTCTATTCACAGAAAGACAGAGAACGCGTGAACGCCATGTCGGAAACAGAAAAATTAACTGAATTAGTTCGCGAAAGACGTTTGTTATATGACATACGAAAATAAATAAGAAATCGTTCTTCATCGTCAAGCAATTCAGCAAAAAGAGTATAAAATTCTCCTTCGTCTTCTCGCTTGCTGTTTATTGGGTGCACCCAGTGTTTCCTTTTTCTTTTTCTCCTGGTCGCCTCCAGGCTCCACAAAAGCAATGTTTCTACTTCGTCGGAAGACGAACTATCTGAGAGCATGTTTCACGCAAAATATTTTGAACAAAACCGGAACGCTGGTTAATTGACCGCCGCCTGTGTGCCGTCGGAACGCAAAACTCTGAACGCAGAACGCTGAACGCAGAACGCGGAACGCCAGACCGCGCTCTGTGTGCCCGGGCTCTGAAGTTAGAAACGCCGATCCGTTGACCTTGAGTCGTGCTGTCTCTTTCTGTTTCGGGAAAGATCAGGGCCGAACTGCGGTAGTCTCCGACTCGCTCGGGAGAGAAGTCAGGGTCGATACTATAAGTAGTTGTTTCATTTTACAAAAAGTACGGCCCTGAATTCTTTCCCGAGCGAGAGAGAGATAACATGCGTCCAGGTTTAAAGGTCCGGCGTGGGAGTTGGCTAGCTGTGTAAGCAGGGCCGCTTCTAGATGATGAGGCGCCTTCGTGCTTGGCGCTCTTTTCTAGAGAAGGTATGAAGCCTTTTGGCGCCCCATGACTAGTGCGCCTTCATGCGCGCCTTCGTGCGTGGCACGAAATGGCCACTCATTAGACGCGGCCCTGTGTGTATGCTGTGGTAAAGCTGTATGCAAATCCCGGCAATTGGAAGGCCTTCAAGGTCACCGAGATTGGCGTGTAAAAGCCCTTGTAATTAGGCAACCTATCTTACTCCGGTGTACGTTACGGAATACCTGGTATAAGGAGCGTACACGTTTGGGATTATTTTTGTCAATGACAAGATAGAAAATTCGTACATTTTCAAAATGAATCGGAGAGAATCATTTTCCGTGCACGGATATAAGAGAAGCAGGTGATCACACTATTCTATTCACCAGCGAATAGCGCTAACTATTACATGAAAGAATACATTTAAGTTCGTATAAAGAATGTTGTATTACTTACATTGTAAAAATTTGGAAAATGTTTGTTGTCCAGCACAATTTCCTTTATTTTTAAATCGTAATTTCACTCAGCAAATACAGAAGCCAAACTGTCTTGAAACTATTCATTTCGGTATAAGTCAGACGTGGTTGTATATAAAACGGTTATGCTTCTTTTATGGAGAACGAAAATATATTCACATCTCTTTCGATAGATCCGTTACAAAGTCTTCATCGCATCGTTCTTTTGCAATGTAATGAAACATTTGAACAGTGCTTGTTGGATTGCTGGACAAGCAATTCGAGTAACTATACTATTCACAAACTTTCTAACAATAAGTGCACTAAATCGCAATTGCACGCATTTCAAACATTAAGAGGTCCACTTAAGTTGATTTACTATCTAGTCTGATCATCACGCACCTCACAACTGAAATGCGAAGTTAATCATTTAGGATTTAAATTACCGCCAAGAGGCATGAAGGAAGTTTATACCATTACACCAGTACAGAGATTTATTTTCTGATAGTTTCATGCCCCCTTTTTTACGTCACTATTAACAACGTAACTACCATCTAGCGACAAAACTGGAAACTACTTAGCTGGCCAGCAAAAGTTGATGTCAGTCGCAAATTTATATCGGCTCTCAATTCCAGATAAAGAATATTTCACTAATAAACTATGGTTTTTCCGACAAAGGAGACGTTCAAATTATTACACGTGGTCTTCGTTTTGCATATTAAAATGCCATAATCCAGTAATCAAGGTTTTTTTGGATTAAGAGGTCCACTCCTAGGAATTTTCGTGGCAGTATGTTCTTATTAAATAAACATTTTTTTTAACAAAGACCATAACTCGAAGGTCTCCTTTATCGGAACAACCATAGTTCAGTAGTGAAATATTCGTTATCTGGAAATGAGAATCGATTTAAAATCTAGGGAAAAACACAGCGGCTTTTTATAGAGAATCCCAAACTAGACTGACTAAATATTTTCCCCACTTCTCGAAATTTTATAAATGTAATCACATATTCTTCTCCGTAAGAACATAATATAATGATTTAACGTATGTTAACATGTTTATTCAAAGAACGCAACAAAGAGCAAAATAGGTACCCTAACAATGCACATTTCTGAGCAACATTTGTGAAATATCAGGAATATTACTCAAGACTATATATACCTACCTATATCATCAGGGTATACTCGAATGACAGCTTAGCGCAAAACCATTAGACTTCTTATGCAATAAATAATATTGTCTTTGGAAAAAAAGGAAAGCTGCCTAAAAAAATCACAAGCTTTTTTTGCGCAATCTAGTCAGTATTTTCACCTATTTCTCTTACACCGTGGTATCGTCATACGTCGATTTGTCCATTAACCGCGATACATCGTGATGACCAACAGGAAAAGACCTAAAGAGCAGAGGTTCTAACGAAACAAAGAAATATCTTCTCGGCTCGAAACACATTCTAACGTTGATCTATCGCGCGTCTTAATTTGTGTGGCGTGTCTTATCGTGTTTGTTTGTGTATGCGTGCGCACGTGTGTAGCGATGAGCTGAAAGAGAGAGTGAGAGAGAAAAAGAGAGAGAGAGAGAGAGAGAGAGAGAGAGAGAGAGAGAGAGAGAGAGAGAGAGAGTGCGAGGAGATGGATACTAGAAAATGTTCGCTTTTTCACGTGTCTTTGAAACTATTCCAGTTTCGTGATATTGACGCATTTTCGAGAGAGTGTGATTAGACGAGAATAAGGGCGTTTTGTGTGAAAACGCGTGGCGGACGTTCGGATGTTTTGATACCGCAATACCATCCATTTTTTTCATGCGTCGCTTGCTCACCTCCTCTGCGCATCCCGAACGATATTTCGCGTCGTGACGTATTCCGAGCATACCGACGTACCCTGACGTGAAAAATTGGTCCAACGTTGGTCCGTCATCGTTAGTCGAGATATGGCAGTCCAGCGTTGACATTAGAAAGTTTAAAGAGATGATTCTCATCAGACTTTAAACTACGACGTTAGACCAATATTCGCCTAACATGGAATTGGCATTATTTTGTCGGCATTGGGCCAATATTGGCCGCCAACGTTGTCGCGACTTATTTCCTTTTTCGGATAATGTTGACCCAATTTTTTTCGACGTTAGTGCATTGTTGGGCTAGTGATATCGTTCTATATCGGATGACACAAAGTAATGACGTATCGATCGGAAAATAAAGGGCAGCTTAGAATTGATATTTTTAACTCTTCTTATTTCAAGCATACCAGCGAAATTGTCGATACTCGATATTAAATCTGTTACGGATTGAACTAATGAAAGAATTGGGTCATCTAATCGTCGGTAGCACTTTTACTTTATGACCTAAATTGGAGTTTGTGTATTTAAAAGAAATTGGTAAGACGAATAGCAAATTGTACACCTACGCATAAATAAAATTGAAGAAAATATTTGCATTTTCGTAATAATATGTATATCATTCAAATTTCGGAATCAACTCCCGCTTATGTTTCAGTTAATGAGCAAAAAAGAAATAATGGTAAAACAAAATAGATATATATTGTGCGACATTGTAATATTCGTATTTTGCGTCGAGTCAGTCAATTTTGATAACCGACATCGTCAAGTTTTCGGGTCGCTATTGAGTCTGCCAGAATTCAATGGTCGATCGATACGTGAGACACATCGAGCGTACGTCGGTCGTATGTATTTACGTCGATCGACGGGCTGTGCCGAAGTTCTAGTGTTTCGCCACGTACAACCTTAACCCTAAAAGATCATCCTGGGGACCATCCACCCTCTGCCGTTCTTATAAAAGATACTGTATATAACTCCAGTTTCGCATAAAAAGCACATATTTACATAGCTGGCTCTACGAATATGGACCTTACGCACTGTCGAAATTAACCATATTTCTCCTCGGCACGGCAGATTAATCAAGATTGTTGGACCCCAGTTAACCGTGTGTCTGAAAAAAAAATATGTCGCGATCCTCTAGGGTTAATTCGAAACGATGGCGACACGAATGACGGTAACCTTGTTGTCGACGACGATGGCAATGATTAACTGAAGGATGAAGATGATCGCTGGGATGACGTCGATGATGAAGGTAGAGAAGATAACGACAACGACGATGGCAATGACGACGAAGACGATAACGACGGCGAGGACGACGACGTTAACGACGCCAGTAATGACGTAACGACGACGACGACGTTGATGATGGTGAAGACAACTATGAAGATGACGACAGCGACAATGACGAGGATGTTGATGATGACAATGATGATGATAATTCTGCAAAAATTACCTCTATTAAGTACTCTAAGCGTAATGACATCGTTCAATGTTTTCTCGGTACATTTACGTTCCTATATATATATATATATATGTGTGTGTATATATTTATATATATATTCTATTATAAATATATATATGCATTTATATATTTATAATATATATATTTATATTTATTTATTTATATCTTTTTAGTTAGTTTCATTAAATAACGTTTCGTATTAATTTCATTTCAATGAGTTATGCGCTACCTAGATTATATAGCAGTTAACGGTGCGCGCACCGTTCCGAATGGCACGGTCCTTTCTATAGCTCCAATTTGCACCAATTACAATCTACCTAGCGTTCCTGCGCCCGACTTCACTTCTCTCTCTCTCTCTCTCTCTCTCTCATTTTTTGTTCGATCCACTGCACTCTCGCGAACATCGCACCATGGCCCGCTCAGCGGGAACGGTACGCGCAATACAACTGAAAATCTTCAACAATATAGTCTCTCTCGAGTAATGTACATTCGTTCAATCGGTACGGCCGACGGTAGGCGTCGACGTTATCCAGAAACGCGTCGGAGCTCGACCGATCGACCGCTCTTCGCCGTCCCGACATTCACAGTCCGTTCGTTCGGAGAGCAAGGCGAGTGCGGTTGAACGAGCGGCGCCGTCTGATAGCACGCTAAATAAATCTAATTAAGAACACAATATCACAAACGAACGCGGTCGTTCGTCTCTGACTCTCGTACATAACGGCAAGCGTGTGTCCGCGGTTCCCTCTCGTTTTCTCACCGTGTCTGCTCCCCCCGAATCGCGTCGCGTCGCCTCGAGATTCGCGTGCCGGGAGGTACTATCCCTTGTAGAGCGCACTCCGCGCGCAAGCGTCCTTCTGGATCGGTACGGCTGACCGATCGACTGCTGGAGCGTTCGAGTTTCTCGCCGGTCTCGCGTTGCGTGCGCGCGCCGTGGAGAAACGTGAATCGCCATCAAATTTCGAAGGATGGACACAATTCTGTCTCTCTTTTTCTCATACGCGCGCATACATATACTCATTCTCACTACGCTCTCGCCACTGTATTTCTCTCTCTCTCTCTCTCTCTCTCTCTCTCTCTCTCTCTCTCTCTCTCTCTCTCTCTCTCTCTTGCAGAGAGCGAGCGCATACATCGGCCGCCGCGGTGCTTGGACCCGATTGGATTGTATCGTAAGCGTAAATCGGTATAACGGCGATAATAATTAACGTTCGAACGTGTGGGGGGACGGGAACCGAGATCGTTCGTATCGATCGCGATCGGCGATGCGCTGCTTCCGTCGATGAATTCGATGTCGAGGACGGTGGAACGATCGCGGGGCCCTTCTTCCGTTACCTTCTCACCGACGATACAAAAGTAAACTCGTCGCTCGTTGCACTGAAAAAAAAAGCCGCCCCCCCCCCCCTCCCGGCACTTCGTGCAACGCCTCGAATAACGCGCGTATACTATATCCCCCTGAGATCTGAGCGTGAACGTGCATAAATTGTTACATTTTCGTGTAAAACGTTGAATTTACATTGATCTTGTTAGGTTAGTTCAAGGTATCTAGGTTTGCTCAAAGGTGGCACCCGTAGTTAGTACACCATGTGTCCACTTCAATGGACAGACGGGATTTTAGAGTCAAATTTAATTGCTTATGAAAAAACAACAAGAAACCATATGTCCATTTAAATGGACGTCAAGTCTCAGGAGGATATAGGGACGCGTACGTACGCGTCGCGCGATAAAACGTCGAAGATAGGCACTCTCTCTCTCTCTCTCTCTCTCTCTCTCTTAAGGAGCAAGAGTAAGAAGGACGAAAGCTAATATGACTAGGAGAGGTCGTCGGGTCAGACGCGCGCGTGCTGGGGTGAAAAGAGACAAGTTTAACGGCCGGATGAAAGATTGCATAGGAACTACGAAGGGGAGCGAAGAGTGCGCGCTCTACCATTTAATCGCATTAATTTCTACGTGTGCGTGCAAGAAAAGTCGCACTAGACTAGATCGTTGTGCCGGGAGATCCGAGCAAAAGCCGTATGTGCCGCAGCCCGCAGAGGTTGAACGGTCACCGGGGACACGGCGCTTCTCTCACGCTCCTTCTATTACTCTCTCTCTTTCTCTCCCACACATACACCCTCTCTCTTTCTCTCACTTTGTCGACGTCCAAAATAATCCGAGCGACGCGCGCAAGGGAGCTGCGCCGTCGGACGAGAACACGACCCTCATCCGGGATCTCCTTCGTTTCACGCGTCGTACTGCTCTTCACGGGAAGAGCAACGACGGCCTAACAGGAGGTAAGGGAGGGGGCCTGAGGCGGCAGTGGTGCGCGTTACTTCGGTGTACGCTATCTCCGTTCTTGTTGGTGTTTCGTTGGCGTGTCGGGAGTGCTCGCGACGTCTCCGTCGACTCCGGTGACGGTGACGCGCCGCTCGTGATCACACGCGCCGTCGCAGTCGTCGTCACCACCGCCGCGCACCCGCGCTCGCTCGCCCGCCGCTTCGGTGCGCCTGCGCGAGTGCACGTGCCACTCGCGATGGTCGCATCCTTCACGGTGTTGCTGTTGATTCTAGACGGCCGTCTCCGTGTGACTGTGGCTCGAGAGCCGTTCGACGTCGATCTCCGGTATGGTCAGCTCGTCCGGGATATTATCCGCGTACTCAATGCTGCTCGTTTGCGAGAGTCGTTTGAGAGAGGATTGCCTTCGGAGGACCTCCGAAAGCGTGACGCAACTACTGTTCTCGCCGTAGCGCGTGTCTAGCCCCTGCCGAAATGCGTTCACTACGCGGATCTGGAACGGAAGTTTGACGATAGATTAGTCCGTTCTGGCGGCGTCTTTCAGAGGGGTGTCACGTGGGTGAGGAGGGGGTGAGCAGGGGAAGACAGGTTCGCACGAACCACTGGGAGAATGCGGAGGGGTGCGAGGCGAAGTGGAAAACATTGGATTTGACGACGATCGACGTTCGATCGCATCGAACTGACGGTGCGAGGGTGAGCGATCGATTCGATATACAGAGCTGCAAATCGGCACGATAACGTAAGATTCGTTCTAGGATTTTTTAAATAGCTTCGGAATTTAATCATTTTTAACGAACCAAAAAAGGAAAATAAAAAATCGTTGCTCTTCGCAGTCACGATCAATTTCTATACGACGAAACTCCTTACCTCTGAACTCTCCACCCTGTGTGTACATGCGAGTAAGTGATATAAGGTACAAGTGCAGAAGAGCCCGTCTAGTCATTGAATTCTTCGAATTGACGAAAACATAGCCCCTCATAACGCTTAATATGTAAGCCCCGACTCGTCTGTCTCCGTTAACGAATGAGAAAGCTGCGCAAAACCACATGAACCATTGGAGAAGCACGAGTGGGTTTAAATAAGAGGCGTCAGATACACGGGTGTATTTGTTCATCATCGATAATTGCGCTGTTTCGAGATCGTGGGAAGTTCGAAGGGCTCTACTGTACATATACTGGAAACTCCGACAAGGGGCGTGGACTTTACCACCTGGTGAGAGAAATTGAAACTAGTGACGGTGGATCGAGTAGCTTGACATTTATCTAAAGCGAGCGCGTAAAGTGACCCAGCGTCAATGGTTCCAATTCTATCGGTTAGGTGTGCGACACGATGAAAAATGGAGTTTCCATTAAATAGTATTATATACAGTCAAATCTCCCACGATGATGCGATATCCCGTTTTTATTTGTTTACCTCTCGGAACTCTACAGTGTGTTCATATATGGACGGTGTAATGCATTAGTTGACCAAACGTCATCTCAGAAGATGCCTTCTCAAAATGTTGCTCGACCACGTGATGGATAATACGAATACATTACATTTCCGACTATGTCGAGGGTAGGACTCTCTTGTTATCGGTTCCCCGTGGTCGACGCACATACACTTAGGTTTGTAAAAAAATTCAATTTTTGTTCACTCTCAAAAAGTACAACACTCTAAAGAATATTCTCTGAAAATTCCGAATCAATATTCGCTAAGGCGACTAAGATATAGCGTTTGAACGAAGCGACATACATAACGCAGGTCTAACCTGGGCGGAGCGCGTTTAAACGCGATTATTTCGAGATCATGTTTTCGAAATTAGCGGTCAAAATATCTAAGAAGCTGCTGAATCGATTGCCATTAAATTTGTAGGTATAGCATATTCTGCAAAAAATTATGCAGTCTTTATGATACGATTTTTTTGAGTACTATTATTTTCTTAAACTTTAGAGTCCGGGGGTGGTCGATAAATCGATCAGCAGTCAGGTCGGGGCCTCCAAATAGAAAATTTATTGATTTTATTTATATATAAATTTCACGTCTAAAAAAAAGTCGATTTTAACTGAAATTTCCTCGGACTTAAAAGGTCAATAGTATGATAATGAGTCAAATTTTCAAGCAAATTCGATATTTTAAGTTTGATTCGCTTTCTTATAAATCAATATTTTTATTTTTTAAATCTATAATATGATTTAAAATCTATAAAAGCTATAGTGACCACCACAAACCATTACATTGGAGAACACTCTCACTGTTGGTGGCTATTACTCCGACATTTTATAATGTTTTTAGGTATACGTTTTACCTAAGATGCTTTAAGAGTGTATATTTAGGTACATAAGTAATTAACTTAAATTAAAGTGTTTAATTTGTCTAAAAAAAATTGTAAATGTGACCTTAGTTTAAAAGTTGAACATACCGAAGGTGAGTTTAGACTCCCAATATTTGTCAACTAACACTGTTGGCTAATGAACGCCAGAAACACAGACGGAAATATTGACCGACGGTGTTGGTCGAACAATTTTGACTTTGTATATTCATTTTTACCAGAGCTTTCCCTCACTGGAATTACTTTTGATACTTCTCACGGAAAATTATAGCTTAGTCTTGGCTTATAGCTTGAGTGATAAAATCATGGGAGGCTTGACTGTAACATGCGCGTTGGGCGGTATGTTTGTACGAGTATAACCTATAACATCCATGTAACATAGAAAACCATAGACAATTAAGTCTAATATGTGAAGCTGCGCGACGATTTGTACGATTGAAAGAAACAAATGGATATACATCAAAATATACACACCATGATAATACATCGTGTGTACCCCGTGTTTGTTTTACTGCACGTCAGTATGACGGGTTGCATTTCAGTTGGTGTACCCCGTCAAATGTGGTTTCCTGTAATTTCATGATAATACCAGCAGCAAAGATCCGGACCAAATGGCTTTACTTTCTCGATCATTCGAAAAAACGCGAACGAGTATTGAAATTATATAGGAGCATTTGTCATTTATAAACATTAATGAGATTACCGATGTTTCTCGGACTGATAGCTTCACTTGGATCGGATCTTGGCTGTCGGTATTACCACAAAATTATGGGAACCCACAGGAGACAGGTGCCTCAACCGATATGCAACTCGTTATACTGGCGTGTATTAAAATAAACTCGGGGTATACGTCAGAATGTATAAAGCAGTAAGGCTGGTACCTACTCGTACAAGCGATTACGCATCAATCCCAACGGATGAAGGTACTCAAGGAATACTGGGATTGGCGTATAACGATCCCTACGAGTGTATTACCCGTTTTACTTCCTCGTATATTCTCAGACATCTATAGTGCGTATATAAAGAACGCATTACGCGTAAAACAAAGAGACTAAAGAAACGACGAGCTCCGTATATACGATCGAATGCTGAAATGGAGTAAAACGGGAAAAGGCCGGAAAAAAGGAGAAGAATCACACTCGAAGGTCTATGTAGAGAATATAAAAGTACGTGGGTACACGTAAAAAAACACTACGCAATAACGTGTTGCAACAAGCACGAGTCGAGTCACATACGGCATACAGTAATAAAATCAAGGCTGTCACATGCATCGGCCAAAATGACGTTCTGCGCGAGCAGTACCACCGACGCCGCCATCACCACCACCACCAACCACCACCACCACCACCACTACCATAATCATCATCATTATCATTATCATCATCATCACCATCGCAACCTTCGTCGTTACGGTCCATTACCAACACCACCAACCACCAACCACCCCTCAATACGGTTCTTGCGAACGTCGTAGACAGGTACAAGAGTAGAATGTTTGGTGGTTAAAATACTTACGCGATACGCATACGGTGAGTACCGACGTCGCCTAACATCACCACAGCCACACTCAAAGCTCCATCGAACAATACTCGTCGGGAACATTTAGCTCCACGTTTGCAAGGCATTGCGGGGCCATGCACGACAGAGGCAGGTAAATTGCGTTAATTAGTGCAACAATCGAACGTCTAATTTATGATCGATCGATGAAATTGCAGTCTCGCTCGAGCCATCGTGTAGTTGGCCGTCGTGGATCGGCGGGATAGGTAAGAATTTTCTTTTGATCGACTGAAAAATTACAGATATGTTGGAGATGAATGGACGAATTGCACGAGATAACGGTGGGAAGAAAGTGGAGTGGGGGAGAGGGCTTTCCCGGGAGCGAAGCCGGCAGAGGTCGTACGTGAAGTAGAAGAGGGAGTAACCGTTACTAGGCCGCATACAGACTTGCCACCACGTTGCGTCGCGAGCCCCGTCGCGTAACCACACCGCGTACCTGGTTCGCGTAATTTGTAAACGTCGCGTAACCATGGTGCGTATCCAATTTGTGCAACCTCATCTCGTTCCGCGAAAGGGGATGTTCGCAGACACGTCCAAACTTCTTCAGTGGCGTCACGTAACATCTCTTTGATGTTGCGGTGAAATACCGACGAGAGAGCGATGGAACGCCGATCGGCCTGCGACGACGTTACACTGTGTGGTTCGTTCTGCCGTCCAGATTAACACGAGGTGGTTACGCGACGGGGTTCGCGACATACCGTGGTTACAAGTCTGAACGCGGCCTTTGAGTGAGCCCCTCGTTGCCATGGAGAGTAATGGCATAAGGGGCCAAATTCCTATTACGACTGACATCGATCATCCGTAATAAGATGATAGAATGAGAGTTCGATCGAGGAGCGATGTTACGTCGATGAATTGAGGAGCAACTTTTCAAAGTGCATTTAGTCCATTCGCAGTTTGTCCTATAATCGCTAAACTATTAGCGATTATAGGACAAACTGCGAATGGACAAAATGCACTTTGAAAAGTTGCTCCTCAATTTTAATTGCCCTAATTTGCCTGTTTTTTAAGCGCTTGCTTTGTATCAAATCCGATATCGATAATCGAAGCTTATAAATAAATCTGTGCTTATTTACAAGCTTTCATTGTAAATGCAGTGCTGAAAAATATTTCAAAAAGAAAAATTTTAACAAACTATTGAGCAACGAAGACTATTGAGAAAATTGATTGTAGTGGGTGAATCTGTTTCCTTATTGTAGTCAATTCTTTGTTGCCTCGTTTTATTCATACTTCTTTGTATGTATCTGTTGCACCCACTTAGCGTAATTGGCCGTTTCATGAAATGGATATCCACTTCGCGAACTGTGTGTGTGTAACCACTATAATTTCGCTTTATTGTGGCTCCGCTCGCTCCGCCGACTATCTAACCTAACCCAACTTCTCCCTATTAGAATGTTTTTTTCTAAATTTCCCAAGAAAATTTGGCTTTATTGTGGCTCTGCTCGCTTCGCTCGCTCTGTACAGTTCGCGAAGTGGATATCCATTTCATGAAACGGCCTACAGTTCGCGAAATGGATATCCATTTCATGAAACGGCCAATTACGCTAAGTGGGTGTGACATATCTACTTCGTTCTATCGTTATTGACCTCTCGATCTCGATGTAAAATCACTCGCGAATCAACACTCGCATTGATGCAACGACATATGGAAGCTATCAAAAGTTTCGTCTAAAGAGAGGTCTGCACCTACAAACAAAACGTTCGCGAGCATTACGGGATAAAGGAGACTGGGGCAAGTTGATATAGGAAGTTGGCCCATCGTTCTCATTACCTTTAATGGTTACAAGAGGCCATCTCCTTGCGTCAACTATAGCTCCGGTTTTTCCTACTTATAATGTGATGTGTATAACTTATTATATAATAACTATTAAAGATACACATAATCGAATGTTTTTACGTGAGAAATTATAATTACAATTAGTGATTAATATTTGCAAACGTTTTACTCGTAGCTGTGGACCCATCTTGACAGAAAAATCCGTCAAAGAAACCACAGATTGTACGTAACGATGAAGCAGGAGAGAAGATACCGTATCCTCGTTTGGTGCTATTTTTTTAACTGACCCCACAAAGTACGATAATGGTAATATCGGAACACCGCGTTCGTAATCTCATGCGATGCCGTGAATCGATCCTTTAATTTTCATTGATTACTTTCGGATAGGAAGATATCTTTTGCAGTGAAGTCCTCAGACTACATATATGTATATGTATACCGGGTGTTCACACTCAGGCTCCGAGACTGGGTGGAGCTTAAGGTTGTACACCCGTGACAGGTCACTTCGACATATTTTAAAAAAATTTTTATGGTAAATAGTTCAAAAAATTAATTACAAAATGAGCGAAACCCGATGACGATTGACCGTCTCAAACTTTAGTTATAAATTTTTGAAAATAATTAAATTTACATGTGTTTAGATGGGACTTCATCTATTTTAATTTTGTTTAAATCAACGGCTCGACATTTTTCAATGAAATGAAACATATAGTGTAGAAAAAGTATCAATGAATACAGCAAAAAAAAACGAAAATAATTGACCGTTTGGTTATCGAGAAATAATTAGTGAAAGTTCATTTATTTTGCTGAACGGCCGGGACGACTGATTTGAGAGCGCCAACTTAACAACAGAACACAGAAGACAGCCTAAACGAGGTTACGGAGCAGACGAAGAGGTTGAATAGAACCCAAGAGAGACAGACTACGCGCGGCTGCCACGGTCGCCACCATCCGGCGTTACTTGTATGCGTACGTATTCATGTATTGTACTTTTAGGTGTGCGTGGATAAAACGAGACTATACCTCACCAAAATTGTTTGCTTCCACTCGGCCCTTTTACTAGACACTTTTAGCACGTCC
This sequence comes from Xiphydria camelus, assembly GCA_963678675.1. NCBI lineage: Eukaryota > Metazoa > Arthropoda > Insecta > Hymenoptera > Xiphydriidae > Xiphydria > Xiphydria camelus. The sequence continues at coordinate 10,692,960 of OY783195.1, forward strand.
TAAATTTTAAACGTATCCGTATACGCATCTATCTGCGCATGCGCAGAATAGATACGGTGGTCTCGATGCGTTACGTTGCCCGTATCGTTACGGGCCTACCGTCGTATCCCTATCCGAACACGTATCCTGTCGCGTATGCAACTAGACTCGGTAACTTTCGAGAGTTACTAGATTTTATAGCGGTAAGATTCAAATATTAGTTCATCCTCTTAATTTCCGCCATTGGTCGCGACGGCAAGGCGGGCGTTATGTAGGTAGGCGCAAGGCGCCTCGATGCCGCTCTTCAATTTCGAGTTAAACGTAACTGTGGAGGCTTCTACTACTACCTTACTACCCTAGTAGCAGAGGATATCTGTCAGATATCTACAAGATGTCTATATGTCTAGAAAATGATATCTATATTTGGTATAAATGTGGTCGAAATCTAGATATAGACAGCGCGTAGATGTCTGACATATCCTAAGTTGACAAGAATCGATATTCTGTGGTAAATATAATGATTGTTTAAAATTAAGAGTTAATACTATTAAACAAACTTAATTATAAAGCTCTATATTAGTCTTCTCATTCTTTAATAAAAAACTTTAAAACGAATTAGCAGCTAGCATTTTATTAGAAAACGAGAAGGCCCTCTAGTGCTTTGTAATCCCTTTTTTAAATATTATTTCTTATATTTTATGAAATTATTATATTTACCGCAGAATATCGATTCTTGTCAACTTAGGATATCTGTCAGACATCTACGCGCTGTCTATATCTAGATTTCGACCACATTTATACCAAATATAGATATCATTTTCTAGACATATAGACATCTTGTAGATGTCTGACAGATATCCTCTGCTACTAGGGTAAAACCCTCCTAAGAAATAGATCAATAGGACTGTATACCGCATGTCCTATGGCCAACCGCGCAGGTGAGCTGCGACCTGAATTCTTGACTTCGGCAGTATTTATGGTACAGTTAGAGTGGGCTTCAGACGAGTGCACTGCATAAGAACGAAAAGTGTCGACTGCTCTTCTAATAGCTGTCAATTCGGGAGATCGAAGCGTTTCGTCTAACCTCAAAATCGTAATGTTTTGAATTAGTAGTGAATAATTTGTAGAAGTGATCAGAAATAATCATAAATAATCTTCCGAATTGACAGCCATCGGGAAATCAGACGACGCTTTTCGCTCTTACGCTGCGTTCTTACGAAAAGTGTGAAACGTCTGATCTCCCGATGGCTATCAATTCGGGAGATCGAAGTATAAGCTCGAAATCGTGAATCTTTGAATAAATGGTAAGTAATGTTCAGAAGTGAGAGTTAACAATCATTCGGGTTTTTTCGATGTCCAACCGAATTACACGCCTCATGCCTATTTGTTTCAGAAATTATTTCCGCGCTAGCACCGCGCGTGTCTAGGAAGTAGTTTTACGAAGTGGCGTGAGCGATACCTAAGGTGTCACAATTCGGAAGATTATTTATGATTATTTCTCATCACTTCTACAAATTATTCACTACTAATTCAAAACTTTACGATTTTGAGGTTACACGAAACGCTTCGATCTCCCGAATTGACAGCTATTAGAAGAGCAGTCGACACTTTTCGTTCTTATGCAGCGCACTCGTCTGAAGCCCACTCTAACTGTACCATAAATACTGCCGAAGTCAAGAATTCAGGTCGGAGCTCACCTGCGCGGTTGGCCATAGGACATGCGGTATAGTTGTTAAGGAAACTCGAGTTACAACAATCGGGTCAGGAATTTGTAGAGCCCTGGCTAGCCACGGTATATCCCTTCTACTAAACCTAAACATGGCAAAGCTGAGGCTATCGTTATAAAAGGCAAGATCAAAATTTCCATAGAGAGCTGCCCAGTTACTCAGGAGGTCCCCATCGTGTAAAATATGCCCTTAACTAGATCGTCCAAATTGTCGTCATCTTCATCGGCCTTATCAATTAGGATGGGGTGAAGTATATCGTCCATAATTATGTACAATAATTAGGGTAAACCACCCAGTTATTGGTCACCTTGAGAGAACGGAGTTAACGAGAGAGGAGATCTTAAGTGAGGGGGCGTCAAGCAAGAAGGTATCGTGGCTAAGAACGATAAACCAGAGGAAGAAAGAGAAGGAGAAAGAGAAAACGCGCACAAAATACATGATACAGAGGAATGATAACGGTTTACGTAAAGAGAAGTATGCATGGGAAGAATTGTGGAATGCTGGTATGGGAGGAACACTGTAGGGAATATGTTTGTTACTTGCCAAGTCCTTTTCTAGGCCAGTGGGCCGAAATAAACTATCTACCTATCTATTGGACACCTTGCAGTTATTAAACAGTCTAATTTAAATAAATAAAAACAATATTTTTAGCTCTTACTTAAATAAATATTATCAATAAAAAAATAAGAACACTGTCCAATAACTAAGTTCTTTGACAGTTTTTTTGAGGTTATTGCTTTCGGTTTCGTATACGTATGGGTAGATCGATGCTTGCTTAAACGGTTATTTTGCGGCCAACGTAAGTCGATAAGTTTACGGATACGGATAGGGATACGCAGAAAATTTTAGGGTTTGCTAAAAGTGTCTACTGACTGATCTTTACTGAGCGTAACGCTAACCCAGAGCGTCCAAAATTGTTACGTGTATTGTCTCGGGTGTACAACCTTAAGGGGTAAGGATACCATACGACTTTTAAAAAATCAATTTTTTTTATTAGCTTAAAACCTTCCTTAAACCCTCAAGAAGAAGAAGAAAAAGGTCTCGTGGTCAGAAAAAATCTCGAACCGGTCGTTTATGTCAGTTTGCCGAGGCGCCTCGCGGCGCGTCAAATGCATGTTGGGACGTATTGTCAATACATCAAGTACTTTTTCACACAGGCCGGCTCTGTCGAAAACAGTTTTCGAAGCAATCAAGCCTACCTATGAAAAGTTGAGCAGCGACGACCTTCTAAATCGATCCTTAGGTGGTTTCACTCAAAATAGTAATGAAAGTTTAAACGCAACGCGCGGTGTGGTCAATGGCCCCAAAATTTACGTCAAGCGGAAAAACTATTAATATTGCTGGGAATCTTGCTGTATGCACTTTCAACGATGGAATTTGCAGTGTAATGCAAGTTATAGACAGTTGGACGTGATAGTTGGAAGCAATTGTTACAATTTCTGCGTTGAGGCGGACGAACTCCGTATCGATTTTTCGAACCGATCGCTGAATGAGGCTGAAAAACAGCTCGAATTGCCTCAAAATCGGCCAGAAAAGAAGAAGAAGAATTCAACGTCAATATGGAAGGCCAACTATACGGTGCAGGCATCGCGAATTAAAGGTATACTATAATTTTCGATCATAAAATGTTACTTCAAACTTTAAATGCGTTTTTCTCAGAAGACCATTTTCAAAATCGGGCGAACCACTAGCGGCTACAAATCTTTATCGATTGCCTTCAAATTTTGGGAGTATCTTTATACATACAGGGTGACATTTTGAAAACTTGCCACCCCAATATCTCAGAAAGTTATAGAGATTTTCTAAAAAAGAAAATACGGTTTCGACAGTGGAGAGGGAGAACCAAAATGACATAATCGAAGATGCACCCCCTCCAACACCCTTAGGGGTAGCCCCCCAACTTTGTAATCTTAAATAGCAACCCCCCCCCCCATGTGTGGATACAGCGTTGGAAAGCTCTTTAAAAATGCTTTACAACAACACCAAATTTTGGTACCTTTCGATGAGTAGTTTTCGCGCAAATCGAGAAAGAAACTGCTAGAAGTAAGTTTTGTCAATTTATTTATTAAAGCTCAATTACGTTACAATAAATTTTCGAAATGATTTCCATCACCTGATCTTACTCCCTACGATTGCATCTTATGGGAACATCTGAAATCTGTTGTTTTCGAAACTACACCAGCAAGCATTAACCAACTGAAATAGAGAATTATGCAAGAATGGCGCAAAATTTTAAGAACAACATTTGAAAAAGTTCGTAAAATCAATGAAAATCACTTCGAAAATTTATTGTAACGTAATTGACCTTTAATAAATAAATTGACAAAACTTACTTCTAGCAGTTTCTTTCTCGATTTGCGCGAAAACTACTCATCGAAAGGTACCAAAATTTGGTGTTGTTGTAAAGCATTTTTAAATAGCTTTCCAACGTTGTATCACACATGGGAGGCTGCTATTTAAGATTACAAAGTTTGGGGGGCTATCCCTAAGGGAGTTGGAGGGGGTGCGTCTCCGATTATGTAATTTTGGTTCCCCCTCTTCACTGCCGAAACCGTATTTTTTTTTAGAAAATCTCTAACTTTCTGAGATATTGGGGTGGCAAGTTTTCAAAATGTCACCCTGTATATAATCGAATAGACCACGTAGGGATTTTTCGATATGTTGTAAACTTTTTGTTTTATAAACGATTAAATATGAAATTCTTACGTGAAAACGTGAACTTTTCCTTCATATGCTCACCATTTCTCGAAAAATCGATATTTCTAAAATCCCCTACGTGGTCTATTAGTTTATGATATATATTAAAGAAAAATTTTAGATTTTTGTTCTAGGTTCACGTTTGGAGGTGCAGGCGGATCGCCCGTTTTGGACCTCCAGAAAAACTCGTCGCAGAAACCGGATCCTAGAGCGGCCATTTCTTAACCAAAAATTTAAAAAAAAATGTTTTTTTTTGTATCTCTAAAGACACTTGATAAAGTACTGTATAAGGAAATTCTATAGCTTTTACTATACTCCTACAAAAAATGCTTAAAATCGTTCTTCTTTCTTGACGCGCATGGTTGCCTTACCCCTTAATTCAAATGTGCCGCATACGCTGACCAATAGTGGCCCTGCCGTCAGCACGCCCATCTAATAATCGGTAATCGAGCACAATGCAACCTATCAATAAAACGTTAATATGACGAAAAATCATATCCTGTACCTGCTCAGTGACTCAGTGGTTATTTATGTTCTCCAAAATACGTATCTGCTGCGAAGTTAATGAGTGACTTCAAGAGGGAAAACCAATTAATTTTGGATACTCCTAAAGGTAAGATCATCCATTTCCACGTTACCCTGGAGGTATGCATTCGCAACACTTTACCTCCAGGGTGACGTGGAAATGGGTATTCTTACCGTTAGGAGTACCCAAAATTAATTGGTTTTCCCTCTTGAAGTCACTCATTAACTTCGCAGCAGATACGTATTTTGGAGAACATAAATAACCACTGAGTCACTGAGCAGGTACAGGATATGATTTTTGGTTATATTGACGTTTTATTGGTAGGTTGCATTGCTCGATTACCGATCAATAGATGGTCGTACTGACGGCAGGGCCACTATTGGTCCACGTATGCGGCACATTTGAATTAAGCTCCACCCAGTCTCGTAGCCTAGGCGTGAACACCCGGTATGTATAACAGATAATACGAAAAAGAGTCAAATCGGACATTCGAGTTGGTTTTCCATTGTAGGCCGTTTTGGCTCTATAACGGTAAATACAAACCAACTCGAGTACCTACTTTTTATTTTATCCTACTTTACCAAATGTAAAATGTATGGTACATGATATATACGGATACAACTATTACATACTTTTCTAGAAATGCGACGTATCTACTATGTTACGTATGATAACCGTGTATACTAACTCCACTTTACCTTCATGAACGTGTATAACAGTAAATACTGATACACGGGTCCACTTAAGTATAACAACATTGGTATGCACTATTTGCGTAAGCGAAATACGTAAGCTTCGGATAATGAATGAATGGGGACATTCGAGGTCGCTTTCCAGTATCACAATTATACACGGGTATATTACAAAGTATACGGAGAAAAATCTACAATAATCGAGCTGATGGATAGAGAAAGAGCTTAAGTCGACTTAAGTTAGGAGGTACAATCGTTTCAGAGGAGAAGATTGGACAATATGATGCAGCGAAATAAGACGGACAGTTCAGTAGCGGCACAGCGTATTTGTAATCCATTGCGAGTATGGGCATGAACCTTCACGAACGGCTTTAGCTAATAGCAAGGTATCGAGTCCGGCCGAATACTGTTATTGGCTGGCGTAGTTCACGCCCTTTTTCGTGCTGGATTATTAGACGCTGAATACAGAAGCGTATTTTATAAGTATTTTCATCAATTCGTACTATTTCCTCAAGAAGTAGTTTTGTTAGTATATATATAACAACAATTAAAAAGATCGATTTTTCTAGTGTTACTAAATAGTGTATCCATGCCCCATTCTAGATGGTAAGTTCTTCTTCTTTTCGATGTTATATTACGATTTTGAAAATACCGTGGAAGGCTCACTTACTGAACTCTTGAGGAGGAAAAACTTTTGAAAGTACTGTCATAATACATTTTTCAGTTGAATTTCAATTCTGATTGATACATCAGTTAATTTAATGTTCCTCCTGTTGTATGAAATAATTGATATTGAACTTTAATAAGAAAAATGTAATTAATAAATTTTTAAGAAAATATATTCCCTTGCAGTAGTTTCTGAAGACTTCAAAATGTATTGTAATAGAAACTGAACACCAGGTGTGGTAGTTCCTGAACATTTGAATCTCTGGAGGAAAAATTTGTATTTTATGCAATTAGGAGGAGAAATTAGTAAAAAAAACATTTATTTAATTCCAAAATATAACCTTTTTAATGGAGTAACATGAATATAAATAATTAATGACTTAATCACTCTTCTAGTTTATGCTTTTTTGGTATCAATGGTACTTTTTCTTTACTTGCAGTCATTGCTCTCGTCCCATTTTCTTCATTCATCACAGACAAATCATCATCTAATAATTCTTTTTTAATTTTTTTTTGAAACACTTCCCAATGAAATTCCGAACTTAACTTCGGTAAGAGCTTTTTGCAACTGGGCTTCTGTATATTTTTCCACGTGATTTTTTTATTTTACCCCTAGAAGAAGAAAAATGTGTGAAAATAAGAAAATGGATTTAAAAAAGACATTTTAGAAGTCTCGAAATATAACTGTAAAGAAATTTGGATAAAATATGAGGTTAGCTTTACTGAAAAAAATGTGTTCAGAAAGTACAACATAACTTCACTAGCGTGGCCCACTAACTGAAATGGAATTTTCTCTGTTGAATCCATTATTTCTTCACTTTTAATTAATTTCCGTCGATGCTGTAATCAATTACGTACACGCACATGTATCTTAAAGTAGAATTAATACTTATATGATTAAAATTATGCTATTAGAAGCACTGACAATTTTTCACGCCATGAGCGGTCGGGTGGTGGAATCTCACTCATAACCGTCGAAAGTGTGAGTTCGCCATTTTAAATCATTTAATTTTAAGTATTTTTATATTTCGAAGATTGACAATGCGGGGGGATCCAGTTAGAAGAATAAACACAGATTAAGGACAAAATATTTCCCTAAATATTTAGGAACGTTTCAATTTGAAGAATGAGAAATACTGTGAAAGTGTTCAGTAACTCGTGACTGTTCAGTAAATGGGCCTTCCACGGTATTAACAACGGGTATGGTCAAAATGGATGTTGTGGGATATATAGTAAGATTTTATGTGCAATATTTAACTGCAATATTTTTTAATGCAGCAGAATCTTTTATACCGATCTTACCATATAAGGTAATGGAGAATTTAGTTAATATTTTGAACATTGAATTTATGACATAACTTTGGTAAAGTATAAAACTAAGCAAATATAGATTTCAAAATTATAATCGCGAACTTATTAAAAGATCATTACATTATACCATATTTTAAGACTAATTTGCGAAATTTAAATTGTTAATTTAATACTATTTAATATTCATTTTAATATTCATAAATGTTACTGTTAGGTAATGCCATAATCGCAGAGAAAAATAATTTCCTGGCTATAACATTAAATATTTTAAGTTCTTAGTGAAATATTTGTTCTTAATTATTGGATATAAACTTAAATCGACTGGAGCTGTTCCTACTTATGCCATTTCATTATTTTATAGCATCTCCCACTATTTCGCTACTCGTAAAATTATTTTTGTACATACCTAGTTCAATTACAAGGTTTATAAATGATAATGTCGCAAGTTCGATGAGTGCGAATATATCGTAATTACAACTGGGAAAATACGAAGTCGCGATACGATTTTTTCCGTATACAAAGTTGCCCGATAGGTTGATGCATCCATCGAAGGTAACGTTATTGGTAGAAAAGTAACAAAGTAGATATTGAATACGGGAACACAGCGAACGACAGGTGTTCAGGTATTGCGATTTCCTTCGAAATTACGCGAATGTATAACAAGTCTGGTAAAGATGAGATGGTCGCGATCACGTGATGTTCATTTAGATCGGTAACTAAAGGGGTATCACAGAAAAAAGCTACGAATTTTATAACTTAAAATATGGCAGAGATAAAGTGTATTCCAAGTGTCAACAAATCTGTAACCGAACTGGACGTGGCCTTTGTCCCGAATTTGCAAATTACATAGGGGAGAAGACCGTCCGATATCCAATGGATGACTCGTTATCTGATGTGAAGGAAAATAAGCAGGGGGGACTTAGTCGACTCGCTATCGGTTCGCACCTTCGGTAGTCCACGCCTAGTCTCAGAGTAACTCAGTGAACATTATACGCGTGATTATTTACGAAAATATTTCGTGTCTATTTTAGAAAAATACATTAAAGAGTTAGGCAGGACTGAGTTATCCGTGCTTCTGTCAATCTTTGCTGTTAGAGAGTAATACCATTTATGGTTTATATTTATTTTCAATTAACCTTACAGCGGTCATGCTCCGTAACAAAACGTCAGTGATCGCGCAGTAGACACTAGTCACCCACATTAAAATAAGGATTAAAGAATGAATAAAAATGTAAAATGTATTTCGCGTTTTATTATTAAATCTTAGGAATTTAATAAATAATAACAGAACATAAATCAAATATAAACTTCTTTCTTTTTAACAAATAGGAACTTTCAATTTATATCTACTCACTTGGTTTCAGAAATCACATCACGTATGGATGATCATAGTCATCCGCACCATCAGTGTACGATGGTAATCCCAGAAGCACCCGACCTGACGTATAAATGGCGGTAGTTGTTTGAAAAAAATTACTATGTTATAAAGTACCCTATTGCATGAGGAAGCAATTCGAACTTGAGCTTATTAATTTTGGCCATTGCGATAACTGGTGAACTGGTGCATTGTCTTGATGAAACAGCACTTCGTTTATTATTGATGGCTGCCAAACAAATATTAAACAACGCAGCGTTTCAAACTTGAAACATAAGCTTTATAAGGTGGGTACTTTCTAACATAGTAATTTCTTTCAAACAACTACCGCTATTTATACGTTAGGTCGGGTACTTCTGGGACTACCCTCGTAGTGTTAAATGAAGATATCGAATGTCAAATAATGTGCACTATGAGATTGGGGGTAGAACAATTATTTACAACTGAGAAAATAAACTGTATTTCAAATATGATGAGTAAAAATCTGAATAGATCATTTACTATTTATTTGCCTTATGATCGACACAGTCTATTTCTTTGATGAAATCGATCCTTTTAAAAAATATTCATATATTATATAATCATATATAGGTAATCATATATCATCAAAGAGGATTTGATATAAGATCCAAAATTGTTAACTTTGTTCTGATCTAAAAATATATAATCGTATCTGATCGTATATGAATATATATGATCATACATAATTTTTCATATAAGTATGAATAAATACATAGAGACAAATTTTAGATCTCATTATATCTAATTACAATTATATATGGTTATATATAATTACATATGACCATTTTTTCCCGGGTATGATCACACACCCATGTCCGATTTTTGGGATAAGAAACAATTAATTCTACCCGGCTCTCCCTTATAGGATATCCTAGTAATAAAAACAGAAAAAACTTCAACTCGATAAAATGTTTGGCTAATTTCGGAACGATTTGCGACATGGGAGTTTTCTTAAACGTATAGAAGAGAGAGAGAGAGGGGGGGGGGAGAGAGGGGAGATGCTAAAAGGAGAGAGAAATATTGAAGAGAGGAGAAGCGATCGTGCCAGAGTGAAAAAGACATCATCCGAAAAGTGTAATAGAAAAAGAGATGGACGGAGATTATAGATGGAAATACATATACATAAGATACATCGTTACAAATCGTGAGTAGGTGGGGTAAGGAATATAACAAACAAACGAGTTTACATAGAACAGGGTAAGAAGAAAATGCTCAGGCGACATACGTCACGCAGTTGCGTGCGTATATGGGAGTTGAAGAACCGTGTGGTTAATTGACGATTGAATTTTGAGAGAAATTTACCTTTCCGGGGCGGTGTACAGAGTTTCTATAACTTCCACAAGCTGGCGATCGTGGCGCCTTCCGGAGTTTATCGATGGTGGTTCGGATGCACCCGTTCGACGATCTTTTCGTCGATCGGAGGGGATCAAGACCAAGAAGTTTTCATCCTGACGTCGATCGAGACTCTTCGGGGATTTTTCTTTTCTCATTGGGAAACGCATGTGGCCGCGGGAGGCAACGAAAAATATATCCGGACGGATCGCATCGATACGTTGAGGAAAAAGAAAGGAGCGTTTTCGAGAATTGATGAATTCGTTAAAGACGAACCAATTGTATGGAATCCGCGTGAAATTCCTCTCGTCGACATAAGAAACTACACTTAACAAAAATATCCATCAACAGACATACGTATGAAAAAGATCGTGCAGCCCTTGATATTTATCGATAAAAGATATTTACAAAAATTCCATCGCAAGATTATGTTTGAGAAATTGTCATTTACTAACTTTATGAATAAATTTTTTTCTGATATACTAATGGTGGTGAAGTGATATAAAAAAAAGAGATACTTAGGGAAAGAATGATCCAATTATTATGACATCTATTGTAAAAAAAATTCAAGTTTTAATAAAGATATAAATTTTTGTTACAGAAATGGCTCATATTTAGAAAATAGTACTAAGAAAGATAAGAAAGACAAGACAGTGGAAACATTATTTCGGAAGCTGCAAAAATATATACATACGTCTCAATTTTGCTATTCACCTTGTGATTAAATTTTCATTAATTCCCTGTGTGAAATACAATCGAACGAGTTCAATTTGCATAAAATATCAACTTTCACTGAATTTTTATAAGCTTCCCCGTTAACGATCATAAAATAAATACACATTAATGCGTGATTTTGCAAAATATTCGGAAAGAAACTTACCATATTATTATTCGTTAAACGGATGGCACGTTGCAATAGGAGATATGAGAAAACTTACTATACTTCAGATATAATATTAACGCCCTTCGTTCATACGCCGGATGTTCATGGATTTGTTTCGAGACTAGACCTGGACTGCTGAACGAGCGAACCAATAGCGGATCAGCTGAGTTCTGCTTATTTTTCGCCATACCAAATAGTGAGCCATTGTGTATGGCAGGGATTAAACAGGGAGGCTCAGTCGATCAGTTATTGGTTTATGCGTTCGGCGGAATTCATTCCCAATTTCGGAACAGATTCGTAAACACTGAGTAGATACACCGCAATGCTATGCCCAATGAATATGATAAATTACCAAGAAAGAAATTATAAGAGAAATTGAATAAGTGTAATTCAGATAACTCGTTCGCATCCGATCATTTTCATTTAAAAAAGTAGTCGTTCGCTTTTTCTATCTCGTGTACTTTGATCGTTGGTACGATTAAACGGAGTGATTTTTACTTGTAATATACAGTCTATATTTCGTCATATATGGATGGGTGAAAAGCTGTAGGAAATTCCGCAGGGCTAGAAAAACTGGGTGCGAAAGGAATTTCCGGTGGCGCCATCGGTGGAGAATGCCAAACGAATGAAGTAAATTCGTCTAGCGTTTTTTTTCAAGGGAATGCCCTACGTCGTCCATACAAACCTGATCCTTAGCACGAAACTCTAACGAGTCTTTTAATAGTAAAATAATAACTTAATTTTGCACTCCGAAACGATCCCATCCGATCCCTTTCCTTTCGAACTTTTACCTCACATTCTCCCTCCCCCTTTCCCTCTCTTTTTTAGCACTTAATTTGCACTCTATTCCGAAAAGTTTCCCGCGACTTATAAATAGACGGCACTGAGCGATCGCGCAAAAGCACACGGAAAAAATCGGCAATCGCTGTTGAGCGAGTTTCATCGATGCATTCGGGGAACATCTCGTCGATCGACAAATTAGCGTCGAACAATATATGTACATCGATCGTTATCGTTCGAATATACATTGTTAACGAGACAATTTTTCTTTGTGCAAAAGCATGTAAGGTGGACACTAGCTATAGAGCAGTGGCAGTGGCAGCAGCATGGCAACGGGTAACAGTGGTAGCAGCGACGGGCCTCAGCCAGCGATGCAGCACCGTAACGTCAAGTCGAGTGACCTCTAGTGGAGATCGTTCGAGCCTCATTGCGATCGGGTAAACGAAATCGAGTGCAAGAAGTCATCGTCCGCGGGCTCGCGCGACCTGCAATGAGATCGAGGTCTCGCGCCACCGAATATCCGGGGTAGGAGACAATAAAAAATGAACGGCAAAAAAAGAAAAACGAAAGTGGTACCTACCGTCGTTTGATTGTCTAAAATCAAAGAAAAATCGTAATCTGTAAGCGCTTAGGAAGTGAAGGAAGAGGATGGGGTCGAAGCGAGATTGAGAAGGGAGGGAAGAGGCAAGGAGAAGGAGAGGAGAGCTTCTATAAAAAGCAGCAGAGAAGCGACGTCTTTCGAATAAGATTTATGTATCCATCACACTTCTGGGCGCTGCTCAGTTCCGATTTCTTTACAATCTCGAGCCTCGCTGATATTCAAAATTTGCACGAACTCGATCGGTAATCGTCGCTAAACTGCACGATTGTTAAGTGTGTAAGAAATTATGTTGTACAAGTCATAGAACTGTAATTAAGATGGATTTTTATAATGTGCTGATTAAGTAAAATTCAGTAGAAAAGTTCTCACTAGAACTTCTCTCTCTCTCTCGAATTCCTGATCCAATCGTCGAATGCTGATACCTTGGGCTGGACTATTAAGTATTGATTATTACGGATGATAACCATGATAACGGTTTATCACTCTTTAATGGCGCAATTCACAATAATGCATTTATAAATACGTAAAGCCTTTGAAAGGAAAAATCGGGTAGCCTTGAATACCGATGATCCCTTGTTACGAGGGCAGAGTGAAAAGTTCGATACTTTTCTAGTAGATGGTGGTGTGATCGCGAAGATGAGTATACGTCCCCTTTTGGCGAAAATAAAAGTTCTGTTCCACCACGACAATGCACCTGCCCATTCGTCTGCCGTTGCAATAGCGAAATTGGTCGATTTGAAGTTTGAATTGTGCTGCCGCATCCACCTTATTCACCGGATTTGGCTCCCTGCGGCTTCTTTCTCTTCCCAGACTTGAAAAAATGGCTGACTGGAAAGAAATTCTCATCAAATGAAGAGGTCATCGCCGCAACAGGGGGCTACTTTACAGACTTTGGAGCGCACCACCATCTACTAGAAAAGTATCAGACTTTTCATTCTGCCCTCGTACTATGGTAGATAATACGAGTCAGTGATCATGAAAATCTTCACGAATACCTATCCAACTTTCCACTACATACTTGTACACTTCGACGAACCGTGCAGTTTTTGCTGTTCCTTTCGTTGAAATGCGTCAGTATGATAGGTTTTTAGGGAACGAATTCACAAGGAAATCCCACGAGAAGTTCGCCTCTGAATTTGACGAAACTCAATAGTCATGAAGATGGTCGAAAAATGAGACAAATAATGTTCCAAAAAAGTTGTTCGACTCCTAAAAGTTTGTGTCCCAAAAAGCTACTGCGAAAAATAAAGAAGCGCATATATAAGGTATTGAACTGGATGAGAAAGTTTTGTATTTAATCTCTTCTCATATCTAGTTGCGTTTATGTTACGTCAATCCTGCTAATTTAAATCAACAAATATTCACTAATTCGTAATGATCAATACTTAGGTTTATGTAACTGCATCTTTCAAATCTACTTATTGATTCTCGATTTAGAATAACTACTAATGTTCAATGAATAGTTACTGAAAGCGATCGTTATGTGTATAGGGCACTAAAACCCAGTTCTGTAATTAAAGATTTAAGAGTCAAACTTGGTTCAAATAGAGAAAGAGCCAATGAAATATTGATATTTAAAAGTTAATCGGTGTTTACCTCTTAACTTTAATTGTAGAACCGGGCCTACCAATCGGTGACTATTCACTGATTCAAATTTGGGAAGAACAGTTGATTCACCCTCTTACAATTAAAGTCTGCGCCATTACACAAATGGCTTTCCCTCCTTTCGGCAAGATATAGTCTATGGCGTATTTCGTCAAGCTCCTCGTTAGTGCCAGCCAATGGTGATAAATGAAAAATGTCGCGAGTGAATTATGACGAACTGTGAAGGTGAGGAAGGTAGAAATAGAAAGAAAGAAAGACCGAAGTTAACAGAAAGCAAAACATCGACGTCGATCGGGACAGCAATGAACGCCATGGTGGGAAAAAGCCTTTACATAGTTCAAACGGTGAATGATATAATCGTCCGTTCGTCCGTCATTCGCCAACTCGTGGTGCACCGTTGCAACCGACTTCAAATAAATGTTAGGTTTGTTCCTGCAGAGAATCCGTGACTAATCCCTGACAGTTGGTGATTTGTACGTAGTGCGCATGTGTGGACTTTGACTAGTCAGGGATTTCTGTTGGAACACCGAACGCACTGTACTCTAGTGGTGACGACAGTAATTAATTTTAGAAGAGAGCAAACCTAACCTTTTTAATTTTCGACTAGGGGGAGAAATAACGGATTCCATAGATAACCGTGTAAAACTGATACCTGGCTTGCCATGTACACCCGGGTTCACGGATTCCAGCCTTATACCATACTTGTGTGTGTGTAAAACGCTTGCGTGCTGGTTATTCTCAGTATAGCGCTATACCGCGTTTATACTGTGTTTGTAAATCCCGCCCTCATTCATACGAGCAGCTAGTACGCCTGCGTCGGACTAAAAGTTTCCTGACAATCCGCAAACTTTTCTGACTGTCAGCAAACTCGTCTGACTCCTGCTGGAACAGCGGATTTGGAATCAGTGACTGTCACGTACTTCTTGCTGGAACGCATAGAATCTTACTGCGCATGGGCCTGACGTCCGCTGACAGTCTCTGACTCCTGCAGGGACAAACCTGTTATATTTGTTCGCAATATTTTCGGAAAGGAAAAGTGTAACAAACGAAGCGTTCCCGCGATCTACCCTCTAAAATGTTCTCGAACTACGGCGCAGTCGAAGAAGCCGCAGATGCTCTAATCGATAGTTCAAGGCTCTTTCATATTCGCGCCAGCAGTCGGCGCTGTTCCCCTACGTCTTGAACGACCGCTCGACGAGAGCGCACTGTACGGATGAATGAGATACTTTAAAACGCGTATAAAGTAATATAAAGTAAAAGCCCGTACCGAATTGAGCTTATACGCCTTCACGTAATACAGTTTGTATCGCGCAAATTTTAGTCCCTGCATGCATTTCAGT
Source organism: Xiphydria camelus (assembly GCA_963678675.1). Taxonomy (NCBI): domain Eukaryota; kingdom Metazoa; phylum Arthropoda; class Insecta; order Hymenoptera; family Xiphydriidae; genus Xiphydria; species Xiphydria camelus. The sequence goes on from OY783195.1 coordinate 10,708,495, forward strand.
GCTACAAATCGTATATTACTGTCAATAAGAAAAGAGAATTCTTCCTTCCTATCTGAAATTCTCTATTTCAGTTACCGTATGCCTTTGTCATACTGGAACGCATGCATGGAGTCTTCATTCGATAAATTTTATATATGAAATGGAATGTGCACAGAAACTGTATCGCGCGCGCGTATCCGTCCAAGTCCGCACGAACTCTGAGAGCGGGTTGTAACGACTTGGTTCAGAGCCGGTTCAGCTTGAACCGCCGTTCTTGGTATATTTTGTGTCACGCATAATGTCATACATTTTGATGTGAACTCAGTTCAAACGTGGTTCAAGTTAGAACTGAGTTTAAACCAAGTCGTTACCACCCGCCCTGAGCGAGTCACGAATTAGGTCGGCCGGACAAAACTAAACGCAGATAGCGCCAGCGCGTTAGGTTTCCTCATTTTGGCGGGAAAGTATAAAACGTCCATTATATAGTGAGGTTGGGGTAATAGCATGGATGTTGTTTCATAAGTTAATTGATTCACTTATTGAAAAAGATATAAATTTTACATCGTGAAAATGGATTATGGTCAAATGCGCATAATTGATTTGAAAAAATTGTTGCTTGCACGCGGTGCTAAAACTTCAGGGCGAAAAGCTGAACTCATTGCCCGATAGGTAGTTTCTTATTGAATCAATATTATAAATCAGTTTTATTTCTCACGGTCTTTTGTTTGTTATTCATAAATGACATTAATGGGTATTTTTTTAGCCTATACGATTATGACCGTAATCGTAATTTTGATAACGTCATTGTATGTGAGAGTGAAGAATTTTTAACCCTTCTGGTGCCAGCAGAGACAGCGTTTAAAGACGTAAATGCTGATTGTCCACTTCCTGAATTAACAAAACTTCGTATAACAGAATATTTGAGAAGGTGAGTCGATGTGAATGCGAAATACTGGGTACCACCATAATGAAAGAAACCGAGCGTCGCACAGTGGGGCACCCGATCAATTCGGGTGGCCAAAAGTCGTTTTCGTAGAATTCACAGTAAATTTCCCGACAAATTTATTCGTTGTGGCAAAAAGCCCACACCTTGCAGACTCAACCCTTGGAAAAAGTAGCCGCGGAATCGCGCTATTCTAGAAAAGAATGGTATACAAATATTGGGTTGATGCAAAAGTTTGTCCCGTTTTCATCAGTAGAGGGCGCGATTTCGCGGCCACTTCCTCCAAAAATTGAATCCACAAGGTGTATGCCCTCTGCCACAACAAATAAACCCGCCGGGAAATGTCGGGAAGTACAACTTTCAAGCCCCACAGCTAAAAGTAAAATTATTTACTAGGTACCTATTGAATAGTATATTGTGCAACAAGGGCTGCAATCACACTCGTCGTCGCCAACTTTGGTCCGTGTTGCACACGATATTTTTTATAACAAGTGAATGCAAGTGGTGCTGTTCATGCTAGTTTTCAGGGACGAAAGTGAACGAAAATTTACCCAAGGGACGAAAGTGAAGCAAGTATAAACTGCGCATGCGCGAGCTCAACTTTTCCATCCTAGCGTGCAATTTGCTATTTTCGTCCCGTAAAACTAGCATGAAAAGCACCACTTTCGATGCACGTGTTATAAAAAATATAATTACACTGGGAATGTTTCACAAATGCGTGCACTCAAGCCGATTCTGAGTTGTCCTCGGATGAAGAAAGCTTATTATTTTGCTGATCTATCGATTTGTATACCTATATTATTTATTTAATAAATAAATAAACATATGTAAATATAAAAAAATCTTAATTTCTTATAGTTCAAAAATGTCACAGCACTATAAAGGCAACAAATCATTTAATTAGGTTAGTTACAGGGCCTCTAAGTACAAAAAGAATTTTGGCCGCCCAAATCGATCAAACACCCCACTGTGCGCCGTGGCGCCATTAGGTTTGTTCCTGCAAGAGTCAGAGACTGTCAATAACTGTTAGGAGCATACGCATTACGATTCTATGCGTTCCAGCAAGAAATGCGAGACAGTTACTGATTCCAAATCCGCTGTTCCAGCACGAGTCAGCCGAGTTTGCTGACAGTCAGAAAAGTTTGCGGATTCTCCCGAAACTCCTAGTCCCACCCCGCAGGCGTACTAGCTGTTTCGTATGAATTAGGGCGGGTTTTACAAATATACAGTATACAGCACGCAAACGTTTTACAAGTATGGTATACGGCTAGAATAGGATAAACTTTGGTATAAATACAGGTATAGCTCTTATCTGGCAGTTTCAGCGCGGGATAAGTTGTTTATTTTCAGTATAATCTAACTTTTTGTTTGTGTCTATTCTTTCATGACATAGTCATAACCTGATCGTTGTGGTAAATTGTTACTAATTTTAAAATGGAGTTGATTGATGTACCAGTTTTTGAATCATCATCTGATGATGACACTGTAAATTAATACAGTGTACAAAACAAAATAACAATAACCTTAGTAGAAAATTAAAAAGGTTAGGTTTGCTCTCTTCTTCTTCTTACTCTTGTCACCACTAGAGTACAGTGCGTACGGTGTTCCAACAGAAATCCGACGCAGTTACTGACTAGTCTAATTTCGCACAAAATACAAGTCACAGACTGTCGGGAATTTGTCACGGATTCTCTGCAGGAACAAACCTATTAGTGCGCCAATTGACCACCGGCCGACCTAATTCCCTGCTACGAGCGTATCCGATCGCGTCGCCCAATGGGAAGCCTTGCGTGCGTAGATAAAAACTGCGAGAAGGCAACGGTTGCCGCTGCACATCGTACCGTTGGAAAGTTCTCGCGAAAGGGGAGTTCTACAGGGTCACAGCGAGAAGACCACGCACATACAGAGTGATTCCCAGGATGGAGGCCACAGGACGGCAGGCTATACGGCATTTTGTAAACTATACAGGGTGAGGGCTTGGGCCTGCGACATAGCAAATACAACGTACATAGGTGATTTTGTCGAAGTATACAGGATCCGGACTTGGATGTGCAACATAGCAAGTACAGCGTATGCAGTTTTTTGAAAGTATTGACGACGGGCGCCACTGCTGATTGGTCGCGGTGAGTAGGAGAGGCCAAACAGGAACGGCATCTGTCAGTGATGAAACTCTTAAACTGAGGTAAGTAGTCCTGATTCTAACTAGGACTAGAGTAAAATCCAGTAAGAATCAGGCGTACCGAATTGAAGTGTTTTATTACCGACAGGCGCCAGCCCTGCTCATCCTCTCCCATCCTCCACGACCAATCAGCAATGGTGCCCATCGTCCATACTTCCACAAGCTCGTGTACGTTATACTTGCTATGTTGCAAATCGAAGTCTGGACCCTGTAGACGATGAGCATCATCGATGATTGGACGTAGTTGGTAGGAGAGGTTAAGCACGGCCGGGAACTGCCAGTGATGAAACTCTCTAATCAGGTAGGTACGCCTGATTTTAACCAGAACTAGATTGAAATCTGGTAAGAATCAGGCGTACCTACCTGATTACAAAGCTTCATCACTGGCAGTTGCCGATTCTGCTTAACCTCTCCTACCCACCACGACCAATCAACGATGACGCTCATTCCTTTATACTTCGAGAAAATCATCTACGTTATACCGAATGTCGCACGGAAAACCGATCAGGTGGGGGCCTTTTGAATTTCTTAATGAATCAATCGAGCATCGTCCAAGCAGTGCCGAGTTCAAATTCAGAAGGCCCCCACCTGATCGGTTTCCCATGCGACATTCGGTATTTGCCATGCAGGTTCAAGTCCTTATCCTGTAGGTTGTACGCTATTGGTCCGAACACGCTGAACGATTGACTGCGATAGCGTGCAGTGCCCGGCAAACGCTTAGAAAGAGTCAAGTGATGAAGAGTCAGACACGAGAAACATTCTCCCAGAACGGTTAGTGGATGCTGTTTGCACGTCATCACAATCAATCATCGAGAAGCAGGCCGTATCCAGCGGTGTCTGATCACTTATAGTCTCCAAAACACTACACAACATATCATCCTATGAACTCCATCCTGAGAATCACTCCGCATATATATATATATAAAGGAATACATTACAACAGACTCTAAACCATACGATGTTGACCAATAGGTCGTATAGCTGCATTCACTGTGAGCTATACACCAAGCGCTACTGTTCACAGTTTAGAGTTTACTTATAGCATAACGCCCTACATATGCTTTCTTTACTACGACCCTGTATACGGAGGCAAAGCGAGATGTGCGTCTTGCAAGAGCACCAAGAGTCGAAGAACGAGAAAGGGTACTAACCGTGTGCTCAAACCTCTAGTCAATGATAAGCAAGAGTGCGCAAGAACTCCAAGAACGGCACTCTCGCAATGCATGGTGAAAACCTCAAATCGCAATGGAGAATAGATGCAGTGTTCGTCTCCGAGGAAGTCTCCTTCGAAGACGAACTCATCTCTAATCGATATCGATCTGCTGCAACGCGCACAATGCCGAACAGAAGCGAGAGAGCGTATAAGTGGAACAGTAATATCGAGAATGCAACAGACATAAAGAGTACAGAGACTAATGGACAGACAGTATTTATAAATATGTATAGCGGTAAGGAAGAATTAAAGAGAGGTCAAAGATATAGTAAGCGTGAAGAAGAGTGTAGAAAATAACAGATATAGGCAGACGGTAACAGAAGTTTTTCTGAGAGCAAGAGAGGAGCGCTTACAGCTTGGTCTGTCGAGCTCTTGCTGTAGGGAACCGGTATCAAACGTTCCTGCAACTCGCCACCTATCACCTTCAAGAGTAAACGGTAATGTCATGGTTATAAAAGATGCCATTGAGCAGTATCCGTGAGAAACACCACTCGTCTCTCTCTAGATACAGAGGGGTAAACACGAATCGCCGATACCGTCGAACGATGCACGCTTAAGGACGAATTACTTTGGCTGCCGTCACGCGGAAACGACAACCTGGAAGTATGTATATCGGGAATGTGTGCACGGGTAGCGTTCAATCAATTATTTTATTCGTCGTTCGCGTTACGTGGGTAAATCATGCGATGACGACTAAAAGACGTATTGTGTACCGGCTCGAAGACGTCAAATAAATTGACGATCGTTACGAGCCGAATCTTATGCCGCTATTCTGTACGAAAATATAAGCTCTCTCTAAGGTACTACATTCTATAATATAAAGTCATATAAGACAGTTGTGTAACTTTATAGAATGTACCATATTATAAAGCTTACAGTTTCATATAGAATAACACCATTAATAGGTTTGCTCTTCTTCTTTGTAAGAAACAATGAATTCAAACGAATTAGAACTTGCAGAAATTTGATTCAAACCAATACAAATATTTTTCCTTGAATTCTATTTCTGTCTTACATCCAATTTATTTCGTTTCATTCTTTTTTACACAGCGTCTACATTTTTTCAAACTCGAATGTACATTTTCACGCGTTCTCCAAATCGAGAACTCACATTATAAACATCTCTTTTTATACTTTTCACAAAAGTGCATAAAGGTGTAGTAAGAAGAACAAACCTGATGGTAAACTGAATGTTTTGTCTCTGTCATATGAAAAAAAACAGGCAAATGACAGTTTTCGAGACGGATTTGTTATTTTCGTAACAAATGCAGCAATCTTGACAAATGTTACTATACGTCATGGTAAATTTTATAACGGCGGCTATTATAGCTATACAAAATACTCGTCCCAAAACTGCAAATGCGATGATAGTTTCTTTTCTATGTAACATGAGCATTTCAGTGAATTTTCTGGAAATAAATTTAATTTCTGCTAATGCATGAATTGCTTAAGAGAAATCTTAATTCGAATAGACATTCGGAGAAAACGAATGCCCATGCGAGCTGAAACTTCAAATGCCATGCACACATATCATCCCAAAATTAAATCTCCTGCCAAATTCACTATGCGTCACAATCGGTAGACCATCTCACTTGCAACGTCCTAAAGAGAAATGGTAAGTTGAGATAACGTCCTATTAGCATCATTTTAAGTCAAGTTGGAGCCCGAGCGACGTCCAAGTGATGTCGTTTAAGTCAATGACGTCTAACTGACGCCATTTAGATATCATTTCGATTCACCATTTTTCCTTCGCAAAAAGAAGTCGTAAGTCAAGGTGACGTCCAGACGATGTCATTCCAAATTAAAATGAGGCCATTTGGACATCATTTAGAAGTCATTTTGACTTATATTTTCCCCTTGGATTGGAGTCGGATTCGGCTCGGCATGGCACGTTTGAAGGGAGAAGAAGAACGGCAGGAAAATACTAATTACATATGTATGTACAGTCAAGAGAGAGGAACAAATGTACAAGGGCCTGAGGAAAGACGGGCAGTCGAAAGTGAGCAACGACAGACTAGGTTATAATATCGAGTGCCAAATAGCGATACCGTTCACCGTACGACTTAAACGTTACGATCCTCTTGTACATATGAATAAGAATTAGAAAACAAGACAGACGCGAGCGTATCGTAAGTTTTGATGTACGGACGCACGTGGAACGTGGAAGTATGTTATAGACTGCAAATAGTAAGTATATAGACGGATGGTGGACATGACGAGTGGTGTGCGGAAAGATGTAGTATAAAACTATGGAAAAAAGAGCGAGTAAGCGAGTTGCGACGCACGGACGACGACGAACGGCGGTCAAATATTATGGTCGCGCGGTCGAAGTACGCGTCCGAGCCTCTACGACCGCCGCGAGCGTGCCGCCGACCTACAGATCTTGCGGACAGCGCATTGGACGCGACGAAACGTGCGTCGATCACGTCGACCGCTTGCAGAGCCGTTTCGACTGAAAAGCGGACGTACTTTACAATGAAAGCCGTTCTGCGATCGGTCGACGCGACCGACGCATGTTTAATCTGCGAACTCCATTCGTCGTCGTTCGTGCATCGGAAGATCGATCGAGCCTTTTCGCGTTGTGCGTTCGCTCTTCCTCGGAAGTTCGAAGAGCGCTCGCATGCACGAGATGGCTCGATTCGCGGTAATAATAATGCGTAGATGCACGATACAGAGCCGAAGAGGATGGACGTTGAATGTGAGAAAATCGTAATAACGACGAGAGTATAGTACGCAGATCGCTGTTACGTGAGAAAAAAGTAGGTAAGTCAGAAGCGACGTGACGTTTGACGCGTGCAGAGACGAATATGTGGTATTACTGATTAAGTCACACAGATAATGAATAGTATAGACGTGTCGGGTCGTGCTCGCGCTCCTGCTTCATGTACAGCGAGCATAGGGTTAGAGTGTGCGCCGTTAAAAATATTGTTTGCAAATTCACAGACGTACAAATAAGCATTTGCTTGGGAGAATTAATTTTATTATAAATGTCAAATTTTTTCGGCTTCTTAAATGCATTTTTGTATCATAGTTGCACCATGAACTCACAAACATTTCTAACGGTGTTGGGTAAGTATTAGCGCGACGAACGATGAGAGAAGAGGGCGTATGCGTGGCTCTTGCACGAGAGAGTTCATGTATAAGGTATATCATAGAGGTCAGTGTTTACAAAGTCACAACTCACGGCTCCCCTACGGATACTGGTTTGGTTAGGTTAGGTTAGGTTAGTCCTTAAGCAAGAATCGGTAGGGGAGCGTATCGCCTAGTCTCGACTTTTGAAAAGACTTTTGCAGGAAGGATAGAGACTATTCGATGAGTACGCAGATGGAAATTAAAATGTTTCACCAAATTTTAATGGGACTATATTTTTCTACAGAATCTATCAAATAAGAAAGTCCACAGGAACGCTATCCAAATCGGAAATCTGAACGTATCGAAAAACAAGCAAATTCGAAATACTGAGTTCAATTGCCATAATCTCGTTATTTATGAACTCTCGACACAAATCAGCACAAATATTCTTTAAAAAAAATGAAATCTCCAATAAAATTATAAACCAATTTAGATCAAAAGTTTAACGACAACGAGATAATCGCGATTGAAGATAATTCAGATTGGAATATTTTCGAGATGTCGAGATCCGAAATCGGAGCAGCAACGTGTTTGGAAAAACATTTTAAACTCGCTCTGTTTACGCGCGTTTCAGTTTGTACTTCGAGAATAGGCGTGGCACCTCCACCTAACGCGCTGGGCAATGAATAACTGAAGCCTACTTGCCACCGGTCGGCACGTTCGGTAGGGTGGCCACGGCCATTTTTGCAGTATGTACTGAAACGCGCCGCATAAATCACATGTAATGGCGAGACAGATACACGAAACATATATTTATATTATGTATGCATAGATTGGACGAAGGAGTCGAAAGCAACATCACCTTGATAGCGCTCTTTCGTAGGTATTCGACGAAACAAAAAGCAAAACATGGAGTAGTTTATTCTCGATGATTCCTTATCGGTTCAGCCGGTTGAAAAGCGTTGGCTTCTCTCCTCGAAGCGAGAGAGTTTCCTTCGGAACGGACTCTCTTTGAGTTGTGTCTTCCGTACTTTATTTCCTCATCCTCTCTCTCTCTCCGTTCGACAATCGTGCATCCTTGCGAAACGTTGGCTCGTCGTATCGAAGGAGGCCGGAGGGGGGGGGGGGGGGGGGGGCGATCGGTGTCGTTCGCCGCGGTGGCAAGGTCGACCCCCCCCCCCCCCGCCCAAAAAAGAAAGAAGGTCAAACAACGCAATAAAACGTGAGAAAAAATCATGGGTCCGGCATTTTCAAATATGTAGGAAAGATACAATAGATTTATTGACCGAGTTTCGAATGACTGCGTTTGCGAGGCTTCGGCGTCCTCGCGTCTTGTTACAACGAAGCCCCAAATGAGGTACGTTATCCTAACGCTTCGTCATCGGCTCGGTGCGCAGCTTTACGCGTTATAACACACGACATGCTCGTAGCGTATGCTTTTCCTTTTCTTCATCCCTCCTCATGTTTTAGTGTTAAACTATGATAACGATCGAGCCGTAAATGTTTGTAACAGGCTGGCGGCACAGGACGGGGAACTGCCGTTCGGTCAGTCTAAGGTTTTGGCTTGTTTCGGGAAGCTGAAACCGAACCGAAGTGTTTCAGCTCCTGTCGTTTCCCACGTGCCGCAACTGGCGTCGCTCTAAAGGGTGCTTTACGCGCTGCTAGTAATTCGTACGAGTCACTAAAACCGAGTACTCGCTTTTAGTACTCTCTGTCCTCGTGTAAATACTCTTCTGGAATACAGAACACCAATTTACCCGAGGACAGTACTAAAAGCGAATACTCGTACGAGTTACTAGCGTCGTGTAATTAATGACCCTTAACTCTCATATTGCCCACGTTTTACAGCGCGACGGAGCGGCGATTCCCCAAGTTCGTGCCGTCCACTTGCTATGAAAATCCGGGCTCGAATAATGACTATATCATAAACGCTAGAAAAACAGTAGCGACAGTGGCAGCATCCTCTTTCGATACGTGTTTTCATTTGTCGTGGCGCGAGAAGATCCTTGAAAACGGGTCTCCCCTGACCGCCGTCGATTGTTTGCCTATTTTTTTCTCTTCTCTCACGTATATATAACATTACAATAACGTGTCTTAATATTTTATTTATATATATATATATATATATATGTATATATATATCCTTTTTTTCTTGTGTGTTGGGTGTATTCGCTCGTGTTCGTGTCCGTGTAATCTATATATATATGTATATTATTAATTTGATAGTTAACTAAATATCTACTAAATTTAATAACAAGCTAACAACTCTCGATATTAAAACTAGACGTTTTTTTTGCTCCACGACTTCGCGGCTTTTCGCGCGACGCGACGAACGGTTACGGTCCGCGCGAGCGCGAATGAGAGGTATGCGATTAAACAAGAAAAAAGAGAAAGAAATATTCCGAAACTTCTGCTCGCGATCGCATTGCGAAGAGATGTGTCTCGTTCGCGTCACGACGAAGAGCCGCTCTCATATTTTACTCTTTCCCTCGTTCCCTCCTAATGTGATAAAGAGACGCGACGCGAATGCCGATCCGATCGTCCAAGAACGCTCTCGTGGATCTACTACGCGGTGGTCGCGAGGGAGCGAGGGCGTTAGGACGGGTCGCGATGGAGCAACATCCGAAGAAAAGTGTGCGGGAGAAGAGAGGAGTGATCCAGAGGAAGGAGAACATTAAAACTCGTCATACAATTTCGCTGGCGCGGAGCATTCGCGTCGCGCGAAAACGATCGCGCCTGATCGAGCGTCGTTTCCCTCCTTCCCCTCGTGAAGTGTCAGATAAAATTAAGTGTACGCATATTTCTCCTTCCCTCCACTCTCGATCGGTTCCACATTCGACATTCCGTAGACCGTGCGACGACGGTGACAGTAGTTTAAACGTATATACATACATACATATATGCGCGCGCGTTTATGTATACTTATCGTCGCATTACTGCAAAAACAAGATAACTCCATTTCGGTTAAGTGCAGCTTTGATTATAAAAGCTATCAAGAAATGTTCTGTGAAAACCAGGTAAGTGTTATGTAAGTCTAAAGGTCAAAGACGCAAGGCATCAAAGTAACTAAGTCCGCTTTTCTATATTTTTTGGCAGCGAAAATCAGTTATGTGCTAAACTACCAAAATGTTACTTATCTGGTTCTCGCAGTAACCCGACGATATACATCTACGTTTAAATTACTGCGACCGTCGTTGCACGGTCTACAGATGTAGAACCGATCGAGCGTGGAGAGAAAGAAAAATATGCGTACACTTTATTTCATCGGACACTTCGCGAGAGGAAAGAGAGAAACGACTCTCGATCAGGCGCGACCGATAATATATATATCTGGGTCGACACCGATGGTCGACAGTTAAAATATGATCGTCCGCACGCTGAAGAAAGCGATAGAGATTAAAAGTAACGAAGGACCCCCCTCCCCCAACCGATTCAGACGAATTACACTTAGAAAAACAAGCCGGGAGACGCGCGTCGTCTGATCGATTTGTCGTCTTTTCTGATCGCCGTTGATTAAAAAAAAGTAACGGTGCCCTTTCCCTCTTCCCCTCTCCTGCAAATATTCCGATATAATTACCCACCTCCACTCTTCTCCCTCCTCGCAAGCGTTGGAAAAGACATCAATGTATGTCTCTAACAATAAGTACACACGGCCTCGCGGCAGTCTCGACGACGCGTCGCGAGACCGATCGCGTTACATTTAATATGTAACAGTATACCCAAGGACAATGAATCTGTTCGACTCGCTGACGAATCGACAAATTTTGAGACTCGTGATTGGTCAAAAAAAATTCTACCAATCAACGATCTTAAATTGCATCGATTCGTCAGCAGATCGAACAGATTCATTGTCCTTGGGTATACAATGAAGCCTTCTCCGATGGGTCGAGGCTCAGGGAGGATTACCGTGCGGTGGGCCCTGCGAAAAGACAGAGTCTTCGTGTGTGCTCTCCCGAACGCTTTCCTCTCTCACCCCTCATGCATAAAGCACGGAAAGAGAAGCAGGAGACATCGGAGCAAATCGAGCTATCTATATTGGTTGACGAGAGATGAATTCGCGTCGAAAATGGCGGAACATTGAGGGGTCTTACTGCGCTTTGTTTTAATTTGTCTATGTATTCCTTCATCGTCCCACGTTTGTTGCCGCGGTATGCGGAACGCGGGAGGTGCGCGACTCGCGTCAGAATTATAGCGATTCGCAGTCTCGCTACTGCGCGAAAATAATAATAATAATAATAATAATAATAATAATAACAATAATAATGGTAATAAAATAAATGTCCAAAGTACTTACGAATAAAATGAAATTAAGTTAAATTAAATTAAATTAATGTAAATTAAGTTGAATTGATTCGAATGAAATGATATATCGTTACAATATTTTATGACATTAAAATCAACTTAAATATGTATTCTCTTGGGCGCGTCCTTATTCTCTACACGTATCTCTTCCGAGAAACACCTAAATCATTTCCACTTCGACAACGCCATAAGGGTTAACAGCGGATTAGGAGATTATCGAGTGTGATGTAAATCATTAATAATTGATCGAGGAAAAAAGACGATAGATGTGATACTCGCATACATTCATACACGCACACACTTCTTTTTTTATTATGCTTGTACTCCCTCTTCCCCCTCGCGCCCCTTGCCGATACATTCTCCCTCTCGTTCTCTCTTTTTTTGTTTGTCCCTATGGCCACGTTCAGCAGACAGATTCACAGTTGATCATTCGGGGAGCGTTCGATGATCATTTATCGAAATCGAGCTTACTTGATAAATGAGCACCATGAGCTACTAAATGGCTGTACAACTGTTATTCTTGCTGAATGTGAGCCTAATACATTTAATTCTCTCTCTCTCTCTTTCTCTCTCTCCTCTCTCTCCCCCCTCTTTCTCACCCTCTCTCTCTCTCTCTCTCTCTCTCTCTCTCTCTCTCATTCTCCGAGCCCCGTGCGGCGCGTTTTCACTGCATGAACAAATTCATAAAGGGTCGTGCTGCGAGTGGACAACGAGGAAGCTACGGGCTGCGCGAGATGAGGTTAGCAGGGAAAAGATCATAAGTACACGAACCGGTCTGCGCTGCAGCGGGGAATTAAAGCGACACTCGCGCATCTGAAGCTACAGAGATGCGTAAGTTCAGTATAGCGACATATCGACGGAAGAATATAGACCAAATTGCACGTAACTTTTAGCAAACAGAACGAATAAGTTTCCCGATTGTTCAACGTAAACGTTAAAGGATTTTTCAATCATTTTACCATTACTATTCATTGCTCGCCGAAAGCTACGCGCAATGTCTTCACATACAGGATCCGGACTTGGATCTGCAACATAGCAATCGTGCGAGTGCATAAGAACCATTTTGTCGCACATTTCTCTAGACTTGTCCAGTTTGAGTTTGTGCAACAGAGAGGTTCTTATGCATTCGTCACATGCTCTCTCTCGCACTCATATGATTGCTATGTTGCAAATCTAAGTCCGGACCCCGTATAGGGTACAATATCGGACCTGCAACATAGCAAATATAACGTATACGATTTTGTGGGACTGTAGACAATAAGTCCCATCGTTGATTGTTGTGGTGGGTAGGAAAGGATAAGCAGGACTGGTATCCGTTAGTGATGAAACGCTTTGATCAGGTAGGTACGCCTGATTCTTACCAGATTTCACTCTAATTCTAGTTAGAATCATAGAGTACCTACTTCAGTTTAAAAGTTTCATCAGTGAGAGATGCCAATCCTGCTTATCTTCTCCTACCCACCACGAACAATCAACGATGGCGCTCATCGTCTCTATAGTTCCAAAAAATCGTATACGTTATATTTGCTATGTTGAAGATTCGATGATGTACCCTGTATAAGAAACGCATCATTATTTCGGAGATTCTATTATAATTTTTGCCTACTCTGTGATAGACCGATATCTATATGTTACGAGTGTAAGAGTTCCGATCATCATCCAAATATCGCAAAAATCAAAGCGGGGAAAAATCACTAAATTGTAACTGCTATATAGTGGGTGCTTTCCATTTATTGACAGAAGTCGACTTGCATCGCTAAAAGTCCTTTCCATTTGAGCTGAGTCAGCGACACAAGTTGGCTCACGGTGAATCCGTAGAATAGTCGAGTTTAGCTGAGCTCAAAGTGAGTCGATATAAGTTAGCACTAGTCGACACAGAATCATGTAGATGGAAAGCACTCTATGTATATGTACTTTATCGCGCTACGGGTCGCATTATCGCAAGCATCGGGGACGGGAGGATCGAGGGGTTGCGCGAGACGAGCCGACGGGTACACGCAACAGCCAGACAGAGCCGATCTCATGTCCGATACCGGGCAGGCAGAAACTGACAAGAAATCACACAGGCAGACAGCGGACAAACGAACGGACAGGCAGGCAAGCAGGCAGGCGGTCGGATCATTGCGAGAGAGAGATGAAGGACATCGCTGCGATAGCGCCGGAGCAAGTGGGGCGGGTGTCTTTTTCCGTCTTTCGGAATCGACAGCAACGTTGACCTATCCGCGGCCGAGGGGGGAGAGGGGCTGCACGCAAATAAAACGCGTTCCATCCTTCATCGCGTCCCGTCTTTCGTGCTTTCCTTCTTCTTCCTACGATTTCACGACGCGCGGAGATAGGGCGAGGGGGAGCTGAGTAGAAAAGAGCTTACGAAGGGGGAGGAGAGGCAGAGAGAAGAAAACACGCGCGAACGTCCATTTCCCAGCGCGTGGGCGCATTCGCAAGCGCGGACGCTACCGAGAAATAAAGACAAGAGGCTCAACCAGATTTAAGTACTCGCTGCGGGCTTGGTACGGCGACATTTCCGCTCCTCCGGGTGCCGATTTCTCTTTTACATATATATATATATATGTACACGCCGATCGCGAGCGGCTCGCCCCTTCGTGCGTTTCAGCGATTAGCTCGAATACGCGGGCGGGAAGAGGACGGGAGGGTGGTGCGGCGGCGGAGCGACGGTATCGCGAAAAGGAGGCGAAGAAGGAGCGAGCGGGTCGGCAGCGGCGGCGACGGAAGTGACGGCTACGGCGCTGCCGCGGGGATCTCTAGATGCTGGTCTCGTGCACCAACTTTGGCAGATCCGGCAGGTTGCTCACGCTCGAGTTAAGGGAATTATTAGCGTCTGCCGCGCCAATGTTCGTTCGCGCCGCGTGATTGGGACTCGGGGCACCGTGCTCGACGGCTTGGCCGCTATTGTTCGCGGGCGCGCTGTTGGTACGGTTGCCGTGACCGTTCGTCGATCCGGGGACGTTTAGCAGCAGTGGCGAAGCGGGGCTGTTGAGTGACTGCAGCCTGGATCCCCTGGAGTTCGCGTCGTGATCCTGATTCTCGCCGCTCGCGTTCACTCCTTTAGCGGATTTCACGGCGTTCAGCGAGGGGTTTGCGGGGTCTTCGTCAATGTACGTGAAGTCAGAGAGGGGTCGGGGTCCGGTGTGGCTGCGTGAGCTGCGCATACTGTGTAAGCTGTGTAAACTATGGACAGAGCGACGCTCCTCCAAATCTTCCAGAGTCGACCTGAACGCTTTGATTACTCGAAGCTGTAAAAATAGGGAAGGATGTTCCATCAGGGACGAGAAGGAGGGCGAAGGCGTTGCACAAGCACACCGTTCAATTGCGTCCGTTATAATTCAATACCATCGTTATTCGCGTCACAAAACACCACTCGCTTCTTTCGACCGTCAATCCACAGTTGTTGCAAGCGTGCAGTCGTTATTTGTCATGTGCCGGTACATACCTAGACCTTGCACGCATAAATATGTGCACCACTATGACGAATAGGTATGTACCGTCTGTAAGGTGTACGAATTGTCCGTTCTCAGTTGTTCGGTCCAATATTTTGCAAGTTATCGCACTCGCGAGAAATTTTCGTTGGGAAAATGAGATACGGTAATCCCGCGCGACGGTGTTCTAATTTCTTTACGAGGCAACGAAGTTCGTAATGATTTTAGCGGCGGCTAATTCTTATTTTTATTTTCTATTTTTTTATACGCAGTAGAAAATGTGTGCTGCGTTTGATTCAAATTTTATCGCGAAGTGTACAGAAAATCTCGTTTTAAAGTAATATGTAGTTCGAGTAAACAATTTATACAACATGTTTTTGTGTGAATAATTTTGCACAAAAAATATGAATCTTGGTTATTAAAAAATTATGTCCGTAAAAACAGAAGGAACAAAATGGAAAAATATCGAATGTTTATTTAAATAATGTTTCGTACCGGTTTGTACGGAACTTGCATATGTCGTTTTGTTCAGATGATAATACAAAAGATACGTTTGAATGTGTCTCAGTTGACACACATGAAAATGTGAGCAATTTTAGTAGGTATTCTTTTAATGTACCTAATATAGATATTTTATGGGTCGGTGTTGTGAAACAGCAACAAATTTTACAAATCTAAAATGACGTAAATACTTTCTGTATAATTAACGTACGAGCGTGTTAAACATTGAATACAACAATTTTAATAAATTGATTCTTCTTTTAAGGCGAACAAATTTTGATCTTATATTCTGTTAAATAATAGTAGATTATAAAAATACATTTTGAACTGATATATTCAGAATATTGAACGTAACTTCGAGAGTCCAAAAGAAACAAATATAAACGACGACTAGGTCTTGGTATTTTTTGGCTTTTTTAAATTACAAGAACAATCCGGTTTGTTCTCTTTGTTTTTCAATACACGGTTAAAATATGGATAGTCGTTAAAATTATGGTCGACGAAGTACCACTGAGATCGTCACGACCCGCCCCAGCAAACACAGTCGCATCAACTTTGAGACTATTACATAACGTCGAGATGTAACTATGATATAAATTTGATATATCGTGTTTACATGTTTAATTCAGTTACAAATATTTCAGATTTGTATATCTACAACATATCTGGTAATCAATGTATTAATTACGTTATATTGAAAATTCTGCTTCGTATTTCATTGAAAACGTAATATTTACGAATACTTTACATAAGTTTCTGTTGTCCATGATGTTTACTTATTGAATTCATGACATTTTGCAGACCAAGTGATATAAATGTTATGTCTTTTGTAAACGCTGTTATCCAAATGCCAGATATATATATGGCATAACTGTGTTTGCTGGGCGCTACAGAACATCAAAGTAAAAACATAGGTCTTCAATTTTTTTTAAGAATAAAGTGTACCTACCTCCACATGTAGAGGAACAAGCAAAACTGAAAGTTCGATAAATGCATTTTCCAAAACCTTTTTCTATTAAAATTTCTCATAAGTGCGTTAGGATGTAAGATATTGGCCCGACTAACTACAGTAATGTGAAGATACAGTTCAACCTCCCGTGTTGTCGCCTCCCATTTTGGCATCCTTTGATATCAACCCGTATATCTCTCGGAATGGGATAGGTAAATATCGTCCACACACAATTCAGTGTGGACTATGTTGACATTAGAGGAAATTCATCAGCAAAGTGAACTCCGATATAGGTATGTATGTACCGAAATAATTCATTTTCAATTCCATAGCAATTATGATAATGGACACCGCCGTGCGGTATAATATAAAGATGCAAGTGCACAAAAGACAAAGGAGTACATGCATTTGAACATCCCTCAATTTCGTGGCTCAATCGTAATAGTAATAATTGATTTCAGATTAGGAGAAAGTTAAGTAATAGCTAACGCTTTGATGGCCCCTGGTCACCGTTGCCAACAACGATAATTAGAGGCCATCGAAATTTCTCAAACTATTCTACTTTCCTCCTTGCACAGAATGCTAGTTATTTCCATATTGCAACCGGAATGTCAGTTTTTTATCACTGCCAATTGAAGCGTAAAATATGCAAGCATTCAAATGAGTCTTCCTCTCTTTTATGTATCGTTGCAACTTGTGATTAAACATTGTAGTAGTCTTACAAAATCTCACACGAGAGGTAGCTCGGTTTTGAATAGTGACGCCCCCACGAGAGGGTCAACTGTACCGATTACCGAACGTACCTATCAACGTGCGCGCGTCTGCAAGCGGCATTCATGCACACGCGCACGTATGTTTAAGCGGTTTTTTTCTCGTTTCCTTTATGTATACGTATATACGTACCCCTACGGCCTACACCTACGATTTCGACGACGACAACGGCGCGATCTACACGCGGATTCGAGAACCCCGCGCCGCGAATCCTATCGTCGATTCTATCTCGGTCTCCCTTACATTTTGCGCTCGCGCGCGTCTCTCGTTTCGATTTTCGACCTGCACATTTTATCGATCTCTTTCGATTTTCGACATCCCCGTCACGTCGACGACGGTTCGACACTGTTTCTTCTCTCTCGTTTTGAATTCACACCAGACTCGAGCGGAACTCTTTATTGCACCTGTCAGAATCTAAATCAGCTTCAAATTAGGAATGGTCCGCAGCAGTCCTGAACCGGCTTACGAGATAAAATACGCGATACGGGTAACGCGCGAATAGCGATGGAGTCGTATATCACGGTAAAATAGCGAACATCGTACTGACGCTCGAATAATGAACCAGTATCGATTGCTTGAGTAGTACAAGATGGCGGTTTTTGAGTAATTATCTACTTGTAATTCAAAGTACAGACCAAATGTCTGTGCGGAAGACAACTTATTTTTCGGATATCTCCAAAGTACTTCAAGTGTGCTCGAAGAATAATTTGTATTCCGGAAAAACATTATTAGGTATATATTTTGTATTACGTTTAGATACACTTTTAAGAACCGCTATCTTGTGCTCCTCGGGCGCACAGCGCGAATTCGGGCGTGTCTACGATTTTCATTTGAAACAAACGATACGCGAGGCTTTCAATTGGCTGTTACGCGCGACACGATTGGTTCCAATCGAGAGTACGACTTCGGTTAGTTTACCTTATATCGACGGAACTGTAAAGTTTGCGTATAGACGATTTTACAGAGAGAAATAGAAACGGAGAAGTAGACATAAAAAGAGAAAGAGAGAGAAAAAGACTGTGCGTTAGAGACATGTAGTTACAGACCCACAGAATGTGAGAGAGGAGAGAGAGAGAGAGAGAGAGAATGAGAGAGGAGAGAGAGAGAGAGAGAGAGAGAAAGAGAGAGTGACGATACGTCCGACAGACATTTAACCACTTTAATGGCAGCACTACGTCGTGTGTGCATTCAAATACTTCCGTGTCTCGATACACAATTTCGAGTTACGATAGGTACATGAGATTCGCCAAACGCGCTGAGATCTCGAATGAATGCCGCCCCCCTCCCTCCTCCAATTCGAAAATCCGCGATGAGAAAAACGCGTGGCGAGGGTGAAGATCGATCGACGACACACCGCGAACTAATCGCGAGCGCGACGATTGGCGATATTACCTGCGCGTTATCTCGCGTGTCCGTCAGACACCACCGACGAAAGTAGGTAGGCAGGTAGGTCGATAGTACAGGGTACACCGTATGTGCACGAAGTGTGTAGGTACACGCAGGGCCGAGATATTCGACATACACACACACACGCGTGTTACGTGCAGTTGACCTAATCTACACGACATCGCAGTAAGTGTAAACATATAAATATAGATATCAATACAGGTATTAGGCCTAAACACACATTCAATTTCAAGCGGTTTCGGATAGCTACGACACTGTGTAACATTTATGCGGCTGTCGAGCTGCGTGGAGGGTGAACAAGAGAGTGTGTAGGTCGCGGGTACAGCGTTGGTTATACGAGCGGAGAAAGGGAGAGGTGGGCGTGGCGTCAGAGACTTTTGGGAAAAGCTATACCAAAGAGATCGTATACAGTCCGACCTCCGACGAGGACACTCTCTTGGGATGTCGCTCGCTGGGGAGTTCCTATGTTGCAGTTCACGGCTGGACGTCGGTTAAAGTCGATTTGCTTCGTTTCAAAATCGCTTTTATACCGGAGCGGTGAACGATTGCTGTGCATACAAAAGAGCGCCTATCTGCGCTCACGGGAATCGCTCGCTGTCTGATGTAAATTGTGCCTTGGGCGATCGACGCGATTCCTGCCGGCGTCCTCGTTAGAGATCGGAGACGTCGTGTATCGACGCTAGTCGACCGACGGAAGACCTCGAGGAGAGTCGATATCGGATGAACGACGAGGGTTTGGAAAGTCGTGCGAACGTTATCGTTCGCCGTTTCGCGTTGCAGGAAGTGGAATCGGTATATCGCCTAGTTTCTTAGATCGTAGCGAGTGCATCCTCAGCATGAGACTTTTCAAATCGTCACTGTATGTATATGAATGGATATCGACAGTTTTAGCGTTCAAAATCGTGAAAAATAATTTTTAAGAAATGTGAACGCCGATCGAGTTCCAAATAGGGTGGAACGATACGAAACTCGTTCGTTACTCATGTTCTTAACTGAAAACCACAAACCTAAGAACTTCTACAGGTTTTTCTACGGTGTCGCTTGAGAGGAATGAATTGCGCAAGCGGGGCATGCGTAGATGGTCGGAAAGAAGAAGAAGCGCGACTACATACTTCTGGTACCGAACCAGCGCGACAAATCTCTCCATACAGTCCCTACGTATAATCGCAAGATCGTATCGGTGGTGAATACGTCGATAATTAAAGCGTAAGTGGTTGTAGAAAATTCGTACATGTGAACGCGTATGACAGGATGTGCGGATGAAAATCCTAACGGAAGCTCAATACGAGCCACGAGGAGAACGACATCTTGCAGTCGATCCAACTTCGTACGTACCCGTGCGAATGGTACGCGGATCGACTATCGGAAATTAAAATTGGATTTCCAAAACGACACGAAAGTATTTCGCATCCGCGACAGGAAATTAAATAGACGCAATATATATGACGAAAGTAGCGTCTTGTCCGGCACGTGCAATACGTAACTTCGATACAGTTAAACCACCCGTAATGTCACCTTTTTACATGATAATTCAAATATTCCAAAAGAACATTTCGGATACTTCCGTACGTTACAGTGGTGGCTGTATCGAATTACAGTGGGGATCTAAGAATGTTGGCATCGTCGAGAGGGTGCCCAAACTTCTAAGTAGGCACGCGTCGGCATAACCCATGAGAGAATGGTGAGGATATTGCACGTATACTTTCAGTGTATGCAGATATTTTCGGAATAGAAGTGTATATACTGCAGTAGGCCGTCCCAACTATTGTGTACCCCTCGTTTGAATGCCGACAGAGTAACCGGAGAGAGGGCACGAAGTAGGGGATGCCTAAATTTCAGGGTGCCCAAATTCTTGGATCCCCACTGTATAGAGGAGTTTCTGCGTTCCACGTTGAAAGTTTTCAGCTTTCTTGTTCTTCCAAATCGACACAAATATTCGTATATTTATATTCAAAGGGATGAAACGTGAACTTCGGTAGAACTTTGAAACGGGGAACCGAAACATTTTCAAGTGTTTTTTCGGTAATCCAATGAATTCAACTGAGAATCTGTAGTGAGAAACTTGTGTTGGCCTTTGATTACCATGACTCGTTGATAAATAATAAATAAGGAATGGCCAGTTTAGAAAGGTTTTATCGTAGAAACGATAAACATTGGAACAGCCACTTTTGCTTGTTCTAAGGCTATCTTACTCGCGACGGAATAACAGACCTTTACGAAAACCCAATTTCAAATACAGTCAACTCTCGTTATAAGGCCGGCGCAGGGGCGGTAGGAGAGGCGCATTTTGAGAAATGGTCTTCCCCCACTCCTTGCGTCACTCCCCTCAAACGGTTTCTTACTTTCGTTTCGCTCGAAAATAGTCCGCTACGAATTTTCGTATTTGGCGTTCGCGGCAAGACTGGAATCGCAGAGGTGCCACCAAATGTGAATCAAATTCAATGTTCACGCATCAGGTGAGAAATTAGAGGTTAGAAAATTTACCGGTCAACGTTATTGCATCATTTGTGTCATTTTTGATTGCTGTGAGAGAGAGAGAAAAACAGTTTTAATACAAAAATATTACCACAGTAAGTAATATTCTCGATAAAATTCTCTTTAGTTTACAATATTTTATTGAGGTGTTTTTTTTCCATTCACCTGCTAACTTAATTTTTAAAATTGATTTGATTTTATTAGATGAATAACACATATGGACACTGATAAGCAATAAAATGTCAACCCACACGGGTTCCTTTTTGGGTTGATACTGTTCCGTCTAACAGCGTCCATATAATCCATCGTAAAAGCGTAAATATCGTCCGGTCCATTAGCGAGCGTTTCATTCATAAACGTTTAGAGTGCCGTGGTAGGGGTGAAGCTTGAGCGTAGTTACGACAGCGCGGACTACCTGCGGGTGGCCTTATAACGAGAATTGACTGTAGTGACATAATTTTCGGTGGTCTGACTGCAATTCCTTGAATGTGCATCGAACGATAAAATCAGCTGGCCAAAGGATTTCCGAGACGGTGACACTTCCGGTCACCGCTCGTAACCATCCAGAACCCTGCGTATTTCCGAAACGTCGCCGAGGAATGCCTCCTTCGCGTACAGTCGCTCGGGGGATTTGTGAGTAAGTATAAGCGACTTGTCAGCGCTAAACGTCGATGCAAGGTGTTAAGACACACGAATTTAAATAAATGGTCAGTCTCGCACTGTACCATGCGGCACTCTTAAATCGGTGTTAGCGACGTCGAAAAGTCCAAATGCAAAAAAAAAGGAGGCTCTATGCGCGCGTTCACACGCACACGCAGAAACTCTCGAGCAAGGGAAAGCGAAACAGAAACGGGTAAAAGAAAAGAAGCTGCGAAAAGCCGAAGAGCCGAATGAGGGAAAAATCGCGATCGTCGCGATTAAAAGAAGTTGCACGTGCGTGTGACGCGCGCAAAATGACGTCACGAGTGTGACGAATGCGTTCGTTTGTTCGTGTTAAGTTGGCACAAGGATACTGAAGAACACGCAGAGCACACTCATTGTCAGATACTAGTCTACTGATATAAAAGAGCTCGCGGGTGGACGGCGACCGGGACCCTTTCGGAGCGGACAAAACTTCCGCAGTACCGGGACCACCCGACGGCCGCGCACCCTCGACTACACAGAAATACACTGGTGCAATAAACCTTCGCCTCACACACACGCTCACACACTTCACGTCAAGTCATCATCATCATCATAATCATGGTCATCGTCATCATCATTACCATCACCATCATCATCATCATCATCATCATCATCATCATCATCATCATTATCGTCATCATCAACATTATTATGAACATCATCGTTATCATCGTCATCATCATCATTATTATAACCATCATCCAGTAATACCAAGTCCATACCGACTCGATCGTCCAGCGTGCGTATGCGTCTCACGGCACGCGACCTCGTTGCCGCCGCGGCTGTGTTCGATGAAGGCGGAGAGGGGAATACTGACCTTAGATATGCCCTTGTAGGTGTTGCCTAATATGTGTTAACCCTTAACTGGTGAGGTGCCGTCTCACAAACGGCAGCAGTACCTCACAGACGGCGCGGCACGTGCTGCTGCCGTCTGTGATACGGCACCTCACCAGTTAAGGGTTAAAGTCGGTCGCATCCTAGAGGGCGATCGCATCTCATTTGATCCTTCCGCCTTTATGCCAATTTCGATTATTATTATGATTTATAAGTTTAATAATAATCTTAATCGAAACAGATGTCGGAAGTTGAGATGAAACTCGATCATCAGTGAAATTTAGTTCACTATTTACGAAGGAAAAATGTATTAACTTAGTGGCGCTAGATAACTTTTGATATCAAGGGGTAATAGATATTTGTTACTTTGCCAACAAGTTGCATTGAAGGTGAACAACCAACGGAAACTTGTCAGTAAAATAACAGTAATCCGCGATACATAATTGCCGTCAAAGTAGTAGGTACTCCACAGGCACCGTAAAGTCGCGCCTCAAACTTTCCCTAGTTCGCCACGCTTCCGCGAGGCGTCGCGCGATCTGCCTCGCGCCAATTGCGCGCCAGATGGTAATTTCGATCTTTCTCGAGAATTGAATACTCCGGATCGGTGGACACTTTCGAGATTAAAAAAAAAAAGGTTCGAGAGGCGTGAGTCCTTCTTCACTCCTTCTCTTCGCGCATTCGCAGGAGGCTCTCCCGAAGGCGGATCATCGCGAGCGTCGCGATTTGCCGAAGAAAAAATCGTCCAAACGAAACGCAATCGTCGAATGCTTCCGAAGAATTTGGAACGGCTAATCATATGGAGGGCCACTTCGACTTCGGGAGTGAACAAATAGGGGGAGTCGTCTCCGGCTCTTCTCCCTTCTCGCGCGCAGCCGTACGCACGCCGACGATCGGTCGTCAAACGTATGTATAAGATCGACAGTACACTGTATTACGACAGGCGATCTACGTGAGCTACGTACTTGTTTGTACTCCGACAGGAAAAGTATGGCGACGGGCAAGACTGCCGCCCTGTTATACCTCAGTCTCTCGAATAGGTTCCGCTGGCTAACAAATCATAAATCATACAATCAGTCTCGTTTGCTTCCGATATACCTGCAGTCGTTCGGTTGCTCTTTGTTTCGTGCGTTCATTTGCTTTCCGCGTCGCGGAAGACGTCACTATCTCGTGTTATAACTAAGTCGTATTCTATCCGTTGATGCGTCGTCTCGTAACCGACTTCCTTTCGCTCGTCCGCTCGTGTTCGGATTCTTCACTAGTGGATGGAAAATGGACGTATCAAAGTGATATTGAATTTTCAAAATGCGGTTTGATTAGTGTAATTGCGTTGACATTGGCAAATGTAAACTCAGAAAGAATATGATAAATTTTACATTATTTCCTCGTATAGTTGATCTTTTCAGTCAACCTTTCTCTTAGATTATCTAATTTGTCTCGACTGAAGTCTACCACTTAAGCGACTAAAATTCCCATTTGCTTGTAATGGAATGTTTCATAGTCAGGGTAATGAATTAAAGTGAAGTTGACCTAGTAGAAAAACATTTTTCAATTTGGTCGACTTAAGCGAGGTTCAACTGTATCTAATAAATACTTATTTATATTTGAACGAAAAATTCAAAATTATTCTCTCCTTCAGAACTTTTAGCTGATTCTAAACTAACTTAATTCGTTAATCCACACGACCCTATACAGGGTTATTTTGTTTGAGTTGTACAAACAAACAAATTGCTCTACTACGTAAATAAAGAAACAAATTTTTATTCTTTCCAGAAAGCAAATTATAAACATCCATTTTCTCCTTGCATCCGTCCCGATCAGACGACCGAGAATCGTTCGGGTTCGAGGCGACCACAAGGATCGCGTGACATCTAGCTTCGATCTTTCCGTAAATAGGAAAGATATCGACCGATCAAGGCCCGTCATAAGATCAATTGAACCGCGATGATCGCGCGGAGCCGGAGAGAGCCGACGATGCGCGCGCGATCACCTCCCGACTGAGGAAGCTTCGCGGTATTGCCGCGTATGTGGTAAAGAGGAGGGGTGAGTTTACGGGGAAATTCGAGCAGGACCGGAAATACACAACAGAATGGTTGATATAGTAATCGTGGGTGCAGTAATAAGTTACCGCCAAATACGCTGAAGAATCGAGCAATGCCAAAATCGCGATACGTTCTTATTACTTTCCTCCGTAAACGAGGAATGACGTATACGTATGGATACTTAAGAGTCGACGTCTTTTTTTCATTTTTCTTTTAGCAAAAACTGTATTAAATATCTCAATTTTATTTGATGGCTGTTATTGACGCGCGGGCGATTTTACGTTAGGCAAAATGTGAAGCCGGAAGTATTGCGAAAGGTACAGAAAGAGAAAGAGAGGTACCCTCCACGCGGAAACGCTATGTATTTAAGATACGTGGGAAAAAGTATTCAAAATATATAGGTAGGATTTTTGCCGCTTTTTGTATACTTCGCGAATACTTAAAATATGTTTTTCGTATATTTTATATATATTTTGAATAAACTAGGAAAAAATATATTTCTTATATAATCGAAATATATTTCAAAATATTGGCTGAATTAGACAATTTAAAAAATATTTTTTTTATTGAAACGCTCAAAATATATTTAAAATAAATAAAATATATTTTAAATACTAGCGAAGTATACAAGAAGCGGTAAAACGTATATATTTTGAATATAGGTACGTTACATACATACGTTAAAATTTCTTTTTATATCTTAAATATATAATATTTCCATGGAGAAGTAAAAGGTGAGGTGAAAGCGGAATGCCGATTTGGCCTTCGATCACCAGTGCCGGGCAACGGTCACCGAGGACAAATTTCGTTCGGTTTTACCTTACCCTCCCCCGTACATAGACCAAATAGGGCATGAAAAAAAAACGGGTATCGCAGCGCGAATAGCGGCGCTCTCCCCGGTGTGCGTTTCAAGCGATATTAATGTACGAACGATGACTCGATTCGCACGGATAATTGACTGCGGTCGTAACGATATTAAGAGGTAACACACACACAATATCGTCCGAACGTGCGGTTGCGCATGCGCGCGTCGTTCGCTCGCGCGAGACGCGCACATGCGCGGATGTTGCCTCGCAGAGATGAGTTCGAGGGTTTCGTTAGTCGTTAACACGTCACAGAGTACTCAACATCACACACTGCCGAGCGACAATACCGAAACTCAGGTATGAAACCAAGGAGCACTGTAAAAGCGAACACAGATCAACGTGTCAATATTAATGTATACGCGTATACATATCAAACGTACGCGGAGCGCGTACGTATACATATGTACACGCGTATAGATACGGTGTTAATATCGAGAACAGGACACACGCAGCGTCGCGCGCGCCGCGCAGCGGATATCGGCGCTCGTCGAGCGATGCGCGCGCGCGCACATGCGACACCTCCGACGAATGAACATCGATATAACGGATATACAGAAAAAATGAGAAAAGAATCGACTGAAGAAGCACAGCACGGCAGCCAAACGAGATATCGTGGTTTACTGGCGCAAAAAACACAGGTGTTAAAGCTCCCTCCGCGCGGGCTGTGAAGTGCCGGGGAAAGAATAGAGAATTAGACGAAACTCTATCGATGGAAAGATAAAGACGCGACCGCGGTTCGATCGGAGATCGTCAAAGAGCGGCAATTCATCGAGATTCACAGCCCCGAGGGTTTCGAAAAACGTAGTAGGCCGGCGAAAAAAATCACATAGGTAGGCAAAGTCGAACCGCGAGTACGGTCGCCGATCATTCTGTCGAAGTGCGATTCGCCCTCACCCGCGCGATTCGAGGGGAGTTGAGAGGCGAGAGGGTCGACAGAACGGAGGCGAGTCGAACGCATCGATTGATCGCGACGTGATATATCGAGACGTGAGAGGCCCGCTATATATATACCACGCAATCTGCAAGCAAGTCGTTAATCACGCAAGAAAAGTAAGAAAACGAGTTAAAGGAAAACTCGAGAAAAATCTCAAGTTTAAACAAATATTCGAGTACACGAATGAGAGCGTACATAGTAAAAAAAAAAGGAAAAGAAACGTTAGCGCACGTATATAGAACACGCGAAAAGAAAAAGAAAACGCAAGAGATAAAACCAAGAAAAAACGCAGTACACACGTATAGTATATATATACGTATATAACACATGTGTTGTTAGAGATAAAGAGACAAAAAACTAAAGGAGAAGGGTAAAGAAAAAACCAGTAAACTAGATTATTCATAAGACGGTCAAACAATGCGGAGAGAGAGTGGACATGAGGACTAACCATATAGTAATCCTGAGAGGGGGATCTGCCTGTCACAGATACATTCTGCACCAGAGTTCTATTGCTCGTCTGAAAGTAGGTACACATTGAATTTGGCATGATTATAGTGTACTTGATGAATCGTCGGATCGCATGAATTTTTCTTTCGCATACACGATACGTGTGTGCATTGTATAACGTCGATGGAGGACTCATCGGTTCTCCATTCGCGGGTCTAAATTATTATTGAGAGGGTATAGGAGGTACAGTACGGTGTAAACATTGACCGATGTTAAAAGGGAGATGCTCTGGCGAGTTTATACACGCGTTCAAGTAGTGTCGCGCCGTTTTTGATGAAAGCTTGTATCAATCACGCTCCGAAGTTCATCGCGCGGACCACAACATCGATGTTAAAAAGTGCACACGAACGATAGAGATAGATATAGATACGTGTATAGATGCGGACGGAGAGAGAGAGAGACACGTCGACGGGCTCGTGCGCATGAGTCGATGCAACGGGCAGGTTGAGCGAAAGTTGTGCGTTGATTGTGTGCGAGTGCTCGAGGCAACGACGCGGCTGCGACCGAGTCGGCGCCGACGCGCGCGTCTTTCTCCCATCGCGGTGATGTTTAAGCTGTAGTTTTTTTAAGAGAGCTACGATTTTAAGGTAATCAATTTAATCGCCGTAAATCATATTCGCAGAGTGTATTGATATTCCTATAAAAACTCCTGGAAAAACGTCAAAATGAGATAGGCACTAACATCGTTGGGCGACTCTTCGTTGTCAATTCGTGTGACAACGAATGAAAGTCGCTCGTTTCGTTAGACCGCGCCGGGGCCCTTTCATCGACGGTCAATCCCGTTGTTTCCCGCGGGAGCGTATCTCACGTGGATCGTTTTTTTTTTTTTCGTAAAAAAATATTACCGAAGGATCGAAGAATCGGATGTGTCGCCGGGCGGGGTTACGATCGATCGTATTCTTGTTCCTTCGGTGCAACGAGAATTCGTTGAACGTGTGAAAATGCGTCGCGCGCTCGACGAAGTGGTACGCGGTTCGCTGCTTCCTTAAGGGTCTGTGCACAATAAAGGAACAGGGAATAGGAATAAGGAACAGCACTTCACGTACTCTACGCATACGTATGCTTTTAGTGTATGTGTAACGTATGTGAAGCACTGTTCATTATTCCTGCTCCCTGATCCTTTATTGTGCATAGACCCTTATGACTGGTTGACGCTTAGGTCCTAACTTCCCTGTTCCAATAGAATTCATTCCCGATTGACTGTCAATCCCAGTCTTAACTTATGACAACCAATCATGAATGAGTTTCATTGGAATAGGAAAGTCAGGACTTAAGCATAAACCAGGCATTACCCGTACGAATTCGACACGCGTCAATGAGCACCTATTGATGGAAACCGCGTGTACTACCGTTATCGCGGCGGCGGGAAACAAGAATTCGGCTACGGTGGTGCGCCCCATCGATAACGACGCGATTTAAGGAAACGAACTCGAAGAAGAGAAAGAGTATTCAATGAACGGCGGATGCGATCGCTGCCGGGTTTTGTAGGGAGAGATTGGCTGAGGACTGCGCGGACCATTTTCTAAGAGTCTTTGAACGGCGAGTCTGAGTATGCGCACGAAGCGCGGTGGACGCACGTAAACGAGGGTAGTAGCCGCGCAACAGCGCGCGTAGGTATTTATGCCGTTCACGGTTGCCTAAATTGTTCGAACACTGCGCGGCCCGCAGTAGTAGTGACTCAGTTTGGTCAGACGGCCGGAAGAGATAGGTACGAGCTGTTCATAGCGCTCGATTGGCTCGAGTTATGACTACAATGGATGCGCCCGGTATACCGCTCGAAGCGCTTCACTTGTTTTGTTCGTAACCAACGTTACGTGTATACCTTCTTTCGAATATTTATTAATGTAAGTAAAAATGCGTGAACACTAATATGTGTATGGCGTGTATACGGTACGAGCCTCCGAATGCATCGCAGTAAAATTGGTTACCGATTCGTCAGTAAGAAGAAACCCACTACACACACGATATTCTATGGATGTCCATTGGACATTTTTCGGAGATTGGACGTTTATGGAACAGCCATAGGATGTTTTCTGAATATTCGTGCTATATGGGAAAAAAATGTTCGAATGTTGCGTAAAATAGTAGAGGGGCAATCCTATATTCAGTACTGTATAGGGTGCCCCGCTCAGGAAGTTCGAATAGAATATAGATATCGCCAATTCTTATACCGCCAACAAATAGCAAGATTACAATGATCGATGAGATAAGTAGGTACTAAACTTGAATGTTGGTCAATATTTATTCTGCCAACTAATAAAGTCTTACCGTTTGCCGACAAATAGGTATTGATGAAGTTAACGGCGGCTATTCTATACAAAAATATAAGCTCTGCTATATCCTATAAAGTTACATAGTTGTCTTATGTGGCTTTATAGAATATAGTCCTATATAGAGTTTATAGTTTTGTACACAATAATGCCATAAGCCACGTCTTGTAAGAACCTCTTAAAGGGAACATGTTTTACATACTGAATATAATAAAAAATGTTACAGGAAAAGAAAGAGAAAACTAAAATAAAGTAAAGCTAGTATTACGTAATATATTCGAACAACTCTTAAGCCTATTCTACGAGGCCGGATTTATATACAAGCGTTACGGCTACAGCCAAAGAGAGGACAAAAAATGAACACTGGAAAGGAATCCTCTTCCTTTCATTGGCTACAGCCGTCGCATTGCTGTACTGCCTGGAATTGATAGTGGTCTAAGGCATAATATTCCATTCTATGCGGTACGGTAAATGGGGCCTACGGACTGAACACATCGAAGCGTGTATTGCCCGGGTTGACCAATCAACTCGTAGTTTTCCTAGACATTTCCGGCGCGCTGTTAAAATTAGCCAATGCTCTAACGCACGATACACGTGGCGACGTCCTTTGTCTATTCGGACTGCGCGACAGACTAGTGGGGGAAATGAAGAACGATTGTGCGCACAAATAGGCATTTTGACTAGTTTGAAAATACATTACAAATTGTTATCATCTCTCTTTATTGCTATCTAATTAAACTTATTTCAGTAAAATAACGAAAATATATAAATGTTTAATATTAAAAATCTTAACTTCAAAAGTTGTCTTTTTAAAATGCGGCCATTTAATTAGAAACGATACGTGATTGGCTAACGGTTAGTGTGACGTCACATAATTGTAAACAAACAGTTCACAACAACTTTTAGGTTAGGTTTGCTTTAGAATCGTTTTGTTTTGAGATTATTATTGGCACTGCACACCACTTGTAGTTCATTGTTTTTTAACAATTTGGTTTATTTTCAAAGAGAACAACTAATTCTGACAGCTGCTGTTTGACGTTCATTTGTGTTTACAATTATGTGACGTCAGAGGGATCACGTGATTAGAGAGGCCGCTAGCTTGTCGTTTTTGGCGCCTTTTTAGCTATTTAAATTTGTTCCTCGATTTTTAGTGAATATATTGCTTATTTCATTAGAAATATTCATACAGCTTGTACAAAATTATATAATAAACCATTTCTGGTGGTTTCTCAATAGTAGTCAAATAGCCTATTGGAGAATTGCGGAACTTTACTTAGCTAAATTTCAGGCTTCCTTTTTCCAAACTTATAAAAATAAATTATTCTAAATCGTCTTCATTCCTTCTCAAATGAATTTTAATAAAACTTCATGATTAGAATTTTTAATTATATCAATTTCGCAATCCAATGTTTACGTTTTCTTAACCTCTAAATTTGTAGTATTATGCTAAATACACAAAGAATTGAATATCGAATTTACCTTTTTGCAGCAGAATCGATAAATATTCTTATATCACAAAGTATTGCCTTCAAAAACTAATTGTATTGCATTAAAATCAGCAATTATTCTTCAATTTTCACTCCCTTGCCATACAGTAGACGTATTATCTAGCTAAGAAGTTCGCCACATTTATAACAACAGATGTCGCGACGTGTAACGCACACAGCGAATAGGCCCTATTCTTAAAATCATGTCATTGCACAAGGAAGTACATGAGTCACGGGAAATAAATGGACCACGTTACATCAGCCACGGCTCGTCAATATTGGCATGGTATATTTAATTTCGTTCAACTTACGCCTCACGCATCGACGTGATAACGCGATGAAGTGAAATATACGCCACATTCGTAGCTTAACAACTTGTATCATCGTTAAAGGGTCGAGTTATTCAAAAAGGAAATTTTATATTGATTTTTTTACCCATAGAAACAAATATATATACAGGGTGAACCAGGTTAAACGTCATTTTTTTTATATATGCGATAGACCAACAAGAAAGAAGTACTTTCATAAGAAATTTTTGTTCAAAAATTTTTCCTAACAAAGATACAGGGTGTCAAAGTTTCGAAAAAAAATGGTTTTCTCATCATAACTTCTAAACTACTTGATCGATTTCCATGAAATTTCGTACACAGTCTAATGTAATACAGCTCTAAGTAATGATCAAATAATTTAAAGAAATTCTCCAGTGGCGTAGAAACTGGGAGCCGGCACCCCCCTTTCCCCCTCCCAATCTTCGGCGCCACTGGATATTTTGCAAAGAAAATGTAATTATTCGATTTCCCATTTAATTTAGAGAAAAAAATCACCCTTGCAAATTTTTGATTTATGGCTTCGTTTTTGAGATATTTACTTTAATTTATAGGGTTGCGAGCAGGCCAAAACTAGGTTGAACGTCATTAATTATGATATGTGATAGAACAACAAGAAAAAAGTAGACTTTCATAAGAAAATTTTTTTCAAAAATGTTTCCTAACAAAGATTCAGGGTGTCAAAGTTATGATGAGAAAACCATTTTTTTTCGAAACTTTGACACCCTGTATCTTTGTTAGGAAACATTTTTGAAAAAAATTTTCTTAAGGGGCGTCTAAACGGGCAATATTTTTACTGCAATATTGGCAACTATAGCCTAGCCATCATGAAAACATTTTAATGCGGTATATGGCTGGGCAATATTTTCTGCAACAGTATGGCCCATGTTTAAAGGCGCCTCTAAACGGGCGACGATACCAAAAATGTGTAGCTATATGGCCGGGACATACTAAAAATATTACTAAATTGCATAGTCTGGCTGGTATTGCCGGCAATGTTGCCGGCCACTGTGTTGAAGCCACATATTGCAGTAAAATATTGCCCGTTTAGAAGGCCCTTTATGAAAGTCTAGTTTTTTCTTGTTGTTCTATCACATATAAAAAAAATTCCGTTTAACCTGATTCACTCTGTATATTAGTCTTTATCTGTTACACATCTTCTGACGAAGAGAATAATTCACGACTCATCCAAATCGATGCTTCGACTCAGTCCGAATCTTACAAAAAATGGAAAAGATAAAGTAGATTTTCCTCGTAGGAGCGCCTTAAAGGGTGGGGGGGGGGGGAGGTGTAGAGGAGTAGAATGAAGAGAAGTAGCATATCGTTACCACTGCGTATCTTTTCCATTTTTTGTAAAATTTGGATTGAGTCGAAGCATCAATTTGGATGAGTCGTGAATTATTCTCTTCGTAAGATGCTTCCTGGTCCGAATGTAGAATGTAGTTTTATTGATAGCTCTACAGAAATGAAGATATCACTGAATTCATATCTAATAAATCAAGTTTGTTATACACAAAAAATCGATATAAATATGAATACTACTACTATAAATTACATTTTATTAACCATTCTTAGACGCGGATCAGAAAAAATCTTCTGTGTGTGACGAAGGGAATAACTCTCAGTTCATCCAGATCGGTGTTTCGGTTAAGCTCAAATCTTGTTAAGTGGAAAAAATAAAAATGACTAATTCTAAGCGGGACGATTCTTAGTATTTTAGAAGTTCATAATATGTTTTTGTTCCAATTACATATAACATTATTTCGTTTCTTCCTAAAATTCAATAGTTTCTTTTTCAAAAGTAACTTGCTTCCTTTAATTTTCCTGCGTATGTTTCTTCTGACACTGTAAGAAACGCGCATAAGATTTAAACATATTAACAGTCTTCGATACCAGTTAAATAATAAACACACAGGGCTAATTGAAATTTGCTATTATCCATTAAAGCGAAAACTGATTTCCTTTTTCAGTTTACGGCTTCAAAAAACAAAGAATCTTCGATGTATTCATTCCAATAGATCTCTAACGTATCTTTAATACACATTATCAAACATATGAACGTATATTGTGTATGTGTACGGAAAGCAGCGCTACCAAGCTGGCCCAGATAGCACAGAGAATTCTAAGAGTTTCTTTTGCATTCATAAATTTTAAACTGAATTCTTTTAATGCTGCTTAATAAGTTCTTAATTGCTTAATAAGTGCATTCACTTTTATGTCGCCAAATGGGAGCTCATTTTTATACTCAAAATGAAGCCTCTTTCGCCCACCATGCCTCGTACGCTATGACCTAATTAAACACAGTCTGAAAAAACCTCGGATTTCTGCCTAATGACATCAGATACTATTGGTAGATATACGCGAAATGGATTAATTCAAAGTTGTCAATGCTGTTCTGGCATCGTATAAACTAAAGAATTCCGTTTCACTTATATCGATTACAATAATACCCACTTACCCACAATAGGCATCCATTATAGTATGAAAAATTTATAGATCCTATAGATATCGCACAAACGTTTCTGTTTGCAAAGGTGTAGATATATGGCGGAAAAATATCTGTCCTATCGCAAGTATGTATCGGAAAGTAACCAATCTTATTACGAAGCATTCGGCGACGAGCATCGTAAATATGTACATATAGAGGTGTAATGCGTACACGCGCATTTCAAGCACACTTTACGAAATGGGAGCAAATGTACGATACGGAGAAGTAAGACTGTCGAAGCGTAGGATTAAAAATTTAAGGATGAAACGGGGATGCTTGGGACGCGACGCAATCGATCGTAAAATATAAAAATTTGAAATCGATTAATTCCTAACGACCGTTTCAGCCGTAACATTTTTAATGTACTTTACGTTCTTCGAGTTTCGCGTCTTCGTCCTTACGTTTTCTCAACTAATGCGCAACGGGATTCGTATCGTCGATCTACCGCTGCCTTTGACGACGAATCGCACGTAGAGATACACGTGTAGTTATATACGCAAGCGAATAGCAATTTACGTCGCTAGAACGGGATAACAGAGCGGTGGTTGAAAGATGGATCTACTTGATTCTTCGGTGCGACGATAGCCATGCTAAAGGTACTCGTTTTTAAGGTGCACACTAGTGTAATGCTCGATAAGATTCGACGATGCCGTAGAGGCGTATCGTGACAAATAAATAAGGAGGACTTAATAGTTTACATCGGAGCGAGAATCCGCTTTTACATCGGCGTAGAAGTGGATCGAAGTGAAGCTTATGTGTCGTTTAAATTGAAAGTTAAATTAACAGAAGTGAGAATATAGAAGAATTTTCTTTTATAATGTCCGAGTTTAATGAAGGTGATTTTCATTCACTTATTTCTTCGTCTGCAAGTCTATATTTGGTACGAACGCGAACATATCGTATTAAATGTATAGATTTAAAAAAATGGTGGATTGCGATTCCGTTCTTTGATGACGACGTCGACGTTGAAGTCGACTGAAGTGATATTGTGTCGTTTATATTGGAAGCTCGGTTGCCAAAAGTGCGAATATAAAGGAATCGACTTCACATATCAAATGTCCGAGTAAAATATAGGCGATTTTCATTTCGTTATTGTAGGGCTACGTCCGAAATGAACGTGAATGTATCATATTCAATCCGTGGATTCCAAGAAAGGCATCAGAGTATGAATCCATTTTTATATTGACGTAGAAGTAGATCGAAGTGAACATTGGGTACTGTTTACACTGAAAATTAAATTAGCAAAAGTGAGAATAGAGACAGAAATCGCAAATAATGTATATGCAAGACTTAAGCCGATAATTTTAATTTACTTCTTTGTTTTATTAATAGAACATTTTTCGGTATGAACGCGAACGCATGGTGTGGATATAAAAGGCAATATCTTTAATATGCAACTTAATTTATATCGAGAAAACTTTTGAAATGTCGATAATAGTGACCTAGTTTTGATCATTGGTTTATTCGCTTGTATTTCGAAGCAACAGTGAAGTCAAGTGAAGAGTGCCTATCATTATTTTTCCAGGGAGTAAAATGACGTTGTATGTATGTTATTATGCCACAAAGAACTTTCAACGTCTTTGTGAGAGAACCAATCGAAGGTTCACAAAATAAATAAGAGATAGCACTTAAATATCCTTTCTAGAATAAGCGATACATTTGCATATTTACGCCTCCGATTCTATTTGATTCGATCTCCACTTTTAAGCTAATTAAAACTTCTCATTGACTGTACTCCGTGTTTACACAATAACACTAGTCAACAAAAAAAATCATCAGAGCTAAAACCAGACGGATGTGTTGATTTTGGGTCACTAATTTAAAATTTTCTTTTCATTTTACTCTAGCACGTCACGTTTTTGAGAAAAAAATGAGGTCAATGTCATAAAAATCGCGCTTTAGGGGATTTTCAATTTAATTTTTCCAAAAATATGACGTGCTATCCACATTTTGTTTATGGATTCGGATTCAGCATAAAAAATCTATTAAAAGTATCAATCGGCTTTCGTGATGTAATACAGTTCAGACAAATATGAGTTAAACTTTACCAACATATGCGCGACGATACTCAAGCATGGCGACTAGGTACCTTTTTTACATCAAGAACCTGACGTGTTAGCCACTTTGTGCTTACGAATTTAGATTCGGCATACAAAAATTGATAATAATCACTGATTGCGTTTCGCGATGCAATTAAGTTCAAACAAATATAGGCCAAATCTCATCGAGATGACCAACGCCGTGCATATTTCCATGAAATTTGATGAAAATTTATTCAAAATTTTTGACATCACGAAATATAACTGACCGCCATTATAGATTTTTTAATACTGAATCCGAGTCCGTAAACAAAAAGTGGTTGGCATTTAAAGATTTTTAGACAAAAAAAGGGGCTCGCCATACATGAGTAATGTTGCGCACATGTCGATGAAATTTAGCCCATATTTATTCAAACTGTATTGCATCGTGAAAGACAAACAATGCTTTCTATACATTGTTTGGTGTTGAATCCGAATCCGCGAACAAAATATGTACACAATATTAAGTTTCTAAGAAAAATGATCTTAAAAATCCGCTAGAACGCGATTTTTACAACTTTGATCTCATTTATCTCAAAAACGTGACGTCCTAGAGTAAAACGGAAGAAAGATTTGGAGTTAGCTATTCGAAATTTATATAATCCATCTAGATTTATTTTTGATGGGAAAAAAAAGATCTCATTTTGTAGACCAGTGTAATAATTGAATCTGTTCTTCGATCCACCTTTACTATGGAATAACATTCATCGTAACTCCGATATCCAAAAGTAGATCGAAGTTCCCGACTTCATACTGCGTTGCTTGGTGAACTTATACTAAAAATTGCTCACTTCAATCCACTTTTAAATCGACGTAGTATCGCACCGATCTTGATGCATTGTGAATCGTATACGCGTATCGCCTCAAGTACACGCGGATTTTGGGGTGAATTAAGTATGTAAAAGTTTCTATCACGTATACGTGTGTGTGTATGTGTATACGCGTACAAATGTACATACGCACACGCGTAAAACTCTCGTCGTTTCGTAACGCGATGCGCTCTAGAGAAGTGCACATACAACCCCGTGACTACTTGTGCTCGTGTTAGATATTATTCTCTTTCACAGCGCGAACATGCGTCGATTCTCTTGTGCCATCCCTCGTCCATCATCAGCGAATACTCCTCTCGCGTTCATCTCCTCCGAATAATCGGTTCGAGTTTGTAATGAGCAATCGACGATTAATTAAAATTACGAGGAAGCAGTCGTGTACAGTCGAACCTTCGCTAACTAAACCGCTCGGGATAATTTTTCTCCGCCGCGTCATTCGATTTTCCTCCGGTTCCTTGCGTGCGACGAGAGTGAGTAATAACTAGACCGTGACGGATACAACTTCAAAGAAAGTTGTTCAAGTCGATTTGATGAAAACGGAGTAATTGATCGAACTCGTTTGAAGCTGCTGATATTCTTGAAAACGGACCTTGATAACTCGTGCAGTATATTGTGAATACTGAACACGGACAAAACCCTAGTAGCACAATTGATATCGGTAAGAACGCGTACTATAAAATTTACAGCCTTGCACTAGATTTGAATAAAATTATCGTCAGATGCAAGGTTCTGAGCAAGATCCATAGCCATATGCAGAAGCAGACAACTATGGGATTATAGAAATAGACAACTAGTGAACGGCAGCAGAATGTTACTAGGGAAATATCGAAGTGTCGTGGATTTTGACTGAAAGCAGCTGAATTAGCGAAGATAATTCGGTTTCTACATACGGAAAATCAGTAGTTTCTCGCATCAAGAATATATATTCGATGCTTGAATTACATGTACATAGTTATTTCATAAATAAGAACTGTACAGGCTTTATGTGCTGTTATGTTATACAGTAAATAAATACATTTTTATCAATGAGACTACGGATGATCCGAATGTCAGTAAATTAATTTCCATCACTAAAAATTAATTAAAATTCATAATTGATAAAGTAATCGCTAGTGAAGAGGTTTCAGTTTTAGAATTTCATTAGTATCGGTTCGACTGTACAATGGACGTAACCGGGGCACGCGCGATAGGTGTAACGATGAGAAACTTAAAATTGACGATGATAAAATAACGTGATGTACGCGATGTCCGCGGGGACGTCTTCGTGTGCGTCGAGGAACGTTAAATTTGTTTGATATTGTTATAAATTCGAGAATTGGCGCTTTCATCTCCAATTGTAAACCCCGTAGGTCCGTAGGTCGGATGACGTAAAAATTTGGATTCATGTACATAATTTTATGGCGAATGTTGCGCTGCGAGATGTGAATATGGTTTTACAGTTTACGCGAACGTCAACGTTGGGTGTATTTCGATTTTTGCTGGTAGTACTGTGATCACATCATCGTGTATTTCCATTTATTTGCTTCATCCTCGGATGGCCTAGTGGTCGAACGAAAAGCGGATGACTTTTAGGGTCGTTAAGCGATCCTAAAAGTTTTCTACAACCCTCAGAGTCACATTAGTGAAAGTCACTACTTGGAGATTCTTTGGGTCATTGATTCCAAGATCAAATTTGCTATATTCAAAATGGAGGGTTGAAATTCATAGTACATATATGGAATTAATGATTTTGTCTCTAGATCATAGAAAATGTATGCTTCATATATCGCGTAATATAACGAACTGAATTTTGCTTATTAATGAAAAGAAACGGACTTTAAAACAAAATCACGACATGAATGATCTTCGAGGTCATTGAGGAACCTTTTAACAAATAATTTTCTTACTCTCCCCAATGGCGTGCAATAAATTAATTCTATTGATTACATCATATAAATATAAAGTAAATCAAAAGTTTAATAAAGAAATATTTGAAATCATACGTAAATTTAAAAAGTCACACGAAACGTTAATTTATGTAGGATAAGCTCGATTATCCGAGGATTAATAGAAAATGTCTATGATCGCGGTACTGGTAGTGAATATCGAGGTGCAGCCGTTGACGTTGACGTAAAATCGAAAAACTACGTAATATCGTAACGGCTTCAACGCTGTGCAACAAAAGACATAATATGTGAGTACATCAATTTAAACTTTTACGTCAATATCAATGGACGCATTTAGCAGAAACAATAGTTGTGTAACTGTGTACAATAGTGTTGATACTCATTGTCTAGATGTTTATTTTAACCATCCACCGTCGAGTGCTCTCGGAGCGATCAATGATGATCAACGAATCTCGAGAATCACTTAACAGTTGTGCATACAACTGTTGTCTCAGCTCAATAAGCTGAACGCTTACCCCGCGTTTCGAGGG
>OY783195.1:10752478-10863418 GCA_963678675.1 Xiphydria camelus
GGTGGAGAGTGAGAGTGAGAGAAAGAGAAAGAGAAAGAACCGTGCATTTTTTCCCTTCTAGGATGATACAGCTCTCTCGACGGATCGGATGGTCGGGTTGCGGTGGGACGAAGGGTGGAAGGAGGAAATATTGCGCGCGCAGCGTATCGCATCGACTGACTCCCACGCCGATGATAATCCCCTTCACGGGAGAACGATTACGACTGCGGGTGGGAGAGGATTTTTCAACGGATACAAAACGCGATGGCTTTCTTTTTCTCGAAGGACCTTCCCGCATCGAATGACGATGTCGGAATTGGATCAGAGCCCGTGTATAGATTGGATCGAGGATCTCGGATTAATTGCACACAGGACGACCGACAAACGCGAGAGACGTCGCCGGTCGCTCTCTCGTTAGTATACAAACAAATATGTACGTAGATGTTGGAGACGGCTGTAATCATGCAACATCTAGTGTGTAGGTGTGGTCGGACATAACGCGAGGGAGATAGAATATCTGGCAGCGAAAGGAGCGCGACTATTTCACTTTGATCCATGGTCACAGGTTTCGAGCGGATCAGAGTTACTCGCACCGAGATCCCGCAATCGTCGAATCTCGTTCGCATTGGAACACTCCGCACATCTCGTCCGAATCCCCCTTTTCAAAATTCGACGAAAGGTCGCTCGATCGTTACGACCCGAACGGCGAGGGCCAAGCGCGTCGCTCGGAGACACGGAGGACCTCACGTACGCGTCCTCTCGCATCGGTTGAGAAAGCAACGAGAACCCCGTGTCGATCAATCCCATCGTTTCTTGACGAATCCGCAGCGGTTCTACGCCCGACACGCGTTTCACGGCGAAATACGAGCGTATGTCTTCCGCGTATCACGCTTTTACGTCCAGGTGCCGTTTCCGCAAAGAAAAAATGGGCCGGAGCGGAACCGCCACGGTGCGTGAAACTGAAAAACACGCGGGACAGATACGTCGCAAAACCGCTTGAAGCTCGCCTCCCGGGCAAAATGAATTAATCGCGCGTACGTACTCACAAGGCAGGTTTAACGGATGTTGAGGAGTAGACAAATAGTCACAAACCGTTTAGGTGTATCGATCGGGGTTGTACATAAGGTCTAACATGCAGAGGCCACTACCACGTACTATAGAGGGGGAAAGAGAATATAAGCTATCCAATAATATTCGCTAGTTCTCGTGATAGACACTAACGATAAGAAAACGACTGTGGATTTGGGGGCACCATGCTGGTTGCCAACGGACGTTCAAATTTCGTTCATACGTATGTACAGAGCACGCACGAAAGAAAGAGTCGTTGAAAATATTATACAGCGAGAGGTCGAAAAACCTACCAGAATGATACGTTAACACCGACGATATCAAATATAAATGATCGCGCTATATTTTTTTGGGCGTACAGATCGTACCTGGATCCAGGATCTTCGCGCGGTTTATCCGCTGTCATTTAGATCGAAGCGATATCAGTAAGTTATGACGGATTATAACAGACACGCTTGTGCAATTCAGATCAGCTTGGAGCTGTGATTTGCATGCAGTGGTCGCTTTGAATCTGTATTCGAAAATTGTGAAGAAAGAATGTTCCGCGGAATAAAACCGTTCAACTCCAATAGCACCCAAAGTAAGAATCTATGACTTGTACTACGAGTATACCTACACAGGGATTGGTATAATCTCGTTTTATCGGATTTGCAGATTCAAAATAGTTTCAAATCATGAGTACATTTCTTTAAACGGTTTATGCGATGTAACGAACGAATTGTTCAGAAACAAATAATCTTTGATAAGAAACCGGTTTAAAGTTATAATTCTAACAAAGTGAAGTGACATAGACATTTTGGTACGTATTTGCGATACCGACGATGTCAACGTTATATCATTTGATGTCGCCTGATTATTTCCGCAACGCTCTTTCTCCGTATGCGTTACGTGTGATATCCATAGTGAATTGCACACTGGTGGCGAGAGCGTCGCGAGAAATGTGAATTTCGAAATCGTTTCGAGACTCGTGGCGGATAATCGATCTTTTCGCTCAAGGCGTGCGCGCTTATTTGCCGCGGTCGCGGCGAAGTGGAAAGACGACTTCGGAAAACGCGTTACGCGATGCATATCAAGGAATTGCAAAGAAGAACGAAACGACTTGCGCCTGAATCCTTCTTGCAAAAATTTCCAGGCGATCTTCATCGCAGAAACGAAAGAACTGGTCGCCTCGAAAAACGTGAAATTCCCTATGGATGATCAAATATATCTACCGGACGATGTCCACCGATCCAATTGCTCGACGTTGAGACGCTGACGATAAACTGCCGATTAATGTAACGTAGTGCGACTTACGAAAGGATCTTGGGGATCTTGCGAGTTGGTATACACGTGACTAATTGACCCCAAACCAGAGTACCCATCCCGAAGAATAGACACCACAGCCACTGTTCCAGGTCCAGCGCTTTAGTGCTGAACGCCATCTTACCGTATTGGATAATGACCACCTGAAACAGGCGGAGAAACGAAACGTGAGTGAGAAACGAGGTCTTGGAAGCGCACTCGTGACATTGCCTGATGAAAGCATTTTGAATCACAGTTCGAAAGTAACAGTTTCTGCCAAAAATAATCTCGCCGGAAATGGAAGGTAGCGCGGTAGATGTGGGCTACGTATAGTGCTATCTTTTGGTTCCGAGTGTACACGCGCGAGCAGAGCATCTGTCCGCCGTGGATTTAGTCGAGGAACTTGAATGGAGACGGGCGTAGTTGAACGGTACATATGTGAAAGTTCCACTGCAGAGACTTATCTAGGGGCTCCCACGTACTGTTCAACTACGCCAGCCTCCCGTGTTACAAACTTCTCATGCTTCTAACATAGGAGTACCAACGCGGCAATAGAGCACTCAATAACATTTCAGTGAAACTGAAGGTGAGGCGCAAAAAGACATAGGTTTGTCTTTAATAACTTCGTACTTTGGTGAAACGCTGTTACCCAAACTGCACGTTTACGTCGTGATTGAAAAATTTTAGAGGCTTAATTCTTTCTAACCAATAATAACATAATTTCCGAATAAATGCCAATGGATGCCGTAGTTGGTTCCTCTACAACTATTCAGTTTTTTAAATAAATGGTAAGAAGTGTTTATGTCTTACAACGGCATATATTCGAAGACGTGATTTATTTCCCCATATAGTGCTGTGTATAAGAGGCCGAGTTCAACTGCAATTGGGTGTTTGCACATATTTTTTTACATCATAAATGGATTGAGCACGTAAACAAGTTGGGACGTTTTTTATTTATTTTTTCTGACGCGAAATTAAGCCGTGAAAGATTAATAAAGTTTGCGATAAATTCCGCCCACTTTTTTGAAACAGCCGGTCGAGCGGCACTGGTATCGTGACGTCACTTCTCATGTAAACAGTTCGCTTGCGCGCCTTCTAGTACAGTAGACGGGCCGAGAAAATCAATTTTGTTGTCCACTTTTCTTTACAAGTGTCCGAGTTTTTGTTTCTGATGATTGCAATATTTCATTACCTTTAAAACAAAACAAAAATCATCGAAAAATATCCATTTTTAGTGAAGTTAGAGGCATCTGTTTACAAGAGCGCGCGGGCGCTACGGCGCGTATTTATGTACAAAATGCGATATCTCGAGAATTACACAGGTTTACAAAAAAAAAAGTCCGGACTATTTGACCGGACCATGGTATTCCGAGGTATTTTTGCGTCCTGAATCCGATCCCGAGGTTATCTGAGCCCCATCACGTCAGAAAAATGGGATTTCAAGGTCATTTAGAGGTTAAAATGACCATTTTTTGGAACTGGATCCGGGACAATTTCTCAAGCGACTTGTTGAGTTGGAGAGGGTAGCTGTTTAGGTCTTGAATACCTTCCAAACATTGGAATGGAGTCCTAAATCTCGACCGGAACTATCACAGAACCACCCCAGTGGATAAAATGTTGCCATGATCGTTGTATCTCGCGGATTACGATCTCCCTGTCAAGGCATCCAATTCCGGCGATCCGTTCACTGTGACAGTGGACCCAGCACTGACCCTAATGGCCTTAGAACCTTGGAGTCATGCTCTGGGTGCTGCTCAGGGCAGTCCTATTTCCTTATTTATTTATTTCGAAATCTCGTTTCTCTGACGTGATGGGGCTCAGATGACCTCGGGATCGGATTCAGGACGCAAAAATACCTCGGAATACCATGGTCCGGTCAAATAGTCCGAACTTTTTTTTTTGTAAACCTGTGTTATTCATCGTAACAAAATGAGATAAAAACGAATCGTTTCGTCTTGAAATTCTCTAAATTTTTTCCGCAGTATGTCTCGATAACTTCTCAATAGTTTTCGAGATATTTAACCCTAGATAGCTAACCTTCCTTTATATTATAGGAAGGTTAGCTATCTAGGGTTAAATATCTCGAAAACTATTGAGAAGTTATCAAGACATACTGCGGAAAAAATTTAGAGAATTTGAAGACGAAATGAGTGGTTTTTATATCATTTTGTTACGATCAATAGTTCTCGAGATATCGCATTTTGTACATAAATACGCGCCGTAGCGCCCGCGCGCTCTTGTAAACAGATGCCTCTAACTTTACTAAAAATTGATATTTTTCGATGATTTTTGTTTTGTTTTAAAGGTAATGAAATATTGCAATCATCAGAAACAAAAACTCGGACACTTGTAAAGAAAAGTGGACAACAACATTGATTTTCTCGGCCCGTCTACTGTACTAGAAGAGCCGAAGCGAACCGTTATATGATTAGTGACGTCACGGCGCGCGCCGCCCACCACGCGGCGTTTCACTGGGGAGGCGTGGCCATGCTACTTTTAAAGTAATGTTTTTGGGGTAGAAGTTTTTTTTATTAAGTTTTTACTATTAGTACTGTGTTTTGAATATAACTTTAACTATTATGTCTGCTGTGTTTCATACATATTAAAATTGTATGCAAACACCCAATTATCTCAGTCCCCAATCAGACAATCAGGAATATGCACCTATTTTTTTTACAACAAAAATGGATTGAGCACGTAAAAAAAGTTGGGATGTGTTTTTTTATTTTTGTTTCTGACGCGAAATTAAGCCGTAAGAAGTTAATAAAGTTTGCGCTAAGCTCTGCCTACTGGAAACGGCCGGTCGAGCGGCACGCCGGGCCGTGACGTCACTATGCACTCTCGGATATCGCATTCGTGTTGACTATTTTTCAACTATGTTGTTGGTAACTTTCTTTAAATTTACGTTATGTTAATGTAAATTTTTGGAAATATGCCATTAATAAAATATGTACAATATACAGTACAATACAGTTACAACAATGTGCAAATATAGGTCTCTCTCTCTCTCTCTCTCTCTCTCTCTCTCTCTCTCTCTCTCTCTCTCTCTCTTC
This sequence comes from Xiphydria camelus, assembly GCA_963678675.1. NCBI lineage: Eukaryota > Metazoa > Arthropoda > Insecta > Hymenoptera > Xiphydriidae > Xiphydria > Xiphydria camelus. Next base: position 10,757,860 of record OY783195.1, read on the forward strand.
CGAATATCCTGATTTTTTGGAACGGAAAAGAATATTTCTTCCGGTGTTGCTACAGATGTGTTTGTACATCTCGGCACTATACAATATTTATAAATCCTTCTTCCTTCCTTCCTTCTTCGACATTCTACTATCAAACGTCAAACAAAAATAGTCACAAAAAATAAACAAACTTCCGCTTCACTTGTACTCTTCCGATACGCAAGGCATTGAGAAACAGACTAGAAGGTGCACTGGCGGGCCGGTTTCGTGCATATAGTCCGGGAGGCAGCGACATTTTTACCGTAGTCATTTCACCAAGGCTGGTTTTCATTCACATGATAGATTCCATACTGTGTGTGAGCGAAATGCTTGTCAGCTGCCGCACCGGCGGTGGGGGTGTGTACAGTAGAGCCTCAAACGCGTAAAAAAACTAGAGAAATAAAGTGATATCACCAAAGTTCAATTTTTGTTTATGGTTTATTTACATTATGTAATTATAAAAAATCGTAGTCAGCTGGACATATTTCGGGGGGAAATGTGTCAGCTGGGACAATAAACATGCAGCACGCCGGCTAAAGAGGCTGCGACTTTATCGACTTTCCCCCCGCAATTCGGCTAGCTGACTTTTATTTATATTTAATACAAGTAATACTGGTTCGTGCGGTCAAATTTCAACTTTAGGGCCGGTTTTACCAACACGGTATAATCGCGGTATAGCGCTATACTGAGAATAACCAGCAATAAGCCTTATGGTTATTCTCAGTATAGTGCTATACCGCGTTTATACCTGTTGGTAAAACCGGCCCTTAGTAGTATAAAGAGACATTATATTTTTTTGCAACAAAAGATTCGATGGTTTATTTATATTATGTAATTATAAAAAATCGTAGTCAGCTGAACATATTTCGGGGGGAAATGTGTCAGCTGTTGACGTATACTTGCGCAATATACCGTATGTCCCACTCTGTACGGGCCAGTTTGAAGTTACCTTCGGGGAGGCTTGGTCGGTACTTGAGTCATTTAATACCGGTAGAAGTCGAGTCGGTAGTTAGAGTTGGTGTCAATTCGGGTGATCGAAGCGTCTAACTTCGAAATTATGAATTTGTGAATAATGGAAATTACTCACCATTATTCACAAATTCATAATTTCGAGGTTAGACGCTTCGATCTCCCGAATTGACACCAACTCTAACTACCGACTCGACTTCTACCGGTATTAAATGTTTCGATTACCGACCAAGCCTCCCTGAAGGTAACTTTCAAACTGGCCCGTACAGAGTGGGACATACGGTAGACGCCACGTAAACTAATACCACCATGCTTTAAATTAAGTTATGTGATTGCTAATTCATTATATTTTATGAAAAACATCGTCAGATAGGTGTATAGTGGGGGTCAGTCCGTCAGCTGGGACAAAAAACATGTAGCGCACCGGCTAAAGAGGCTGCGCATTTATAATTTCAGCTGACGACTTTTCCCCCGCAATTCAGCCAGCCGACTTTTATTTATATCTAGTACGAATAATAATAGTTCGTGTAATCAAATTTCAGCTGCAGTAGTATAAAGAAATATGAAATTTATTGCTACAAAAGATCTACCAGAGATCCGCACTTCAGCTGTACCGCATGGCTTTTAGATATTTACTCTTACATTTATGAATATCGCCTTCTATACAATAAATCTTCTATTGATTTCTATAACTTATTTATTTCTAACAAATATTATTAAATAGTTAGATAATAATAAATAACATAATTAACTACAATAATAATTATTATCACCATTAAAATTGCAAGCAAGATAGACTCTTTTTAGACAATAAATTTCATGTTTCTTTATACTACCAGACCTGAAGTTTGATTACACGAACCATTATTATTCGTACTAGATATAAATAAAAGTCGGCTGGCTGAATTGCGGGGGAAAAGTCGTCAGCTGAAATTATAAATGCGCAGCCTCTTTAGCCGGTGCGCTACATGTTTTTTGTCCCAGCTGACGGACTGACCCCCACCATACACCTAGCTGATGATGTTTTTCATAAAATATAATGAATTAGCAATCACATAACTTAATTTAAAGTATGGTGGTATTAGTTTGCGTGGCGTCTGTATTGCGCAAGTATACGTCAACAGCTGCTACGATTTTTTTTTAAATTACATAATGTAAATAAACCATCGAATCTTTTGTGGCAAAAAATATAATGTCTCTTTATACTACTGAAGTTGAAATTTGATCGCACGAACCAGTATTACTTGTATTAAATATAAATAAAAATCAGCTAGCCGAATTGCGGGGGAAAAGTCGATAAAGTCGGAGCCTCTTTAGCCGGCGCGCTGCATGTTTATTGTCCCAGCTGACACATTTCCCCCCGAAATATGTCCGGCTGACTACGATTTTTTATAATTACATAACGTAAATAAACCATAAACAAGAATTGAACTTTGGTGATATCACTTTATTTCTCTAGTTTTTTTACGCGTTTGAGGATCTACTGTACTCACCCCCACCGCCGGTGCGGCAGCTGACAAGCATTTCGCTCATACACAGTATGGAATCTATCATGTGAATGAAAACCAGCTTTGGTGAAATGACCACGGTAAAAGTGTCGCTGCCTCCCCGACTAATAGTGACGTCAAGAGCCAGCGCCTCCCAAAACGGAGCATTTTGAAATACGTCACTGGGAGGCGTGGCCGTACTACTTTTAAAGTAATGTTTTTCGGGTAGGAGTTTTTCTTATCAACTTTTTACTATTGTGGTACTGTGTTTTGAATAACTTTAACTATTATCTCTGCTATGTTCCATGCATATTACAATTTCATGCATATTCCTGATTCTCCAACTTTGCGAGTGTCTTTGGACATCCTTTGCAAATACTGCATACAAGTTTCAGTCAATTCTTAAGAAAATCGATATCGCGTTCGAACTACCTTCAGGTATTCCTAACGCGAGATGAAAAATTTCAGAGAATGCTAATTTTTTTGTAGAATGGAAATTAATATCGTAAGATTATTTTTGAAAAGTTTCAGGTCCGGTTACCGGGCATTTAAGAAAGAATTTTGATTTTGAAATTAGAAAATTTAACGTGCTACCTTATGGAAGACTCCACTTTTCCACATTTTAATGCCGAAATCTACATGTTTAAAATTTATACACATTAAATAAAACCATTTCCATATATTCAGAAAATTGCATAAAATCATTTGAGTTCATAAAAATATAAGGTCACCGAATGTTTGACAAAGATATTGATGTTCGTAAACAGCAAAACGTAGTGTTTTGACGATAGAATATAACCTGAAATAGAATTGGCAACGTTCATCATAGGGTTTGTGCATGGCCGGGTGATGGCGCGACAGTAAGCAACGTGTGGGGACCCGACACACACCGCCAGCGCTCCACGCGGAGAAGAGGTGTAGTCACGAGACTACACAGTCGGCAGGAGTCTCTCTCGCGACGCGATCACGTGTATGCTCTTTATGCTCTTTGTGCTCCTTTGTTCAATAAACGCAGTTTATTTCACGATCTATCGATTTGCTCTCCTTATGTGGCATAGCCCCCACATAAGATTGGTGACCCCGACGTGATGGACCAATCAGCAGCATTCAACGCCCACCGCCCTCTGGCAGGAACACCCCTGAGCCGGTAAACACACACCACTGCAGAGCCATCACACGCCCACGGCGCTCCACACACACCACGGCACGCACCGACATATCACAGCGCCGCATCATCATTGCTCCTACCTCACTCCTGGAATGAAGGACCTCTCTCACCACGGGACGCCTCATTCGGGACCAGAGCTCTCACACACACACATGTACGACTACGCTCGACCCACGCAGGCAGCAGTCGCATCCTCTCACACATGCATGACTACGCTCGACCCACGCAGGCAGCAGTCGCATCATCTCATACATGTACGGCCACGCTCGACCCACAGCAAGCAGCAGCCGCACCAGCATCATCTCATACATGCACGGCCATGCTAGACCCACGCAGGCAGCAGCCGCAGTATCATCACTTCGCCACCACTTATCATTCCGCCTGCATCCTGCAGCCGTCACTGGGGGGGAGTGCTGTGGCGATCTACTACCTCGACCGACCGCCAGGTGGCTACTACAGCGATCCGCCGGCTACCACGGCTCCCGCGCATCTCACGCCCTATCTCTTCGACTTCTCGCTAGTACTCGGACACGACCAGATTTCTATATATCACCGAGGCTCACCGACACCAGTGACGGGTAGGCGAGTGGTATAGGCGACGCACACATCATTTAGCTCGCCGCCACATTGGTGACCCCGACGTGATTTGGAGAAAGAAGCCAGTGAAAGTGAACGCGTGCGCCCGTAGCCCGTACGATCAATAGGTGTCCATACACACAGAGGTCGAACTGTCGGTTTGGAACGGCGCGGTGCGAACCGGCAGTTTTACCTTTCAGTTAGTGGGCGTGCCACGCGCCAGATCGAACTGTCAGGCTGACCCGTCAGTCCAGACCGACGGGAAAAACTGCCGCCGTCCACTAACATGCGTTTTAGCACGACAGACGGAATGTGCGTCGGTTCGTACCGCTTAATATCATCCTAATCTAAGCGAAAGCGCTATTTAGGCCCTTCGTTCACCGACAAGATAAACCGACAATTCTGTGTGTATGGGTACCTATTTAAAAATATCGTCGTGGACGTTTGGATTTTTATGTTAATATTTATTAGAGAAAAATGCTCAAAACCGGCGAATAAGAATTCTGTATGAAGCTTGTTGAAGCGGTTGAAAAGTATCCGCTAAGTTAAAACAAAACAAAAATCATCGGAAAATACCAATTTTTAGTGAAGTTAGAGGCATTTGTTTACAAGAGCGCGCGGGCGCTACGGCGCGTATTTATGTACAAAATTCAATATCTCGAGAACTATTCATCGTAACAAAATGAGATAAAAACCAATCGTTTCGTCTTGAAATTCTCTACATTTTTTCCGCAGCATGTCTCGATAACTTCTCAATAGTTTTCGAGATATTTAAAGAAAAGGCCGTACAAAAAATACATTTTTATTAAAAATTAAAAAGCAACTTTGGCTTTATGTCACATTTGTTCTATATATTTTTCCGAGTATTTTAAAAAAAGAAAAATTAAAATCGTACACTCTCTCTCTTATGAAGTAAAAGCGCAACAAAATCGATTTTCTCAGCACGTCTACTGTCGGTCGACACTACGGGTCGATCTGCAGTTTTGCGGCCGGCCGGCCGGCCTGTGGCGGTTCGACCTGTCAGTTTTAACCGCGGATTTCTATTCTGCGTTAGTGGACGACGACGGTTAAAACCGACGGTTCGAACTGCCGTTCCAAACCGACAGTTCGACCTCTGTGTGTATGGGCACCTAATGGAACGCCAATACGCCATGCCGGTAAACCGTTCGCCGACTCCCCCACGAGACGCCGATGCACTACGTCGTCAGGAAGCCGGCGAACCACGGAACCAGGAGCCGGTCGCACACCAAGAGGACGATGTATACGCGACGGAAAGGGGAGAACTACCACCATTCTGGGACAAGGTTGGTCTATGGTTCACCGCCATCGAGTCTCAATTCGTTGCTCGGCGCACTTTATCAGACAGCGCTAAGTACCACGCAGTAATAAATCGACTCAGTCAAGACGTCTTATCGGTCGTGGAACACCTCGTTACAAACCCTCCGGCCCACAATAAATATCGCCAAATCAAGGAGGCTTTACTCGATCATTATTCGCTTTCACAAGAGAAGCGCATAAGGACGCTCGTCTCGGGGCTCGAGCTCGGCTGTAAGCGCCCCTCAGAACTATTAGCGGAAATCAACCGCCTCGGAGGTAACCTGTTAGACAATGCCGTAATTAAGACGCTATGGATGGACCGCTTGCCAGCCCACATCCAAGTGGCGCTCACCGCTGTCGATGGCCTCGCATTAGAGGCCTTGGCGCGCCTAGCTGGCCGCATCGCAGACATAGCGGTAAGCACGGACAATAGCCAAGTAATGCCAATAGCAGCGAGGAACAATAGCCAAGTAATGCCAATAGCAACGAGAAACAGTAACCAAGCAATGCCAATACCCACGAGGGAGATTAACCAAGTGATGCCAATTTCATCGAGGGACAACGACGACATTGCTCGGAAGGTCGACGCCCTCAGTGTCCAACTAGGCAATCTTAGCACTAATCAGGAAAAACTAAGCGCTAGAATGGAAGACCTAGCCGCTAAACTGGACGAGGTGGCCCGTTCAGCAAAACAGCGTCGTTCACGCAGCTACTCCCGCAGCAGACGCGGTCGTTCACAGAGCGGTGCGACACGCACATTTGCTAGCAATCCGCAAGCGAACGATGAAGTTTGTTATTATCACAGGCGCTTTGGTGACAACGCAACGAGGTGTACAATACCCTGCTCGTATCCTACCCCTATCCAGAACCAGGGAAACGCGAGTATCCGCCACTAGACTCGGCGACTAGCGGTGGCCAAGACGCTCCTCGCCGACTTTTCATCCTCGACACGTATTCCAACTACAAGTTTTTGGTCGACACCGGCGCGGATGTATCGGTCATCCCGGCCACGCTCAAGGATAAGGCAAGACAAGGAACACTCACTCTATATGCCGCCAACAACACTAAAATTAAAACGTACGGCGAAAAAACGCTGACGATCAACATCGGTTTACGACGCCCACTCAGATGGACCTTTTGTAAAGCCGATGTGCCATATCCCATTATTGGCGCTGACTTGATCCACCACCACGGACTAATCGTCGATCTCAAGAATGGACGAATCAACAGCAGAGATACTGGACTTTCGAGCACCGGTTTGATGGCTCCAGCACCCATCAACTCCATCACCGCAATCAACGATCAGAACAGCAAATATTGGACGATTCTCAAGAAGTATCCGACACTTCTTGGAAGTCCATCAAACACTGCGCCAGCTGTTCATTCAACCAAATATTTCATCAACACTACTGGACCCCCGTGCACTAAGCGAGTCAGGCCACTTAGACCCGATCGACTCAAGGCCGCCAAGGAGGAGTTCAGAGCCATGATTGAACTAGGTTTAGCCAGGCCTTCTACGAGTCCATGGGCCAGTCCACTCCATATGGCAAAAAAGAAGAATGGGGACTGGAGACCGTGTGGCGATTTCAGGAGACTTAACAAGCAGACGATCCCTGATCGCTACCCAGTGGCCCTTCTCCAGGACTTCACCGCCAATTTGGCAGGTAAGACGATCTTCAGCACGCTGGACCTGCGCAAAGCATTCTACCACATCCCGATAGCCGAAGACGACATCCAGAAGACCGCAGTGATTACGCCGTTTGGTTTGTTTAAATTCACAAGCATGCCATTCGGGCTCCGAAATGCAGCTCAAACCTTCCAGAGATTCATTCACGAAGTTATTGGCGATTTGGATTTTGTATTCGCCTACATCGATGACCTGCTGATCGCCTCGACATCTAAAGAGGAACACGAACGCCATCTCGACACCGTCTTCCAGCGGTTAGTAAAATTCGGCCTATGCTTAAACACGAAAAAATGCGTACTGGGGAAAGAAAGCGTGCAGTTCCTGGGTTACCAAGTATCAGTTAGAGGCTCACAGCCGCTCACAGAGCGCATCAAAGCGCTGCAAGAGTTTCCAAAACCTCAAACAATTGTAGAGCTCAGACGTTTCATCGGCGCTATCAACTTTCATCGCCGACACCTCAGGAACGCCGCCACCGTTCAAGCACCATTGAACGACATGCTTAAGGAGTCCAAGAAGAACGACAAGCGACCCGTTCCATGGACCTGCATCAGAGGCAGCCTTCGAGAACATCAAACAGCAGCTCGCCGACGCTACTATCATAGCTCATCCGGTGCAGGCAGCCGAACTCCGTCTAACCACCGATGCGTCGAGTTCCGCAATTGGCGCCGCTCTGGAACAAAGCGTCAACAACAACGACTGGGAACCTCTCGGATTCTTTTCGAAGAAACTCTCGCCAGCGCAATGCAACTATAGCACGTATGATCGTGAATTGACAGCGATCTACGAAGCTATCAAATTCTTTAGACAATGGGTAGAAGGAAGAGAATTTGCGATTTTCACAGATCACAAACCACTCATTTACGCCTTTCAGCAGCGCTCAGACAAAGCATCACCACGGTAGCTGAGGCAACTTTCCTTCATCAGCGAATTCACGACAGACATCCGCTACATCGAAGGCCCTTCGAATGAAGTCGCCGACGCGTTTTCACGCATCGACGCCTTCAGAATGCCTACAACCATCGATTTCGACGAACTGGCGCAAACACAGTCACAGGATCTCAAGCTCAGAGATCTCATCAATGACACAAACTCATCCCTGCGGTTGCAGAAACACACACGGTCCAGACCACCAGGCCATTTACTGCGACGTCTCTACGACGGATATACGCCCATTCGTGCCTCAACAGCTTCGCCGTAAAATCTTCGAAGCATTCCACAATCTGTCACATCCGAGCGGACGCGCTACTGGGAAGATCATCGCCCAGCGGTACGTCTGGCCATCGATGAACAAAGATATAACGCTCTGGGCCAGGAACTGCATCGCTTGCCAACGATCGAAGATTGGTCGCCACGTCCATGTGCAGCCAGCGAAATTCACGGAACCCGACCAACGTTTTGACCATGTCCACATCGTCCTGGTAGGACCAATACCAGAGTCACAGGGATTCAAATACGCCCTCACCATGGTCGATCGTTTCACCAGGTGGCCCGAAGCCATCCCAATCCGGGACATCACAGCACCAACTGTAGCGAACGCCTTCTTCACTCATTGGATTGCCCGATTCGGCACGCCAAAAATTGTTACTACCGAGGGAACGCAGTTTGAAAGCGCGCTGTTTACGGCGCTGTCAAAACTAGTCGGCGGAAAGCGAATCAGAACCACCGCTTTTCACCCTCCTGCGAACGGCATGATCGAACGCTGGCACCGCACGTTAAAAACAGCAATAAAATACCACGCTACGGAGAAATGGACACAGGTTCTGTCAACAGTTCTGTTAGGATTGAGGACGTGCTACAAGGAAGAGCTGCGAGCGTCACCGGCCGAATACCTCTATGGTACAACACTAAGGATCCCTGGAGAATTCTTCACGAACGAAGACCCTCCAGAGGACCCACACTTCTTCCTAGAGGACTTTAGACAACATATTAGAAACGTCAAGCCGGTACCAGCTGCGCACCACTGTAAGCAGAAAACCTTCTGCTACAGGGACCTATACACCTGTACTCATGTCTTCCTGAGGCTCGATCACGTCAAACGACCTCTCGTACAGCCGTATTCAGGACCCCACGAAGTCATCAAGCGAATCGATGACCGGGTCTTTACCATCCGAGTAAACGGAAAAGACAGCAACGTCAGCGTTGAACGGTTGAAGCCAGCTCACATTGCCACTGACGATGCCGTCGAAAATCAACAACCTACAACCAGCCAACAGCCAGCAGCGCCCGATCAGGCGCCACGAACGTACCCAGGCAAGAGGAAGGTTACGTTCAACCATGAAGCAGCGACGGAGAGTTCCAGCCAACTCTCCACTTAGAGGGGGGGGACTCGACACACACCGCCAGCGCTCCACGCGGAGAAGAGGTGTAGTCACGAGACTACACAGTCGGCAGGAGTCTCTCTCGCGACGCGCGATCACGTGAATGTTCTTTATGCTCTTTGTGCTCCTTTGTTCAATAAACGCAGTTTATTTCACGATCTATCGATTTGCTCTCCTTATGTGGCATAGCCCCCACAAACGTTTAACGCCACCGGTGGCCATCTGAGAAGTATTGTCGTTATGAATTGTAGATACTGTCACTAATGGTACAGAAGTGAATTTTATTATATTTTTTAAAAATGGAAGAAATTTCGATATTCAAATTCTTTTCGATGAGTATGAGTTGGCGGCAATATTTGGCAGCAGTACACTGAATTCGGTGATTTATAGAGGTTATGTTTCAGAACTGTACGGATATACGATTATTCTACTCAGGGCCGTACTCCTGTCATTTCATAAACCATGTGATGCGACGTTGCCAGATTTCAAATTTGAAAAATTTGAAAATGTAAATAATAAACTTTAATACTTATTGGCCTTATCTTATTTATTCATTATCAGTATTATGGGTAATATGAGTATATTATATGACGTAGAATTACTGATTTATGAGTGGCTCGCCTGTGTGGTACCGTTAAATATCGCTCCTACGCGCTAGAAATACCTTAACCCGTTCCTACGTAACGTTTACATAAAGTGGGGATCGTTAAATTGCATCGTTTTGGAATTACATACACCGGACTACGTTAGACTGAGACTCGTTCGAATTGACCTGAATCGACTCTCTAATCCTCCAACGTATACTTATAACAATAGCGGAAGAGAGACGAGCACTTACTTGCGAAAGACACGTGCAGATCCAGATGGTATAGAAGATGGGGTTGGTGAAGAGTCCCTCGAAGACGTTACGCTGGCCGTGAATCTTTCTTGCATTGATTTCGTTGAAGAGAGTCATCATGACGAAGGTGTTGAAGATGATGGTGAAATGTTCGGTGGGTAAAGGGCCGCCGCCTTCCGGGATGTCCAGTGCTTTGTGGCCTGGTTGAGACACAGATGAAACAGTAATAGATATTAGAATTCACGGAGAAAGAAACGAAAGGGAGAAGAGGAAGGAGGGAAGCACTTTCGACGGTAGTGGCTCGGATAAACTGGGCGGTCAATCGTCGGAGGATACTCACCGACGAAGAGGAGGGTAAAAATTACGGTCAACTGATAAATCCCCTGGCCGAGGATGTTTTTCATCATGGTCCTGGAGATGAGCGGTTTCGTGCGACCATACGGCTTGCGAAGAAGGAGATCGGACGTGGGTAATTCGGTAGCCAGGGCGAGAGACGCGAGCGTGTCCATGATGAGATTAACCCACAACATTTGCACGGCTTTCAGCGGCGAGTCTTGCACGGCGCAAGCGCCAATGAACGCGACGATGACGGCAACCACATTGACCGTCAACTGAAATTGCAAAAACTTGGCTATACTGTCGTAGACGTTCCTGCCCCACATCACGGCCTTGACGATGGAAGAAAAGTTGTCGTCGGTCAGGATGATGTCGGAAGCCTCCTTGGCGACGTCCGTCCCAGCGATGCCCATGGCGAAGCCGACATCGGCCTTCTTCAACGCGGGACCGTCGTTCGTGCCATCTCCCGTCACCGCTACGACTTCTCGTGCCACCGAAGATTTACTGTCGATGATTCCCTTGACCAGGGTGTACTTGTCGGTTGGCGAGGATCTGGCGAGCACGCGCAATTTCGGCCAGACTTTGTCGAGGAGGTGCTGCTGGACTTCGTTGTTGCTGTCGCGAATTCGCCTGTTGAACTCCTTTCCTTCCAGAATGAGGAAATCCTCGTTCGGCTTGATGATGCCGCACTTGAGGGCGATGGAGCGCGCGGTGTTTATGTTATCGCCGGTGACCATCCTGACGGTGATGCCGGCCTTCTGACACTTCCTGATGGCTTCGGGTACTTCCGGGCGTACGGGGTCCTCGATACCGACAATACACAGGCAGGTGAGATTGTTCACTATGTTTTCCTCGTCCTCCCAATTGGGATCGTTCTCTATGTGAACTTGGTTTATCTCGGCCTTGCCGGGAACGAAATCTCGATAAGCGACGGAGATTGTACGGAGCCCGTCGCACGCCATGGGTTCTATCACATTCTTCACCAGCCGTTCCTGCATCTCTTTGGTGAACTTTTCCAAATGTCCGTCGCGACCGTAGATAAAGGCACATCTGCGAAGCGTAGAAAAGCGAGTTCAGTGATCCCGTTTCCCCTCGAAACGAAAGAGACACGAAGCGAAGGAAGAAACGAAGGTGAGGAAACGCTTTTATCGTGCGATAATATTGATCGGATCGTCGTGTTCGGTTTGGGTATGAAACTGCAAGCTGTGAAAATCGCATACGTATATGGGGGTCATGGAAAACTTACTTCTTCATGATGATCTCGGAAGCACCCTTGGTGAAGAGCCTGTAGCCACCACCTTGCCTCGGAATAACGGTGGACATGCTCTTTCTAACGCTGTTAAACGTATACACCCTGGTAAACGATTCCTCTGGGATGTCGTCTCGCACTGTCTGATAACTTTTACCCAGGGCTGCTATAAATCCAAGTAAGGCACATTCGGTTTTGTTGCCGACCTGCATCGGCAATTCGGTAGGGTCCTGCGAAGGCATAATCCTGGACGTGTACGCCGAGTTTACGGAGATAGCGTGGACTATCAAATTTCCAACGTGGCTCGGTATGTCGGAGAAGTTTTCGGAAATTGTTTTGGTCATTTTTTCGCATATGTACGACTGCACCACGGTCATCCTATTGGTTGTCAAGGTTCCCGTCTTGTCGGAGCAAATGGCGGTAGCGTTACCCATGGTCTCGCAGGCGTCCAAGTGACGTACCAGATTGTTGTCCTTCATCATTTTCTGCGATATCGCCAATGTTCGCGCGTCAATGAAAATAGCATTTCGGGCATATCCAATCGAGGAAAGATATGCGGAAGTTACACTTTCGTCGGTAGATGCAACGAGGACGCAACATTTCTTCATTGTAAATAATGGGCTACTTTCATGATTTTCTCATGTAGACACATGAGAAAAGACTCGATCGTACATCCAATTTCGATGGTAGATCAATGCGCGACAAAGAAGTGAACTTGAAACTTCAAATTTACGTTTTTGACCTTGAGTCGACGTCGCCCCACGTAAAGCCAATCAGCGAAGAATCCGACAGTAGCTCTCACTTTGGGGCGTCGCGATCATTGGCGCCGAGTTGTCTTGACGCTACGTCATCCACGTAACACCAATCGTGTGCCGTCTCATGCTCGTTTGACGTTAGGCCGAAAACTACCAATTTTAACATTAAAAATTATGTATTTATGAGCATTTACTAGGTCTTCTACCCTGATAGAAACATTACAGGTACTACTAAGTATGATGTATTAGGGTCAAATTAATTATTCATCAAAGTATCCCATTCCGCCGATGTATCTCCTATTGAAAGTGTACATTCTACAGTTCTTCTCTTTCTGTGACGATGAAACTCAATGTGAATAAAACGTATAATAACCTTGACGGAATAGGCGAGAGACAGGGTAACAGCCAGAGGAAGACCTTCCGGAACAGCAACAACGAGCACGGTAACACCGATGATCAGATGTCGTACAAATTCGCCAGCGTACGTGTTCTTCCATGGCTTCTCGTTCACGACAAACGTCGTTATGCTGAACCGAATGACTAGGATGACGACGGTGAGGGCGGCGATGGTTGATCCGGCGTAACCGATCTGAATGGCCAATTTCGTCAGTTTAGCCTGCAGGACACTCTTCTCTTTCTTGGCGCTCTCCGATTGGGTCGATTGAGCTGGCGCGTGATGGTTCTCTCCACCCTCGCGCCTTACACTGGCAGGATGGCTGTTTCCGGTGACCTCTCCAGCTTCCTCTCCTTTTCGAGAACATTCGTATCATCCTACAGCCTACCGGTAGACGCTAAACGTCGAGGCTTCGGGCTTCGGTACACGTTCGCGGTGGATTCGATCAATCAAACCGCAAAATCAATGGTATTTCGTTGTTATTCAACAGCACTCATCGATCGTTCCGCAAATATGTCGAGCGCGAAGCTTCGATGAATTTCAATTTCAAAGAGGCAACCAGAATCATAACGAGAATAATGGCGATACCGACTAATGAGTGAGTAACTGAGTGAGAAAAAAGAAAGTTGACGAGTACAGTTAGCAAAAGAGTTAGTTGATCCGAAAGAAAAGTATTGTCGAAAGGTACGACGGCGTGATATATGGTAGGTACTTTGCTCTTCTATAGGTGAAGTACAAAAGCCATCGATCGAGTGATCTAAAATAATTAAGGGATGTTGTGTTATCGATACACGCAAAATATAATTCATACGATAATATAGCGAGCGTACAAACCACCACCGACGAAACGCCAACAAATCGAGACAGTGCAAACTTAGTGTTGGAAGCGAAAACAATAAGATTCCCTTCATGTTATTTAAAAAAAACGACACGGTACACAGAGGCAAAAGGTACGAGGTGTTAGAAGGGTTATTACAGTCAGTTTAGATGGTTGTTCTTTAATCAATAATTTAGCTCGAATGGCAGTCATTAATGGTTGCATCGAAAAAGGGGGTTCATCCCCTGTGCGCGATATTAGTAACACAAGCGTCATCGACGCGATAGTAACGTAATTAAAGAGAAGAAAAGGCTACGACGCGTAAAGAAACTAAAACCAGCCGGATTTACATAAGAAAGAAAGAGAATAAAAAATGAAAGAGAAGCAACGCCCAATAATTTCTCAGAATGAGAGCGGTCCTTTAGAATTTTCGTTTAAAGAAAGAAAAAGTATTATTTAGTTTTAATCACCTGGTGGCGACTTCTTCTTCCGCTGCTTTTTAGCCTCTAGATAAAAAAGTGCATGCAAAACAAAATTGATTAGCACACACACAATGTCTCTGAAATATCTTTTCACCAGTGACCATTTTCTTGTTTTAAATCTCGATATTTATGCTAATCGATCGTTACGTCGGACCTTACATTATATAATTACGGGAAATTGGAAAAGTGAAGAGTGGGATGTGAACGATCTGGAAGCATAACGAAACGATGTCGTCGATTATTTGTATCAGTAGCGGAGACTCGATGACTCGGATGATACCGTATCTATCGGTCTTTCTTCACTGCCGTAATTCTCTCCCTCTGTTCCTCCGTGTTTCAAAACTTAATTCTTCGTTGATATTCCATCCGAGAGACGAAATATAAATAAATAAATCAACGGTACTAATCGAAACGAAATATTTGCACGGCAAGTTAACATGATCTTTAATTTTGGTATTTTCCATTGAAGATTCAAAATAGTGAAAGCGAATATATTTACATTCCATTCATTTATTCCCGTCATATACAAATTTTCTTTCCCCGAAATTTTTTGTCGTCTCTTAAGCTCTCTTCAACTAGCGATGGATAAATAGGTTGGTATCAAATTTGGAATGTGGATTCGTAATTTATTTGGTTTGTATTTGGTGCGATTTTATATGTGTTTTTGCAATTGTTTTCGTGCTTACAAGCTTTTACATTTCCAGTAAGAAAATGTGAAGGCGAATGTGACTTCCAAATGGAGGCAGACAGAAATCAGAAAATGTTTCGTCTTATCGATAATTTGTCTGTTATCGAAGATTCGTGCATATTTCGTTTGCACTGGTATTCATATGAAATAACAAAAGCCCGAAATAGAAAATCTACATAAACGAGACCTTTTAAACAAATATGTCAATAAGAGAGAGAATACGAAATTATCTTCCAGATAGTGAGAGGAGTATAAGATAGATTTAGAGTAAGGGACACACATTGGGATACAAAGTTCAAGCACCCTTTCAAACCGTTTACCAAAATACCTACATTTCCATTGAAAAATTATAATCTTGGATGAAACTCGTTCACCGAGAAGTTTCGACACAAGAATCGCCCATGTATATCTTCAACTGTACTATTAAAAAATTGAGCAGGAAATCGATTCACGAAAACACTCGTACTGACTATAAAAAGCGGATAGATCGTTTATGAAAATTAGAGAATTTATCTAAGATAGTATGTAGTACTCTCTGCTACAAATAAAAGCCCTGATGAGTTATAACTCCATCACAAGTTAGCGTGTTATAGCTATAAATTAATTCTTCTCTTTACGCGTTTCTCCACTCTGTTAGAACCGAACGAAGGTTCGCAGATTTACACAAATGAAGAACGTCCTTTCGTCGAAAAATGTGCGTGAGTAGTGATACTAACTTATGGCAAAGAATCTACGTTTACATGTTAACTTACGACAGAGAGTACTGTATCACGAAGATATACATACTTTTATTGCTCAATTGAGCTAATTTTCGGTTTAGAATTCACTGAAGAGTTTTATTTGCGAGAAGGTGAACATTCTTCCTTATATACCGGGTGATTCTTTAATATTGCAACAAACTTCAAGGATGGGTTCTTTGAATGAAAATAAGAAAAAAAGTTTCTATGAACATGGGTCCGGAAACGCTGAGTTTCGGAATTGCATTTTTTAATGCCTTATCAAAAAAAAAAAAAAAAATTAAAACACTGACGCATCCCTTCTTCTGAAATGATATTATTTTAATACTCCTAAGAAGACCTTATTATAAAAAATAAATAAAATGGAAGCTCTGCAAAAATATACTTCCTATTTTATTAGTATAGAAAATTTGTATCAAAATGAACACCCTGTTTCTCCGAAACTCAGCGTTTCCGGACCCATGTGTTCGTAGGAACTTTTTTTCTTATTTTCATCCAAGGAACCCGTCCTTGAAGTTTGTCGCAATATTAAAGAATCACCCGGTATATGAGTGTACAGAAAAGTTCATCCCTTCTCGAAAGATAAATTTTCGCGTGAAAATAACCCACCGTAATTTAGAATATAACACATAACAACAATCTACAAGAATCAAACACCTATATAACGTTGAAAGAGGGCAGCAAACCTAAATAAATAACCACGACAGGTAAACGATTTGATTCGTTGAATGAATTTAAATTGGGAAATTATCAGGGAAAACTTATAGTCTACGGTATTTAAACGTGTGTATGTGCACGTGTAAATACATATCTAAGTTAATATGAATACAACCAGTAGGAGCAAAAACGATGTAGGAACAATATTCGTCTATTTCGAAAAAATTAAGTATAGGTATACATATTTTGTAGCGAGGCTCAAAAGTCCTCATAATGAAGGGCACAATGCAAACTGGACAAGCATTGGTTCGCGTCGTTTTCATTCTCGCTAGTTCAATTATGTACACACATCCACATCTTGAAGATACGGCACATACATAGGTATTGTGAACAAACTTCTTACACGTAACACGTGGGGCAGTTCTTTCGATTGTTGCAATCTCAATGAACTGCGTCAATTAAAAATCGGAGATAGAATGACGAAAGATCGTTTAATATTCATTATAGTAATCGCATAAATGCTTTCATATTATTTTGAGAGCCATAAAATAACATGCCGAATTTTAAGGACACTCTAATGTACTGTAAAATTCGAAAAAGGCAAAAAACGAATGACTCTCAGTGATTCCGCGAAAGAAATTTTTAGAGGTAAAGCAAAAAATGTCGTACAACTAAAAATTGCATGAATTTCGAGTGAAAAAAATTACGTTAGCTAAAAAGAAAGTATCGCTCAACATTTCTTGAAGATTAATGCAACAAATGTCACATTCCGAGTATAAATTCTATGGACTATAGGATATCGCATTCTTATTTTTTCAAACCGATTGAAATGCTCCCGATGTTTCGTGCGCATATATCTGTGCAAGGGTGGAAAACGCCACAATGCCTTATCACGTGTATTACACTCAAATGCAATCGTTTGACTCTCTTTTGAACAATATATTAGGGATCTACTATTTTAGGGTTTTAACATCGACAACTAATTGCTCTCTCGAAAGGGAACTGAATGTGAAGTTATCGTTCCGATTTTACACCTTTTCAATTCTCTGACGTCGCTAATTCGAAGACGAGACTTTTCTTTTGACTTTAGTAATTAGTAAACAGTAAAAAATCCACTCTAAAATGCTGTAAGAACATGCTGAAAAGAACGGGGGTCAAGTGGCAACGTCTATCATAAGTTCCGTATTAAATTGATCACATCAAAGTCAAAACCATGCTCCGGTTGATCGGGTAACACTGGTTTCAGAAATTTTGAAAATATCATGCCACGAGATCGCGTACCCACTGCTCCTCTCATTAAAATTATTATTTGTATAAAGTGCTCGTCGCAATTATTTAAATCAAAGATTGTGACAGATAGAGTGGTAAATTAAAGGAACATCTAATACGGGAAAAAAGTTATATTCGAGAAATAAAAGACGTATTATTTTTATTTTATTCGGCAATTACTTTCCCGCATATAAAATAGCGCTCCATTAATTCTAATTTCTAAATATTAAAACGGGACATTTGTATATTACAAGATTTCACTGAGCCAAGTCCTCGGTCCAAATAAAAACTACATTAATTATCTGTTATATTTCTATTAGTATTCATAAAATATGAGATATTTTTTCTTGATGTATCCATCATATCTTAACGCGAGACATTTTCGATATCGACGCGCATGAATAAAAGAAAATAATGCATGTAACTAAGTGCAATAGAAGTAAGACTTCTCAATTTCTCAATGATTACTTAGGATTTTTTCTCTTTGGTATTCTATAATAGTATAAATTTTTAGATTTCCGGCCATATTTTGATATAAAATCTATTTAACGGAAATACGTAACAAATATACCTTCAATCGAGCTGATAGATGGCGCTGATCCACTTATCACTCTATCTGATCGTTTTTTATTCAAATATGCCCTTCCACGGTGAAAAAAAAATTGTCAAACCGTCGAACGTAGTTCTCAGCGTTCCGTCAGTTACTGTCTTGCGTCGATTCTAAAATCTTCAACACAGTTTTGACTTGAACGTGGAATGAATTGAATTGACGAGGAGGAGCGGGTGTAAACCGGCAAACCTGAATTCAAAAGTTGCCTTTTCAAAGAGAAAGCACATACCTTTCCTCATCTGCTTGATCTCCTGTTCCTGCTGATCGACAGCGGCACCCAACAGGGTGAAAATAATTCCAGCCTGAGAATTGACACCGACAGCAGTTACCAACATTTTACCAGATCCTTCCATTACGTGCGTACCTATATATAAATATCATAGAATAAATATACACCAAATGTGTGTAACGTCAATTAGCCTACGACCTACATATCTTAACCCTTTGCACTTCAAACACATCCGGTTGATGTTAAAAATTGAAGTGGCAACAGAAACCAGTGCAAAGAGTTAATACTTGAAATCTCTAATTATTAATCGGATATTAAATCTACTCGTAAATGAATTACGTACCAGAGAGGACCATCGGATCGAACGATTCCCCTTTCTTAACGTGATCAGACTCTCCCGTCAAGCTGGATTCATCCACTTTGAGATCGTTACTTTGTATTAGGATGCCATCCGCTGGTAGCAAATCTCCATATTTTATCTGTATTATAATAGTTTATTATATTCCAAATGACATTCAGAGAACTTTTTTAATTAATGACGAATGTGAATGTAATGTAATACTTGTTCATAATCGGGCAAATATGTAGTTATTTCAACAAGTGCATGTTCATCCTAAAGACAAGTATTCGAAATTTAATCCTTTAATAAGCAACAAAAAAATTACAAAAAATCCGTTTTATAGTATCCGCTGCTGATAAGCTATTAGGATTAGAGAGTTTGATCGATTATTGCCACATTAGTGTTACAATCATCGAAATCATTAAATCACAATATTTTGATGAACTTCTTAATATCAAGACAAATCATGAAATGGTAAACATTATTTAATCAAAAAGAACGCAAATCATTTAACCCTTTATAGGACAAATTACAAAAAATAAAATTGCAATATTCGAAATTATAAACTTTTTTTATTTATAACTAAGCTAAAAAAATAGAAAATATGACACAAAACAAAAATACCTATCATATTTTTTTAAGCAGGTCGATATTTCAACCAGTATCCATGTAGGTGAACACATTTAATATATAATACCACTGGGATAAATGAAAATTAACAATAATTGAAATATCAACCAGTATCCTATAAAGGGTTAAATAAAAGCAAGATGTATAACTAAATTCTCGATTTTTTTTAGAAAAACCTTTTTAAATCAAATAGGATTTTCTTTCAACAGATTTTGCGACATTTTCCATTTCACACATATCTTCTAGTACTTCTTTCTGTATTGTATTCATACTTTCCGGCATAGTCTGCGCTAATACTTCTTCTTTCAAATCCTTATTTTTAATCGCGTTTTCATTTATATTTCAGTTTTTCTCCTTCGATCGTAATTATTTTTTTCTTTCCTTCTCAATCTTTTTCTTTAAATTACTTCCTCAACTTTCTTTCTCTCCTTTTCCACTTTTTCCCTCCCAGAGCATCATGTTTTCTCTTCCCCTGTCAGTTTTCTAATATTCCTGATATGTATTGCAGAAAGTATTAATTACTATTCCGATAAACGTTTTTTTTGATTGGTACAAGATTAGCCTCCTTATCGTATATTTTCATAGCACTTTTAATAATGAGAATAGCATTGAGAGTTTTCTCTAATGCGTTATGAACAATTTTCTAGATGACTCAGATGAATAAGTGAAAAAAACTGAGTGTTTCTTGGAACAAGTAAAAAGAAAGTGATTTAAATGAAATAAGTGACAAAAAATGAAAAAAATTATCTGCTACCACCCCTGCATTTTAATACTGTGTATTTCGCTGTCTAAATTGCATAGGACTAAAAAGAAATAATTCCAAGTCGTATAATTTGCGAAAACGGCTAAAAAAAATTATAAACGAGTATGTGTAAATAATTCTTCGCATACCTGACATATATCTCCTACAACAATATCAGACACGGAGATTTGTTTTACTTCGCCTTGACGAATAACGGAGAACTTGTGTTCCCCTTCTATTCGATTTTGGAGACCCCTGAACTGCCGTTCCTTAGAGTAGTCATTGAAAGCTGTCACTAAAACCACCACGATCACGGAAATCAAAATCGCAAGGCCCTCGATCCACCCGTATTTAGATTCATCATCCTGTTCTGATACTGCAACCATACAAATATTATCGTTAGTAAAAATCGTTATGGTATACGTTATCAATTGTAATCGGGCAAATAGTCATCATACATTTAATTTCTGTTTTAACGTATCTTAATTAAGGATATCATAATTTTGCGTCAATTATATCAGTAACCTTATTATCCATTATAATGATGATAATACAGAACAATTAGAATTTCTCATATTGAATAAATTGATAAATATTAAAATTATATTACATGTACAAGATTGCAGTGAATATAATGAAAAAAGTTTCTTTCATTTGAATAAACGCATGCTTAGACATTACCTACTAAATCTTCATTTGATTCGAATGGCTATCGAATTGATCAGCGAAAATATTTAATTTCATTGATCAAATAATAACTTAAAATGATAAAATCAATATTTGCTTGAAACACATCAATATTCAGTACATGATGTTCATATATGCGTTTATTTCAACGAAAGATATTTGTTCACAATCCATGCATTACATAATAATATATTTGATGATAAAATAAAAGTCAAACTATACATATCGACTGGTACTAGAAAAAGAGCACGTATCTTTTCACTGTCAATATAGATCTTAACTTGTTGCTATACAAGGAAAAGTCGTAGGTCACGTCAAAAAGAACGAGGACTTACGATATTTCCTCGTATAGCAACAAGTTACGAAGTTTTTCGGTGACAGTGAATAGATACGTGCTTTTTTCTGGTATCGGTCGATATGTGAGCTCGTATACTCTCTAAAATGACTTGTTGGAGCACAAAAAATATGAAAAGTGATAAAATTTATTTGCCAAATTTCCTTTACATTATTTTGCTTACCATTTAAATAAAAACTACAGGAATTCTGAATATATTGCATTTTTGATGCTTTATCGACTGTTCAGTGTTTTTTTATTATATAACTATCCTTAAATCATTTGACGTCTTTAGCTCAGACAATCGATTATGGCTGATTGTATTAAACACAAGTATCTCCATCTTATTTAATTCATTTAAAAAAAGATTTCCTTAGAATTGACACATTGTTGCCTTTTACGTTCTAGGAAGAATGAGGATTTAACTTACTTTTCAAAACATGGAAAGTACATAAGACTGTTGCAAATGTATTAGTCGTAATTAAGTAAACAATAAGCCAATATCTAAATAGAATACTATTTCGAAATGAAACACTAGAATTATTTGTAGTAAGAATGCATTAAAATTAATTTTCATCTTATGACTCTTGTATGCGTAGGATATTATTGCCTCTTTAAATGCTCTTTCTTCCTATAAACACAGAATGCCGGTTTCAAGTCTCAGCAAGTGTCCCCTGAGCTATATACGTTATATTTACGAACAAATATCTATCCGTGCAACATGACACAGAAACGTACATCCAAAAGATCAGCGGGAAGTAGTGTGATAATCAAAAATGTCAGGGCCAGTTGTGGAATTGATTGACAATATACAGTGCATGCACGTGATACTGTCTTATCCATTACAACTGACACTTTCCCAGGTATTCCTAATGACATAAAAAGTATATTCGGTAGCCTGAGAAAAAATTCTGGTACATTTTGTTAAGAAATCCAGTAAAATTTAATTTCTAGACAAATTTACTGCATTTTATAGTTCGTTTTTTTTCCTGTAGTAAATAATAAAATAATAAGTAGCAAATAATTGAATTTGTGGGCACTGTTTTTTTCGGCGGGGAAACAAAACTTTATTTCTATAAATTTATAGATGTTTGAATAATACTCGTTGATGCAGATTTTAAGAAGCGATCACGAAGTTTTGTCGACGCATCTGTTAAACGTGCATGCTTTAATTTATGCAAACTTGTCCAAGCACCACAAGTCAATATCGATTCTAACAACACTGACAAATACACCATCCCCGTCTACGTATATTTCCTTCCTACTCCTCAGTGTTTATTCACAGTAAAGGTGAAATTCAAATAAACGTAAATAAAGTTAATTACTTATTTAATTGCCTGATTTACCAGTTACATAAATATAAAAAGCATACTGGATTCTAAAACAAGGATGGTTTGTTATAGAAATCTTGTAGATAAGACGCGACCTGGGCGACTCATGGGAACCGCTCTATTATATATTCCCTTCCTCTCTAAAACTTCCTTATCCGATTAGAATGTGCGAAAAAGGCGTTTTAAGAGTTTATGGTGGTTGCTTCGACGTTATCACACAAACTCGTAAGATTCGTATAACGAAGTCCTACCTACGCTTTGACCTTACCGGGGAGAATAGAATAACGCCGACTAGAATGGTTGATCTCTGGTAACCGCTATTAAGAGGCCGACACACCCGTCTGGAAATGTCTCGCGGCTGTAGATATATTTCCAACATGGTGCATAAGAACCTTTTGTATTTTCGCCACCACACTTAAAAAACATAAATCTAGGGCCCTACAGAAAAAAAATACATTTCCGAGGTCGCCGATTGGTTACAACAACAAAAATTATGTTTTTTTTTCTATAGGGCCCTAGATTTATGTTTTTTAAGTGTGGTGGCGAAAATACAAAAGGTTCTTATGCACCCCATGTTGGAAATATATCTTTACAGCCGCGACATTTCCAGACGGGTGTGTCGGCCTCTTAGGGCCGGTTTTACCAACAGGTATAAACGCGGTATAGCGCTATACTGAGAATAACCATAAGGCTTATTGCTGGTTATTCTCAGTAGGTATAGCGCTATACCGCGTTTATACCGTGTTGCAACACCATGGTAAAACCGGCCCTTAATCGTGATATTCGGGGATCAACTAAAGCGGTAGGGAGTACCTGTTTATTCTTTATAGGTATAATGAAGTCACAGCTGCATTTTTTTACGGATACGGGAAGAGATCCCGATCTTATCGAGGATCTTATACCGAGTGTCCGCCGAGAAGCCCCACTTTTTGAATTTCCCTGACATTTGACTTCGGTAGTGGTTGGGTCGGCGCTCTAGTCCTGATAGGCCAACTCTAACTATCAGGCCTATCAGGACTAGAGCACCGACCCAACCACTACCGAAGTCAAATGTCAGGGAAATTCAAAAAGTGGGGTTTCTCGGCGGACACTCGCTATAATATATCGATTGTATATGGAGCTTTCCAAGCCAATTTAATGAACGTTCGACCTTCGCTCTTCTTAATTGGGCTGATGTTTTATTTGTGTAGTACTCCTTCACAAGAGTCCAAAAATAAGTAAGACATTATTTTTATAAAATTATTAAGTCTCCATGTCATTTTAAATCGAAAAAAAATTTAAACCCAAAATTCTGATCAACCAATAGAAAAATTAATTTGGTTTTGACCATTACGCTAAGACCAATTTCGAAGAGGAACATTGCTTTTTTCATTTTTTATAAAGCTTTATCAAGATATCTATTCCCGAATAACTACCAATTTTACAACGCCATATTAAAAATGTTATTTTTTGTATTATTTATACCTAACTGGAAACCTCAGAAATCTCAATGTACGAGTACCATTTTTTTTTCTAATTGAATAGCTTCCTTCGCATCATCATCATCATACTAACTCCACTATACTAAGAGCTCCTCGGAGAAAAGCGATTTAGATAATGAAAGCTAGGGTCAAGTTTCATCTTATCTAGCATAAATAGAAATCCTAGAAATGCGAACGTCACGCTACTTTCCTCTTTCCATACGTATTCGTTAAGACTATCAGACGATAGCGATTTATTGTTATACTGAATCATCACTCGGTTCATATCAAATGCGTGAAATTGGACTTTGTCACAACAATTGTTTCGGCACCGACTAGTCTTGCAGCCCGTTGAATCAGACACCGAGTTTATGACGATTGTCAAACCGAGTACGATTAAGCACCCCAGCGCACTCCGGGCAAACTCGAAGTAACTTTATAGAAACCTCTTCAGAGAAATACGTTCGGTTTACCATAGGACATTCGGTATAATTATCACTACTATGGTATTTGTCACACATAAGACGAACAAATGGGGGAGCTGTATGATTTTTTAAAATTTCATTTTCTGATTCTGCATGTCTTCCGATACTGGAACAGTACTTGGAAAAAAATTGGTGTACTCCATTTTGGCATAAAAAAATTAAAGAAAATTGAAATTTTAAATACGCGTCTCTGACCGTGAGCAACGTCATCATGTCAGAGCCAATCAGCGAACAGCCCAAGTGATTCTCATTCTGTAGCACCGTGAAATTTAAAGAGCCGGAAAGGGTTTCTCATTTCGGTACTGGAGTAGCGTGTTTAGACGGTTTAGACCCTCTATCCCTCTCCTGTATATCAGGTGCTCCACTAATGCGCACTATGCGACCGACCTGCTCTCTACGTACCCTCTCCCCTACGTACGACACACATTATAATCAACACACTGAAATGAAGGGGCCATGGCACTACGTCATCTAGTCACTACGAATCATGTGCCCCGGTAGACAGTTTTCGTACGGAGCCGAAACATTCGAACTTTAACATTAGAAATGATATAGTTATAAAAATTTTTAATGAATTTCCTTAAGTAGAAATATTATTTGTACTATGAACAGCAACAAACCGCGATCTGCGACTTAAATATACGCTTATCTTAAAGTAGTATGGTCACGAATCGATTTCCAAGATTTAAATATGAAATAATTATGTATGCAGGCTAATATCAATAGAAACCTCCTGGTGCAATTTGGGGTAGATTGACCGTTTAGTATGTCTGATAAAAATTAATTACCGAGTAGAAAATAACCCAGAGTCTTATGGGCAAGACACATTTCTCTCTCTTGGAGGGGGTTTGTATGTAAAATCCAAGATTAAAATATAAAAAATATACCAAAAAACGGGGAAAAAAACAAAAATTTACACCCATTGATGAAAATTATTGACCGTTTGATACTTTAGTTATAACTAATGTCTGCTTCTCGGTGTTCGGAAATAGCGTGTCGAGTAGATGCGGCAACGTCGCGTCAGTCGAGTGGGTTCAAGCGTGCATTTCAGATTTCGTTTTCCCCACGATACACTCAAACGTTTGAGTATATCGTGGTTTTCTCTACTGGGCCACGAGCCCATTGATAATATGCGTTGCCACACATAAAAAGGAGCTAGACAAAGGAGGCACATTATTTGAATAATAAGTGAAAAATAATCAAAATAATCGACTAATTCTTATGGTCATAAATTTTACAATTCACAAAGAGAATTTTCAATTATAAATCATAGTTTTTTGATGACTTTTTTTACGGACACTCAACGATCACTTTGAAGAGTGACCATACTACTTTAAATTCGAAGGGATTCACCGAGTTTGTAGAATATGAAGAAAAAGTTTTTGAAATTCACGTAAACTATTATTAAATTAGTAAGTTTAAAATTTAGTCGTTTAGTTTTAAAATATATTCGTTTGAATTATTTTAGACTTTTCATCCATGTACGATTTTGAAAAAACTGATTGTAAACTAGACTTCTTATAAAATGTAATGGCGAGGATGCAGCTGATCTTAAAGCCGTATGTTGTAGTAGACTCTAGACCCTGGCCTAATAACATTTGATGTACAGTTTAACACTTTGGCTACCAATCTAAATCTCTAACACGTTGGCTACCATATCTCGTATATCACCGGTGATTCATATGGTAGCCAACGTGTTAAAGTGAATGCTGTCATAAAGACTACTGGTTAAAGGTCTATTTTCACATGGCCGGGTTGGCACCAAACCGACACTATCAGTGGCCGATTGTTCTCACATGACCGTATCCATCTGTACCGTACCGTACCGAAAATAACAGTCACACAAAAAAAAAAGTGGGGTATACTTTTGATGCGATATGTTATCCGTAGTAATTTTGCCTCCTGATCACGAAACAATTATCAAAATTTGGCCATCACATCAATTTTTTTATTTAACCGCAAAAAACCAGCCAGAGATCATGATTTTCAAAAAGTTAATGGACTTAAACCAAATTCGGTATAGGGGTTTCTTTTGGTCGCTGATCACGAATCTGAAGTCGAAATTCAAAAATTCAAGATAGCGGATCCAATATGGCGGACGAGATTTTAAAAAATCGACGGATTCATGCCAAATTTGATATAGAGGGGTTTTTTTGGGTCGCCGATCACGAAACTGAAGTCAGATTTCAAAAATTCAAAATGGCGGATCCAATATGGCGGACGTGATTTTCGAAAATCAACAGATTTTTACCAAATTTGCTATACGGCGACAACAAATGTTTAATTAATCAATCAATCCATCTATCTATCTATTAACTGATCCTTAGTTCATGAAGTAGCCTAATTACTAACTTTTTATTGTACTACCCTACAATGTTACTTAATTTTTATCTCAGTGCCTCACTAACACCATATCTTTCTATCTTTTTCCTCACAAACTCACTATCGCACCTACAATCTATCTTCCTACCCCTCTATCTTCCCATCTCGATATCTCACTATCTGACGATCTCACTAACTCCTTCGTCTCGCTAAACCTTCTTTAGATCCTCTAACGGCTTCTAATCTACCTTCTTTCGGCTATATCTTGTTTTTTTTTTCTGTGAACGACCTTCTCACAGATTTTCTGCCCAATCGCTTTCTTCGGTCCTTGCGTGTCTCTCTTTTAAGTAACCAGCAATAGTCCGCCAACATACGGTCATCCCATTTTCCTTGGTATCGATTTTCCATGACTTTTATGTCTTGGTGAAAGCGTTCACCTTTTTGCGGTTTTTTGTCAATTGAGCCTCGAGACGACTGCAAAATGTATGTTGTAACAACAAATAAAGATCAGATTGGTGATCAGCGACCCAAAAAACCCCCTATATCGAATTTGGTTTGGTTTAAGTCCATTAACTTTTTGAAAATCATGATTTCTGGCTGGTTTTTTGCGATTAAATACAAAAATTGATGTGGTGGCCAAATTTTGACAGTTGTTTCGTGATCGGGAGGCAAAATTACTACGGATAACATATATCGCATGAAAAGTATACCCCATTTTTTTTGGGTGACTGTGTAATTTGTGAAATGTCAGAACCGAGTTAACTTCAGTGCTGTAGTGCCACTCAAAGAGTGATCCATGTAAGATTTTGCTGATTTGTCCATACCAGCACCGTCCGCGTGTCCCGGGCCATCCTGTTCCATGAAAATATTGTCACGAACGATGTAAACTGCACGGATACGGACACTGTTGGCACGGAAACGGAGTAGTGAGAACACGTCCATCTAAATTCATTAAATAATTTTTTATATCAGTGTATGGATATGGACGATGTCGGTCCGGCCATGTGGGAATAGACCTTAACAGCTCAAAGCCTAGAATCTATTACAATAATATATTAATATATATAGTTTCATCATATTCCTATGAGTTTTTATGGAGCCAAAAAGTGGGTCCTTTAATTATATTAAAACAAAAATAAAAGAATTGAAAGATATTTATAGATAGTTATCACGCTGATAAAAAGTGATTCGAGGGAGCCCCATGCCAAAGGTTTGAAGAGCTTTCTTCACGTCACTTAGGAGTGACGATAATAGAAATAGAAATAAAAATGTGATAATTTATAAGAATCAACAAGTTCACGGGTTGGAGGAAGCAAAAACAATCGAAAAAATTGTTTCGTAACTCCGTTCTTCCGAAAGATTTTAATAAATCGCGTCAAATCATCAAAACAATATTCTCGGTGCTTACTATGGGAGACAAACGCCGGTGCACAAACTACACATTTACCTAAAAATAGTATTAGGGTGCAAAGAGGGAAATACGAATTTTTTAGACCATTCGTATTCTGACAGAAATCTACATTATTTTCTAAGTGCCTCAATATGCAATATCGATCTTGTTTTTGCGTGCATTGTTTGCATTGTTATGCTTGAAATTCATGGTAATGAAAGAATAACAGAAAAACGGTAATGTGCGAATGTGGTATTTATTAAAATTGCCGTTTTAATATGTATATTGACGAAATACGAGCACGATTTCATCCACATGCGACATCAGATCTTCACTTTGTCATGACCATTTAAGTTGAACAATCGAGTGTGTTGGAAAGTCGTCAACATACTTTGTTGGTTAAAGTTTAATAAACATATGCGAACGCAGTATCTATTAAAATAATTGAGGGGTTCAAAGCCAGAACCAGGTATATCCATTTTAAATAATTTTACAGGAAAGCAGGATATCTCCTGGAGATATCTGCTTCTTGCACTGACTTAATATCCAGGTATGTACAATAAAAGCGTTTACTTTAACCTACCAACAAGGGAGATACCTGATTCTTTCAGTTTGTAAAGCGAATTTTTATACACACGTTCCGCTAAAAATATGCATTTTCATAAAAAGTGGAGATACCTGGTTCTACCTTTGGACCACTCAATTGTCATTCAAGTTTATCGATAGTAAAGACCATGTGTTGGCTGTCGATATAATGCCGGATTATTTTTTTCTTTTGGTTACTATTTTAACTCAACAATTGAGAGTATTAATTGTTTTTTTTAGAAACTCTCTGCTCCGTGTAATATCAGTGAAGTGTATGCGACGATACAAAAGAAAAGAGAGTCACAATCAATCCAAAGAAGAATAAATAACTCGAGACAACGGCATTTTTACAAAAGGCATTCTCAAGAAAGTTACATAACGAATTCATGTAGATATACACACAACATCGAGAATTCGCTACAGAGAGAATAAC
This sequence comes from Xiphydria camelus, assembly GCA_963678675.1. Classification (NCBI taxonomy): domain Eukaryota; kingdom Metazoa; phylum Arthropoda; class Insecta; order Hymenoptera; family Xiphydriidae; genus Xiphydria; species Xiphydria camelus. The sequence continues at coordinate 10,787,200 of OY783195.1, forward strand.
TAATGTGGCGTCTACAGAGATTCGTGAAAAGTCTATAGCACCCACACACAGAGTCACGTGATTGAAAAAGATCGTGTTCACTTAACTATCTTTCGCCTGCAAACCGTCGTTGCCGAAAGAGCCAGATGAAGTTTGGCTGCTCGGTTCGGCTATGATACGAATAAAAAAAGGTTTCGATTTTTACATACGCTCATACGTCACTGCGCACTGCTATGCGTAGATATTGTTACATTATTACAATCAATGAACGAGCTAGATTCACTCCGTGAAAATATCGCGAAACGACTTATCATGTATTATGTACATAAAGCAGGATTTCCTAAACTGTTCAGTGTGAGGCTTCATTTTCACTTTCTCGGAAGCGTTCACGCGTCGCAAATATTTGAGAGTACGAAGCGCAAGAAGAAAGCAATACAAAATAATCGCAACTGGTGGTAGAAAAGTTGAAAGTTGTTTTCGTTCGTATCAAACAGGTTTTTTTTATTAGGTGGACAACTTTGCTCCCGCCGTTTTCTTAATATATATATATATATATATATATTTCCAAAAATATGAAAGCCTGGCACACCTCGCAATTTAGGAAATGTTTGATATGGAGGAACAATTTAATTGTAACAAGTACATACGTGGTGAATCGTCGTCCGACGGATGGTAAAAACTGAGGCCTAATGAAACCAATGCAGCAATTTCCAAAATGATGAGCGTTACGTCCTGTAACGCTTCCCAAACTAATTGTAAAAACGTTTTTGGCGGTTTTGGAGGTATCATATTGGAGCCAAATGTGTCTCGCCTATGCTGAATGTCTGCCGCCGATCCGCTCAAACCTGTGCATTCGAAATGAAAAGCTCGTGAGAAGGATGCTTAGGCTTTTCCTAATTTTGTTTTAAGGGGGACTTAAACCCTGTAGGCCAATTTTGGAGCCAATTTTCAAGAATTTATTGTAAACAAACTAGAGAAGATTTCTATACGAAACTTTTTTTACGTTATTGTACATCAATTGAATTTTACACATGATTTTTTTACATGTCAATGTTGACTTCGAAGACCTGGAGATGGCTTTGACGGCGCCCCTGTTAAAAGTGAAGGGTCAAACGGTGTGCAGGATTAAGTCCACCCTAATTATTTGAAATAAAAAAATCAATAAAACTTTTAATTGTTATTACATCAGCAAGGTCCCGATCGTTCACTTTTTCAAAATTTCGATTTTTCGCAAAATGGCGGACCTTTTTCCAATAAAGTCATTTTTTTACTACGTTTTTCGCCCTACTTGAAGCTGTCAAAAATCAGCAAAATGAAATTTTCCAAAAATGAACGATCGGGACCTTGCCAAGTGTTTCCTGTAAATTTAAAAAAAAATTTATCGCGATACGTTCAGTTGTTCTCCCGTAATCGTGCACACCAGTTTGAAAAATGAAACTTGGGAAAACGCGTTTGAAGTTCTAGAACATTACAGCATTACTCACGTGCGCCGTCGTGTTTAACGACATAACTTTCGAACTAGGGAGAAATCTGACAAACCCTTTTACAGGCTCATTCCTGAGACCCTTTAAATTAAGAAAATGAAATAAAAAAAAATTTAGATTTTTTGAAACCGACAAGGTGTAAGTCCCCCTTAATCATGGATTACCGCTCGTATTCAAAATTAAATGATAGAATGTAATAGTATTTAGTAGCAATAGTATTTCACAATATAATAATTCGGTTTACTTCTGTATTCACATATGAGAAATTAATCTTTTATTTGCATTTTAAATGTGTAAAATAAAAACTATCAAAAATAAAGGTGTGTTAAAAAATAACTCGCTTTTTATTGTTAGCTAAATGAAATTATACTTTCAAACTTTCATTTTTTTTATCAACTTCGTCGAAATTAACGTTAACCATGATATAGATAGGTACCTACAATTATTACAATACGTTCACGTTATTATTTTCCAAAAGACTAACGCTTAGTATAATGTAACGAGAAATTTGACCGAACGGTCCCTATATCATAGAGATATTTCTCAGTGTTTAATGACTGGTTTAATTAAACTTTTACGTATCCTATTGCTATGATTCTGCTACTATATAAAGTATACATTATACGTATAATGAAACAAGCAAACGTCCGAACGAAGAGTATGAAATAAGAAATGAAAATAAATCGAAGTGAGTATATAAGAATAGTAATACACTGATAGAGAGAAGGCGATGAATTGTAATTTTGCTTCTTTTCTTGTACATCATTTTCTATGATCATCCAATGCGCTTTTTAATTGTGAATATTAATTTCAACGACCAGATGGAATCAGATTACCATTTCACGGTTGCTTAAAATTTGATAGTTTCAAATTTCATGATTCTTTTGCAATTTTTAAACCCAAAAATGCCAACCTTTTAAAAGGTTTTAGACAACGTTTCAAACTAATTGAACTACAAAATAACATATAAAAATCGGAAAAGAATCAACAAGAATACTTTCGCATATCGAAATTCGAACAAGAAGTACACACCTCACAGTAGATAATAACTAAGAAACCGATAAAAAAAATAGATCCGATTATTATCAACAAAAATCCAGGTTTTTATGAAAACTTCTACGGCTTCCCTAAAATATTTTCTTATAACTCTTTAATTCTATGAATATTTAAAGTTTTCCATATCTTCATATTGTATAACCCCACAGCATGTTAATTTTGCAGAAGATCAAAGAATATTTAAAAATCTTTTAACGGTCGAACATATATCCCATAACGTATGCCTCGAAGAACGGATTCCAGATTGTTTCAAAAATTGTCTAGATTTTCAAGAGCTTTGAAAATCCTGTATACTACCCGATTTTCCAGGTTTTCCCGTGATAGCCATAGCCTGCAGTTATAGAAACGACAGCAGATAATAAGATTTACTAATAAATAAGAAGTATGCCTTACCTTCACTGGGTGAAGTATACAATTTTTTACAAATCTCTTGGACACCACCAAGGCTATTCAATTTGCTGACACCCTCGCGCCCCCGAAGCTCCATGAGCTCCCGGAGTTGCTTGAGGGTGATCCTATATTGGGCTGGACGCCCATCTATCGTCGCCATCTCGCCTCGTTCTAAGTTGGCCTAAGCCAACTTTACTCCTCTCCCCCGAAGGTACCTGCTCCTGCTACTTCTTCGTCGTTGGTATTCCCGTAGCCTCCAAGTGATTGGAGGTCCAATAGCTGAAATGAGAAAAGGAAGAACTATTGAAAACGTGAAATAGAAGATATTTGAGTGGTACGTACTACAGGACAAAGCAAATTTACTTCCAAAATTAACTTCCGATTTAATTCACGAAATATGAAAAACTAATAAACGTGGTGGGAGAGAAAATCAAGCCATAAGTATAATACGTTATATTTATAATTAACATAGTGCACGTAAATCAATAATTACCCACTTGCATATTTATTATACTTTGACCTACTTTTTAAAAATGTGTAAATAATGTCGTGTAAAAGTATTATAAAAATCCATCAAATTCACCATCAGTTTGTTCTTAAAGCGTTGAAGCATATAATGAATCGTTCCTCTTGAAATTGATGAACAGTTTACTTCGAATTTGGGTTACAAAGTGAAAAGACCAAACATAAAAATACATTAAAATAGATAGATTAAAGGTAACACATTATTCTACTTTCACAAGCTTTTGAATATGCTAATAATATACCTAGTCGATCGCACGATATGAAATACTTTACAACACTATTCATTGTTCTCGTAAATGGCAAATGAATTGCACAATGCCATCGCATCTGTTTATCAAAGTTACAACTATATTCAGATTATGTAGAAGTGAACTGTTTTCATGTTCGAGGAGGAGAATAATAATCAATAGTATTGGTTTCGTCTTACAAAAAATATATCACTCATCATAATAATAATCGTCATTCTCTAAATTCAAGTAAAGACAGATTCTCTACGTTCAGTGAACTAACAATAAGTAGAAAGTTTGCTCTCTGAATTCATTTTTACAAGTATATGGAAGAAACGATAGAAATTTCTCCAACTTTCGTTGAAATATATTATCATGAAAGATGATTACAATACCACCTTCGATTTGATTTTAATAATACAATGAATATTTATTAAAATCACTAGATGCCGTATTATAAAACGCTTGTCTCTGCGAAAGCCTCTTAACGCATCGGCTAGTCTAAACTTTCTCTTATCGATTGTATTACGATCATTATTATGGTGGTATCTTGATCCATTTGATACTCCTGTTATCTGAACAAACTACTGTCCATCCTAGCTGGAACCAAATACACGCGAGAGAAGTTAAATATATTTAAGACGATAGGACGCAAAGTGGAAAATTAATGAAACCACCCAGATTATTTTAAACTATAGTGATTAATTACAATAGATTTGCAAATGCATATCCGATGTACAGAATATAATTGTAGAAAATTGTGTATAGTGATTTGATATCATAGGAAGATGAACAAAATTGGATAATTTTTCAATCTCTACATTAATATCGCAAAGTTATTCTCATATTCGCAGAAAAAGAAGGAAAATATAGTTTTGTGCAGAAAAAAATAAGGCATTTATGGACATTTTTAATCGGACTTATATGCGTTGTCGTCGGAAGTAGATTACCTAATCTATATATAATCCGAGTGACTATATTTATCACTTGTATGAGAGACAGCGTCTTTTAGTACAAATTGCGATAACATTTAGAGATTCTTTATCCATCAATTCAAACTTATACATCTATGCTAAATATAGGATAATACTTCGAATAACACTTCTTTTCGTCTTCTGTGTCCCTGTATGAATTAACATTTGCATAAAAAGCATATTGAATAATCAGATTAATGTTGGAAAGACGAGCGGAACGTTTAAATGAATAAACGTGTGGAGTATTTACACATTACTTCTCTTAAATGCAGTGTCTCGGATAGTATTGTATAATTCCGAAAGGTATTTCAAAATCATCCATAGGACACACTAATGACTCAACCTATTTGACTTAAATTTACAATTATCAAATAATCAAATTTCACCCTGGCGAAAATAATTTTCCGAAATTCCTCATCTTTACTCGCATATTTTAAATTCATAATAAACTGGAATAATTTCTTAAATCATTGACCAAACATTTTTGGTTTTTCAAATTTTGTATAAAAGTTGATAAGACTAAAATAATAAATGTTAAGAAACTCTGATATAGTTTATGAATGATATACAATGTGAGGCTAAACTTACTCGCCAGGAAAGAAACTTCAATCACTATTATCTCATTATTTACGAACTTTTGGCCTGTGTCGATATAAGACTTCATTATAGATAAAAACGTAATCTTCAAAAAAGAATTATATAAATATAAGCCAAAAGCTCATAGGTAATGAGATAATAGTGATTGAAGTTTTTTTCCTGGCGAGTAAGTTTAGCCTCATATGGTGTCCAGAAAAATTTAATAAATTTCTTTTGGAGAGCTCAGAAATTCTGCGATAGTCCGTAACGAATATGTAAGTTGATTCAGACTTGACGCCTCTGAGAAACTTTGCCGATTTTTTCATAAAAATTCACAATTTTCGTCGATCATACATCAACTTAAAATTAAAAAATTTGAGAAATTCGAAAATTAAAGATCAGACTCGGTTACTTAAAAATACCTTTGTAATAAAGTCAATGTTATAGAAATTAAGTATATTTGATTTTCTATATCTTTTTCATTAATATATTCCTAAAGAACGAAGACATTTATAAGAAGACGTGTAATAAGCGTCTTCATTCGTTAGAGGTAGTTTCTTAAAAATGTCCGAAAATCTCCTAGTTTTATTTGAGGTCAACATTCAGAGAATTAGTAGAAATAATAATAAATGAGTATTTTTATAAAATTTCAATTCATAGAATTTCAGGAAGTGTGCTAAATCGTCGCAAGTTGAAAAAATTTTGAAAGTATTTTGGAATTCATTGAAATTTTCGTCATAAATGAACAATTCTCGTAGAAACACTTCCACCAAAGTATACAGTATGTTCCGTGGCAAACGCCTGTGTTTGAACTTCCCTGACATTTGACCCAACTCTAACTATAAATGATTAAAGCACCGTCCCAACCACTACCGAAGTCAAATGTCAGGGAAGTTCAAACACAGGCGTTTGCCACGGAACATACTGTATAACCAAAAATGTTTATTTAAAAAGTGAGATTTGTAGGGTTTGTATGGTTCCTAAAATAATTTTTATACAACACTACGTATGTTATATATAACCCATAAAGATACAAAGTAAGATCTTATATCGGAATAAACTCTTCACAATCGAAAGAATAATTTACATTTTAAAATGTTCCACAAATTGGCATGAAAAATTAATCGCGATCGATGCTATTATTAACGCAAGAAAGGCGAACGAGACGTATTTGCTGTAACTATTATGATCGATACAAGTGATAAATTTCAGATAACAATTTGAAATATGATAACTAGGAAATCACCAGATGCTCTTATTGTTAGACGCACGTGTGGTACAATACAGAGACAGTACGAGGATGGGATACTTAGGAAACGTGTGAGTGCAAGTGAAAACACATGGTGGCGACATAAGAGCCTCTCTGTTGCACACAGAGGAGGATACTTATCTATCCTTCTCGAACTTGTCCAGAGAATAGTATGCAACAGAGGCTCTTATGCCATCACCGTACGTGTGTTCTCACTCGCACTCACACATTCCCTAAGTACCGCATCCTCGTACTGTCTCCATATATATACCTATACTTACACGTGGCAATCATTAGAATATGATGGAAAATTGTAAAAATGTGTAGACAAATATTCCGAACACGGCACATAATTACATATTATAAAATTCTTAAGGTAATACTTATGTTGCCTGTAGTAGTTTAAAATTAATTTAACTTAACTAGGTAATTATCAGGCCAAACAACAACAACAATCACTTCACGTCTGACGTTTACATATTATGTATAAATAAAAGTAAGAAATTTGATTTCATCAAAAGATTGTTGGATACACTATTACTTAATTTTCGTAGTGTGATTAAAATTACCCGTTCGAACTTTGAATGGTCATTAGAAAAGCCGAATTTAGTACACAAAGAAAAAAAATGTGTTTGTTATAATGTGCGCAAGCAATACACTATATTTTGAGTTTAGATGATCCTCCTTCAGCATCCTGATTATCCTTTCAGCATCAACATCTAAAGGAGCTACTTTATGACAATTTTGAAGATCTCGGTATATATCGATTAATACGATTCTCTTTGAATAGAAAAACTTAAAGAAGATTCATCTTCAACAAACGAAAAGAATAAATCGCTTAAGTTCTACATCTTGTTAAATCTAACAGTATGACAGGCTGAAATATCGAATGCATTTCCGCTATACATTTTAAATTCAGTATTTAAAGGAGAATTAGTCAATTGTATACCTGAGTTTCAATTTTTATAAAGGATGCTCTTCATTTATTTTCAACCTTGTACCTTCTTATCAAAGATTATGGAAGAGTGCAAGGAACGCATGAAGAGCATTCTTTTTATAAATTGGAAAACAGAATAAGATTGGAAAGAAATGAACAATTACAAGTTCTCTGATAAATTTGGAGTACATACTCCATTAGTATGCAATGAAGAACATGCTGTTTACGACTGCCATAAACAGTGGGCCTGTGATTTATGTTAAAATGACTTGATTCTTTTAACATTACAGTAAACTATAATGACAATGACTACAAAAGCCTAGAAATTTTTATTCTATTAAATTTTTACTAACATAAATGCGAAGGGACTGAGAAATCAGGTGCGCGTGTTATTTGAGCTTTTTATAATTGACATTTCTGCCAGGGATATAATTCTGTTCAAGTCAACAAAGGTTTATCATGTTCGGTGCTTTCCACTTAACTCGACTCGTGGCAACTCCGATACGATAAATGAAATATAAAACAGGCAAAACAATCATTCTTCTACTCGCCTTATCGGCTTAGTTTCCACAAACCAACTCATGTCATCGACACGTAGTGATGTAACGAAATAAGTACTTTTGACAATGCAAGTAGACTTCTGTCGACTCAATTCCATAAAAAAAAAGTACCTTTCGTCGCATCGTTTGCAACTTTTACTAGTTTTATCATCTCTCAAGTTCAGGTTGATGCGGTGTGTGCTGTTGCGAGATCCAAATATTCAGTCGAGATTCGTCTTATCGAGAGTTCATGTCAATCGAATTAATTCGCACAACACCATTGATACACTACCAGAGATCAAATTTTAATTCATGGTTTATGGCAATAACTAACCGACCTATTTCACCTGCAACTCTTTGACAACGCTCCGTACAGTTCGACCAATACGATCTTCTCACATCAGAAATATTCCAAGATTTTCATTTTCATTGAAAGAGAAGATCGAATCGTTTCCTTTTTCATCACAATGGGTGCATGGTGCCAAACGCAACGGTATAAGTTGAAATATTCGACGTAAGTAAGATGACTGTCCCGATACCCCTGGACGACTAAGCCCAGTATCAGGACAGGCATAAAAATTCATACAACACAGATATTGGGACAGCTGTCTTATTTTCATTCTCGCGCGATATCAGATGGTTTTTAATAAATACTATCCATCGCTCGATTAAATATTTTTTCGTGCAGCCCGCAAAGTTGAAAGAACGCGTTGTACACCAAGAGGTTAAGTTAGGTTAGATTACACACGATCGCGCGCATGACAGGCTCTCGGGAGCGACGAACGCGTAAACGAAGGAAGTCGTTTGCAGACTTTCACAGGTGAAAACAATAGTCTCCTGTCACCGCCCAATCGAAACCCACACGGTGTATCGCTGGAAAGTTCGTGCGTTTTCGTCGTCTATTCACCTCGTTCCCGTTGCTCCGGATTATCGAAGAGAAGAAGCGGCTTGTCGGCGCGCGATGCACATTCGTCGGACGCTAACTTTAAAATACATTCGAACTTTCGCGTCGAGCAGCCGCTGACGGGCAAAACCTGTCAGTTAAAAAATCCATACCTGTGTGCCGAAGGAAGACACGAAGTAGAAAGTACCCGTGCCGGCGACCGACTGCCGACTATTGCCACCTGGTGGATGGTGCGAGAACTGATCCGGCTCTGCCGGAGAGACGGATCGAAAATCCCGCTCTCCGATCCGACGGATCTCAAACACGGTTCCTTTGGACTTCGAGCTCCGAAAGACCCGGCTTCGTGTTTACAAATGCTGACCGAAGCTCATCGATCGCGGTCCTTGCTCGCAATCTTGATTTCCAAAACTCGACAAATACGATAAACGTGTCAAGGCGACCGTCATGCGCGTACTTACGCGTGCAGTGGACAATATAAAAAAAAGCGTATCCACGTACGTGGCTTCGCGAGTTCACTCCCGGGATGTTTTATCCGTATTTCTATTTTAAAATCGGTACAGTCGCCGCCAAGAGCCACAATTTGCCTCACGACAAAGCGAGACGCGCGTCGCGCGGCTTTTCGCGTCACACGCGTTCGTGTTTAGTGGAACGCGATTCCTCGGTCGAACTTTCTACAGGGGCGTCGAGAAATTCGAAACTCTCCGAGACGAACGTGCCACTCGTGGCGTGCGGGCGATATATTCTTCCGCCCTGCGTTCGCAAGTGGCTCGGGCTGAACGTATATAACAGGCGCGTCGAAACTCAGTTTGCCTCGACGCGTTAATTACCTTATCTCCGAATATTTCCGCCGTGACACTTTCCTCCGGAATCGTATATCTCGGAACCTATCGCGAACGATAGTTGCATACCATATCGGACAAGGCGGCGCGCGGCTTTGACGTGCACCGCGGGTTCGTCGCGCCGCGAACAAAGTCGATATTTCCCGGTGTACGTCGCGTCGACGAAAAACGCGGGCGGCGGCACTCCTCTCCCGGCGCTGCTCTCCCCGTACCTACCGCAATATCGCCGGTGCGACCGTGCGCCCGAGTGACTCGCGCGGTAGAACGCGCAGAACCGCACCGCCGCGGCTCTTTCCTAACAGAAGCACGAACCCGCGACTAGCGCACGAGTAACTGAGCGCGTCGGGTTTGAAATCGACGGGCGGTACACACAGATGTTTGATGTACGCCCCTCCTCTCCCGGGCTACCTAGTCATCCCCGCCGACCGGCCAGCGTACGTCGCGCATCTCGCGCGTCATGATCTTTGCCCCTCCACGCCCGCTCGTCTCTCCCCACCCATCCGACGCGCCGTTGTGCCGTCGGTGCACAGATCACAGACTTTGAATATCGCAGCCAACAGATTTCAAGATACGGAGAAACCCCCTTATCTCGGGACAAGGATTGATAACGAACCGAAATTAATTATTGTATAAACGCCGAGGCTTATATTTGCGATTATCATCCGCGGTTTGACGTCAATCGAGGGACGCAAGGCGGTAGAGGGGAACGGCATGCCCCGAGAGAGACGGCTCGCGGATGATTCTCGAGGGCATTGTTCTTCCACGTGATTTTTCTTGCGGAATTGGGCGGGTGTAGGTATGTATGCTTCGCGGAAGGGTGACGCCCTGCCGCGTCATCGCGAGCCATCGGCATTTCTTTTCATTGATCGATGTGCGAGATGCGGCGCGACATGTCGAAATGTGTTTACTGGGGACAATTTTTCCGAATATTGCGAAGGTCACAGGATTGCGCGAAATCCTTCGCGTGCGAACCTATATTGGAGAAGGTATTAGTCAACGAGTAGGAGTTCGCTCATCTCGAGCAAAGGTCTATTTGAAGTAAACAGATTGTATGCATCTTTTAAATCGAATATGAATCTAATAAAAATTTGTTTACTCGCAATGGATCGATGTAAGTTAATTTCTATTCGTGGCCAATAAATTGTTCAGTATATAGTTTCGTATACGAATAAATTACTTCTCCCGGTGAGATATGCAGTGAAAGATGATTCACGGATGATTCTCAGGAGCATCGTTTCTCCACGTAATTTTTTCTGCAGAACCCGGTAAATGCCTCTCGTAAAAGAGTAACGCTCTATTATAGTATCTTCGCGATTTAACGAGATTTCCTTTATACGATTTACAGGAATATTACGAGCTGTATCTTTTCAGGAATGAATCTAAGAAGAAAGAGTATGTGGGATGACGTCCAAATGACGTCATTTCGCGATAAATGACGTTAGTTGAGTATCAACTTGATGCGAAACGACACGAATTAAACGTTAAAACGTCGCAAAATGACGTCAACTGAACGTCATTTTAACTTATCATTTCTCTTAAAGGGGAGCAATAAGCAATGGTGAGCTCGAAGCGATTAATTCGAACTTACAGTACACAATTTTGCTTTCGCATTCAATGGGGGAGTTGCATGATTAAAAATAGTATCTTATGTCATTAGGCGGTAATCCGAGGTTTTTTCAGACTGTGTTTAATTAAAGTCTTAAAAATCCGAGGATTTCAGCCGAATGTGACATAGGTATACTATTTTTCCTCACGAATGCCCATTTCTCAAAACAAAACAAGCAGAAGTATACACGGCTCATTTCACGTTGCGTTTATCAGTTTGGAAAAAGGACCTACTTCGGACTAAGCAATCTTTTGACAGCATGCGGACTCCCGGTCGGTGTCACGCGGGAAAAATGCCATCTTATGGTCTAAAAGTAGGCTGGAAAAGGCCTCGAAATGGGCATGAGTGAGGAACAAATTTTTTCTGGCTCTGCGTGTTATTCCGATACTGGATCAATACTTAAAAAAATTTGGCGTACCCCGTTTCAGCATAAAAAATTATAGCAAATTGAGATTTTTCAAAAACGTCTCTGACCTCGAGCAACGTCACTCCGCTTCAGCCAATCAGCAGACAGCCTAAGTGATTCTCATTCTGCGGCACCGTGAAATTTAAAAAGCCGGAAAGTATTTATCCTTTCAGTATTTCTTCAGTAGTTTGTTGGTATATTGTTTACATGAGAAGAAGTTAGGTATCGGTAAGAAAATTTCTATCTTCGTAAGATAATGAGTTAAAATAAAGCAGATATTCGTAAAAAGTGGGCAAAAGCAGTGGGTAGAACGGATAAAAATTGTATCTTTTTCACGATCCATTCAAAGTTTGTTGTTGCGAAGAATATGGCAATGTAATTAGTAGTATTATCATGAATCCAAAAAGAAAACTAATCTAGACGGCAGTATTAGGTTCGGTCATGTTTGAAATTTTATGTGTCTGCCAACCGTCTGCATTATCGTACGACTAGACCAGCAGACTAGACTAACAGCCTAACCTCTCAAACCAATACACATTACTTATAACCAACACACTGAAATCAAACGACCATGACACGAATCATTCGGCTTCCACGAATCATGTGCCCCGGCGAACCGTTTTCGCGCGGAGCCGAAAGATTCAAACTTTAACATTAAAAATTATATAGTTATAAACATTTCTAAGGAATTTCCCTAAGTAAAAATATTATTATGTACTATGTGTGAACAACAACATGGCAGGGATGAAACGACTATTCCCGTTTCATGTAACTCCCCCATTGTACTTCAGCTCTAGATTTACCACATGGAAGCTATAAGTTGGCCCTTATCTTTACGGATTCGTGGGTATTATAGGGGACTGCTAAATATAACGTTTCGTATTCTTATAGCTTAAGATGAATATATACAATCGCCACTGCGAAGTAGAAGACAGTCGCTCAAATTTTAGTTATTAACAGTCTATTTAGAGTACGTTGTACGCTTCTTCGTGAAAAGCTAGGCGAAGAATGTGCATAAACGGCCTGCGTTTTGTTGATTTTATAAATGGGAGTAAGAAATAATTGTGCAATTGCGTTGTGGATCAGGGAGAAAGCGTCTCCGATGATAAGTCGATCTCTCTCTCTCTCTTCGATCGAGAGCAATCGAGGATATCGAGAATAAATAAGGAAAACGTTAGATTGCAGTTCTATTTTTTCCATTGGGCGATTATTTCAAGTATACTTTAATATTTCTTATGATCTCTCTAGCATTATTCTTATTTATTAGCTATACGCTTTCAATTCAGAATCGGTCAAACATCGACACTGCTTTATTTTCAATTTACAATGCGACTACACAGTTCGCTATTTTTTAAGATTGGCAGATCGCAGATAAATTTAATACTAACATTCTAGATCTAGTTTTTAATAAACTATCGCACCATATCTTTCGAATGCGGATTTAATGAGTTAGCTTGTACAATTCTGTACGCGTAAAACTTAAAAGTGCCTTACTATCCGTTTGAATAAGAAATTCAATTATGTAAGTATGTAGGGTGAGTTTTCTAAGACACGAGGCCACGTTTATTTCCGTTATTTGTCACTTTACGATAAAGTCTTTTGAATAAGAATTGTTTGATGTTAAGGATGATATATGACACATAAAAGCGATTTTCAATAGCACTTGTTATTTACGAGATATGAAGTTCATCTTCATTTTTTAGATGGAAATCGATTTTTTACTTCTTCCACTTTTGTTAACTTCGATGCCGGGGATGACATACCTATTATACATCCTTGACACCAAAAAACCTTTTTTCGAAAGATTTTTTTTGTAATATGACAAATAACAGAAATAAACGGAGCTTCGGGTCTTGAAAAACTCACTCTATATAAACACACGAGCATTTGCGTGTACTTATGTATAGAGTCGACGTTTCAACGCTAGAATGAACAGATTTAGAATTGTCAGATCTAAAATAAACATTATAGCAGATAATCCTAAGTGCACACTAGGATCTAGATCAACCTCACTCGGTTCGTCCTAACCTAACCTAACCTAACTTAATATTTTCCAGTAGAAATATTCACAGCTCAAACTATTCTAACCTTGACACTGCCAGGTTCATTCGCCAGTTCCCAAAAATATCTAGCTTCACATCGTTCGACCGATTTATCGAATCCTTGCACCGCGAAGAAAAAAGAAATCGAGACAATATTTCCTTCGGACAAATTTTCTCCGAACGCAAGAAACGTTAGCTATAATACAGTCGACAACGGCGATACACCTGCAGTCACGAAAGCGCCATTCATTCTTATATCTACGGTGCCCGATTCGCCAACCATTTATGGACAGTGAAGAGCCACGCGCCGACATATCGCGTGCGTATAGTGCGATGCCGCGCACGCGCGCGCTTGGGCATTCCTATATTTTTTCCAGGCTCTATCGCTTATACCTATGTAGTATATCATTAGTCCGCTATGTACTACGAGTTGCGGAGTATACCTATATAGTAGCGAGTATCGAGCCGCTGGCTCGCGCGCGCGCGCGGACATGATCGTGTGGCGTGTGCTGTCGACGTATATACAACCTTAACCCTAGAATCCAGCTATAGTGACTGTGGGCTGGTTTCACTGACGCTGGTCTCGATTTGAACTTCATTCGATCTCAGAATTCTGGCAGTTCGTTAATTGTTGGTGCGGAGAACTCGAAACTTTTACTTCTCTTTTTCATCGGGCTTCGAGTCAAGAAACTCAGTAGAGTCTCGTACCAAGAACTGAAGGAGAGACAGCGAGATGAATCGAGGCTCTTTTACTTCGTGTAGGTATCATTTCTATGGTACTAAGGCAAAACCCGATATGTCAAAAAAAAACGATTTTTTGATGTGTAAACATCTATGCTATGGCTCTACGGTGGGACCTTCCTGGGAAATCGAGCGTCAGACGTAAGCCGTGTACATGTGACTGCGTCAGTGTGTGTGTGGCGCTACTGCGCACACTATTCGCGCAAGCTGGATTACCTCAACGGGAAAACATTTTAGAGAAAAATGTTTAATACAAAACTTTAAGGATTTTCCCGTGGCTACCCAGTGGTCGTATTGGATTTGACCTTGACCGTGACCTTTAAGGTAATATCAAATGCTTTCCTAAACCGTTCATCCGATTGCGATGAAACTTTGGGGAATGGTTGGACGCATGCCCGCGAAGGTTTCTATGTTAGTAAATCTTATACAGGGTGTTCAAAAAGTCGAACTATACTTGACCTAAATTTGACTTCCGCTGACAATAAAGGTAACATGAAAAAAAAATGGTCAAGGACACATTTGAACGTGAAAAAAAAATTAATTTGACCTTGATATAACCTTGAAGGTCATGGTCAAGGTCAAATCCAATATGACCATTGCGTAGCCCGGGAAAAATACTAAAAGTTTTGTATTAAAAATGTATTTTAACAATGGTGGACGGACAAAATCAATCCACAATCTACCCGTGCGAAGCCGGGACGGGCTGCTAGTAAGTTATAAATCTAATATAATAATAATAAATATTTTATTATAGAAAAAATTTAACTTCTTTATGTCGAACTACGACGTCATATTCTCCAATTAAACTCGAACCGCAGATAATTGTAAGATGTTTACACATCCTCCGTGAGTACAACGGCACTCACACCTTTTTTGTTTTTAATGTCAATATATACAGTCAGCAATGAAGAATATGATGGCAAAACCCGATATGGCTCCAAATCACCTACAACTTGTAGGTTAACAAAATAATATTCCGATTACGCTCTACGTCTTTGAATTAGTCGGTGGTTTGAAGCGTCTCCTGAAAAATCAATTTTCTTGACATATCGGGTTCTGCCTTAGTACTACAGATTTGTACCCGTTTGGAAAAGGTTCCGATAATATGTTATCAAGTACCATAAATCGAAATTTCAATGGAATTTAAATTAAACTTAAGATCGGTGAAACTGGCCCTATGCCGTTGAAAATGTGGTTAAATTTATCACATTTTACGTGTTTCAAGTGGTCCACATAAATGTTTGTGTCAATTTAACTAAAAGCTCCTGTTTTGAAAAGTAACACAAGAATGATGTCAAATATTCAACATAAATTGAGCAATGCCCTTCCCGAATTCATACCTATAGGTACTTATACCTATACCTATACCTATAACCTAAATTGAACGGTTTTTCTGTATTACAGCAACATTTGATTTATGTTATTTTAACTGATTGCTTTATTCTTTGACTTCAAGAAATATTCAAAATCAATATAACATTAGTTAATGTAACTGTTTCTTTGTGTGACATACAGTTTCCGTTGATTTTTGTCTTAAACTTTTCGTCTTTTTAACAGAAATGATGAGTGACATTTTTAGAAACAATACATTTCTTTAATCAAATTAACACTCGGATAGTACCTATACCTAATCTCAAAAAAACAATCATATAGTTTTTTTCTTTTTTTACATAAATTACATTTGAAAAGTGTTAAAATGAATCAGCACATGTGAATTATATTGCAATAACAATCAAAAGTACGTTAAATTAAAAAAAAATG
This sequence comes from Xiphydria camelus, assembly GCA_963678675.1. Taxonomy (NCBI): domain Eukaryota; kingdom Metazoa; phylum Arthropoda; class Insecta; order Hymenoptera; family Xiphydriidae; genus Xiphydria; species Xiphydria camelus. Next base: position 10,803,435 of record OY783195.1, read on the forward strand.
TTTACAAGCATACTTTTTAACAAGATAATACAATATTTCACACACACACACACACACACACACACACACACACACACAAACTGCATATAAGTATACCACTTTAAGCGTTTCTTTTGTGATATACAGTAGACTCTCGATAAGTTTTCGGATGTAAAGCTTAAGGAATTGAACCGGAAAGTTAACGAATGTGTCCATTAATGGAACTCGACAAGCTCTGCTTTACTTTTTGTTCTTCTGTGTACGCGTGTGCCTATAGGGATTTCTTGCAGTAGGTTTCTTTTTTATTGCAAATATGTTTTTGAAACAGAAAGGGAAAAGTGCTTAGTAGATTAGTTTTTTTTCACATGGTCGCATTAATGCAACACATACATAGTTAAAAGTGGAATCATCATGAAATCGTTTTATTTTCTAATTTCTCGAAATGGAAACCCTTTGAATAGGAGTTGGGCTTAAACTACAAAAGAAATGCTCTTTTATTTTCAACTTTTGACTTAATAGCCAGACAGTCAATTACACGATATTAAGTAACATGAAGCATTGGATGAATTACGCCACTTCCTATCTTTTCCTTACTAGGCTGTAGACATACAGGTCAAGTTTATTCTCGCGAAACGAGACAGACGAATGAGTGCAGCTAGAAAAATGCCAAGCATTAGGTAGTGACGTATAATCATGCCTACACTGTTAAAAATTTCTGTTTTGAATTCACAAATTGTATTAGAAGCTTTTAATAGGCACAAAAGTATGGTAAAATTATTAACAATTTGATGCGAAAACACAAATTCCATAAGAAATGTGTAGAAAAATTATGATAAATATTGTAGAATCACAATAAGATATCGTACAATCACAATATGTATCGTAAATTCCCAATTGTTTTTGAATTCCACAATTATAGTTTTGTAAATTTAATTCACAAATCTGTTGGAAGCTTTTAACAACTTCTAACCATGTATTTAGGTATGTGCGCAACGCGTATGACGCAGCGAGCGATACAGTCCTCTTCCTCTCTATTTTTCTTTTTTTTCTCTATGGCTGTCATGCAAAAATGCTGTAAATGCTGGAACTTTCGCTTGCACTCTCACATTTTGTACAATTAGCGCGATAAACACAGTGGGAAATTTCAATAGCCATTTCTTTTTTCAATAAAAGTTCAAAGCTATATGCTTCGTTTCACCGTAGGAACGGTCGGAAATGAAGCGCAAACTTCGTCGAAGGCAATGGCTGTGAGACTCGAGCAAACTATTGGTTATTGCTGAAAGAAAGGACCGATAGTTTGACCGTATCTACACTAACTAAAAGAAAAAATAGTACCTATATTCAATTAAATCTACGTTTACGGATGGGGGAAAGCAGAATTAGTTGCTCCAACTAATAAATTTGGTTATAACGATTAACGGCTATTTGAAGGAAACTGGTCCATTCGAGTCAATTATAAGTCCAAGTAACTATTATAAATCTGCATTCTCCCACCCGTAACCGTCGATTCAGTCAGATCTACTGCATTTTTCTCTCAATGTATCGTCTGAAAACACCCTGTACAGGGTGAATTTTACCTAGTCGCCGGAGACACGAGTGCGAACGCGAGAAGGTCAACCGTAAGGGCCTATTTAGACCAGAACAACGAAGCGATGAGTGGCAAACGATCGATGCTGTGATTGCGAGCAGCCGCAATACGCTCACTCACACTCACGAGAATCGCTCGCCGCTTTGGTCTAAATGGGCTCGCACGGACAGTGACTCTCTTTTAATATACACATTTTTTAAATTTGTGATTGGTCAAAAAGATTAATTATACCTACCGTAGAATGGGGATACTTTGATCGAATTTCAATTTCAAGCCTGAATAACTTTTTTTCCTTGCAAGAAAAAATTTCAAAAAAAAACTGGAATATCGGTTTGTTTCTCACCTACACAAATGAAACTAAAATTCACAACAAAATAAATAAATAACTTTTGAGAAAAAAATAAAAATCGAGTGATCAACTTCATACTGAGTTTGGGGATACTTTGATCATCATTGATTTTTTAACGAAACGACAAAGTAACTCCTTCAAAACGAGCAATAATATTAAAAAAAATTTTTTTTTTTTCGACGAGTTGTTATGAAGGGTAAAATCTATTTCTTTTGTAGTCAGTCTCTATTTTTAAATCGGAATCTTTATTCAAACTCAAATGTAACTGTAGATAAACATAAAATAACATCTCTCTTTCTTGTTTGGTACAAAAATATCACTTTTATCTTAAACATAGTGATTCTTAATCTAATACAGCCATAATATTTGGAATGGAAAATGGGGAACATAAATCTAAAGTTCAATCACATTGACAACACAATTAAACACACAAATACAGTTGTCCTTTGAATCAGAAGCTACAATTGGATTCGGCAAGATTTCAAGGACATCTTCTCGAGAAATTGCGCAAATGTCATCAATAACTAGCTTAAATTGTGTTTTGGTTTTGTCTGTTGATTTCATTCCCATAACAGTGAGTTCAGGTTCGGTCTCTATGACTTTGCATGCATACTTGAAGGTTTTCTTCCCCTTGCGTGAAGAGAACTTTGCTAGAATATATTGTCCTTCTTCTACTTGAATGTCCATCTCCTCTTCAATCGTCGTCGATGTACAAGGCTTTGGGGAAGAAGAAGCAGGATGCAGAGTGTATGAATGAGACTCTGGAACTGAACGTTGTAACACTACATCCAGGTTGAAGAGCGAGGTGGGTTTTTTTCCTTCTTGGGCTTCCTGAAGTTGCATCGAGGAATCTTTTCTCTTTGAGCAGAGCAATTAGGTAATGCATTTTCAGCACGCTCGGCTGCATCTTCACCATTATTTTCCTCTGGGAATCGTTTTAACACCTGGTTGCGGTCTACTGGAAAAATTCCAGAAGCACGAAAGGCGCTTATTAAGTTTCGCTTAATTGCGCTCGTTTCATGTTGTTTTGGATGGCCTGCCTTTGCACAAACTTTGTCCATTCTTTCTAAACAATTTTTCAACAATTTAGGAAAACTATCTTTAGACACTCTGTGCTGTGCCGCAGATTCTGAAGTTTCCCTTCTGTTAAGGTCTTGCGCCATGCCTCTTTCATAGCGCGAAAAAATGCAACATCAAGCGGTTGACACAAATGAGTTTAATTTGGCACTAGGCATATGAAGCGAATGTTATTCTCTGCACACATATTCAAGACACCATTATCCATGTGTGTGGATAGGTTGTCACCTATGAGAGCTTTCTCTCCTGGTAAGCGTTTTGCGTGGGGTAGGAAACAGCTTGCAAACCAATCCCGAAATGTAACTCCGTCAAGCCAGCCACTAGTCGTTCTGTTATATCTTGTGTCAAGACTGCAACATGGCAAGCTGCAACATGGATATCCTCGTGGGCCGCCTTCCTTCCATGTATCATAAAGGTGAATGCTCTTATATATGACATATGGCGGCAACAACGTGCCATCGGCAGAACCACACACCATAATTGTTGTTGAGCTCTTCGAATGGTTCATTATTTTCTCAGGGTACTTGACACCTCTTCTGTAAATCCCTCGTATCTTTCCGGGGTCATCAGTAACATTTGACTCATCGTAATTAAAAATGTTACTGCTCGGTAAACCTGCCAGTGATTTCCAAATTATCGAAAAACACCCCAATAGACTCCCTCGATACGGATGATCGGGCTTTCTTGATATTCGTTGCTATTCTTGTTCCAATAGAGTCGTTATACCTTTTGAGAAGGCTGTAAGTCCAATCCACTCCGGGCAAATTGTTGTTGAACTGAGTAATAATTTTACCTTTGGAGTCTATATAATGTTTTGCAAACACTCTTATGTCTAAAAGACTAAGAGGAAATCCCCAGTCCGAACACTTTGCCGCGGCCTCCAATATCGCGACTTCTTCAGCATTTGTAAGAACTGTAGGGCGACCACGTGATTTATTATGTCGGCCTTTATATTTATTATACAATGTGCCGTAAGGAATGTTATAGTTTCGAGAAGCCTCTCTGATGCTCATCATTCCCTCCGCCACCTTTTGCAAGGCATCTTCCAATTTTTCTGAAGGGTAATCGCCATAGGAGCGACTACCTAACTGGCGTTGATGTTAACGTGGCATATCTTAGAAGAAAAAAATAGTAGGTAGGTATTTTACAGTTCATGGGGCATCAATTGATCAAAGTTTCCCCACGCTCTGATCAAAGTTACCCCAAGACGTTTGAACTGCGCTCACATATAAAGTTTACAAAACTTTTTAGTTCTTAATGGTTTATATTATCGACAAATACATACCTCGTCAACTGTTTAACATAAAGAGTTTAACATAAAATAAAGTTTTACAACCGACAAATTTCGCATATACCGTTTCCTGCAGAGCACGTGGCGAACTGACGAACAATTGACGGTGCATCTCACCGCACGAGGCATACCGAAACCTTCCGATTGTCGCTGTGATAATTCGGCCAAGATCGCGCGCTTAGTGCGCTCGGTTGCCTAGATACAGGCGATTGAAAATAATGTGAAGTTTCTATCAAAGTAACCCCGTGGATCAAAGTATCCCCATTCTACGGTACCCAAATTACAAGTCCGAAAATATTAAGTGCCTCTTCCCCTTAAGAATTTAGTATAAATTCCTTAAAACTGTCCTAGATCTTCTCAGGTTAAAGTCAACAATAATTTGTATATGTACCTACCAGGCATATACATATGTATGAGGCGTTCCATGCGAAATCGACAAGCCTCTGACCCTCACCATGGCGGATTTGCTTCGCGATTTTTTTTTCCATATTATGCTCACTCTAAAAGGTCTCCAGTTTTTTGTACAGATTCCTCCATCACGGTGTTCATTAATTATTATTTTTTTAAGACTACCAAGAAACATAATTTTTGTAAATTTTGAAAAAATGTTAAATATCTTCTGAGTAAATTACAACCGGTTTAAGACTAATCTGAAAGTGGTAGAATTTAGTTTACTATTTTTTTTAATTTTAAACATTTCTTTCACAAAAATCATTTTTAAACTTGGTTCAAATTCAGTAGGAGAAATATTAGAATATTCCCTACTGAATAAAAATCACTTTAAAAGTGAAATTAATTTCTTCTGAAATTCGAAATAATTACGAAAGAAATCAATTTCATTTTTGAAGTTATTTTTATTCGTCCAAGAATATTCTAACATTTCGTGCAGAATTTAGACCGCATAAAAAATTATTTGTGTGAAAAAATATTTTAAGTGCATGAAAAAATAGTAAACCAAATTTTACCACTTTTGAATGAGTCTCTAACTAGTTCTAACTTTTTAGACTTTTCAGAATTTTTAAAAAGTTTAAAATGGCATTTTTCGGTAGTCTTAAAAGCTAGTAATATATGTAACTCAAGAACGCCGTGATGAAAAGATCTATTAAAAAACTGGAGACCTTTTAAAATGAATAAAATACGGGAAAAAATCGCGAAGCAAATCCGCGATAGTAAAGGTCAGAGGCTTGTCAATCAGGCGTGTAATGCCCTAAATATAGTTTCAATAAAGAATACCTCCACTTGGATGCAAATGAATATATCATTATTCATCACCTATGTAAAAAAATTATCTATTACTTGTGTGTGTGTGTGTGGATCTTGAAAGTTCCATAAAATCTGAGAGAATTTTTAAAACGTCTTATTTTTAAATTAAAGGGAGCTGGCCCCTTAAACAATCGATAACTGCACTAGTTACTCCATTTCAAAGATAGTCTGTAATATGTCGTTCAATCGATCCGACCAACCTTCTCTGGAGCACGTATCGCGAGCTAATCTCTCTCTACCCTGTATATAAATAAAATAGACGGTAAATTTTTATCAACCGACCGATGATGCTTCGCGAGTCTTCAATTCGTGAATCAACTTTTCGAAAACAGTTTCGAAAGTCCTACCGACTGCATTGATCAATCTTGAGGGGTCCGCGTGGGTGTCGATGAACTTCCGGAAACGCACGCATGGCGATTTAACGGATTAGGTTAGAGCTAAGGTTAGGCAACGTACGCGCGACACGCGTTCTTCGGTCATTCCACTCAAGGTGCGGGTTCACTAGTATGAGTATATTTTGCGAGGAAAAGAAAACAAACCGCATCCGAGTAGGGCTACACAATTTCTTTCATTCGCGGTATTCTATTGGGAACGCGTGTAATAATAAATAGATTACGTAAGCGTCGCGCTCGATAAGAGCACTGTTGTGTACCTATATCTTTATTACGATGCAACGAAGAGAAACGACGCTGAAGATAAGACACCGAGTTCTTATAGAAATTCGCAGACGCGTTAAACGAAGAGCAAGTATCGAAATACGAAGGAATAAAATATTTTGAGAAAATGTTTGAATTGAAAAAAGTTCATCGCCTGCATTGCGACAAAGGTTTGGTGTATTCAAACAAATTAAGGTTGAGTGCGCTGAACCTTCGTGCGATTTAGTTTTTTTTTTATAAATTATTATTCGTTTCAAAATCCACTTGTCCAATCCAAATCTTGATACTAAATATTTTGTTTATTCCATAAATACAATCGAATCATTCGGGTTTATTGTATTCTATCATGTATGTTTTTGTTCAACTTACCATAGTATATTGTGTTACGTGTGTGGAAAGTGAGCGATTTCTGACTCGTGTGAAATTCGTGGCACGAGTGGAAGGCGAGTGCCGTAATCGCACGAGTCAAGGTATGCTCGGTTTCCATATGAATGACACACGCTATTTTTTGTAACATCTGCCTGCAAAAGTTTGATTTTCGAAGCATGTGCGGCGTGTTGAAAATGCGTCTTTTCAGAAGAGTGTGCAAAAAATGATTAGCGCATGCGCATGCTTATCAATGAATTATTTTACGCACTAGAGCGATATATGAAGGCCTCGGCATTAAAACCTGTTAACTAGCATGGAACTTCATATCAGTTAACAGGTTTTGCGCCCGAGCCCTTCATATAATACTTCACTCACCGCTGATTGGTGCTTTCAGGTGTAATTGAAGTTGATCGGTACGTTTTTACAGGCAGATTATACAACAATTAGTGTGTATCACTCATATGAAAAGTGAACGTGCCCTGACTCGTGCGATCACGGTACTCGCCTTCGACTCGGGCCGCAAACTTCATACGAGTCGAAAATCGCTCACTTTCCACACTCGTAACGCAATACACTATTCTAATCTAATGTGTGGGCTGGTCTTCGAACGGTAATTACTTCGCCATTTCGTGATATCATGTACCTAGGGGCCTCGAAGAGGAGTGAAAAAAGAATGAATACATTTATTTTAAAGAGAGCCAATAAGCTGACTTTCTTTAGTCTTCTTCAAACTCAATTAACACGTTGACTGCCACGTTGGTCCCATGGGACCAACAGATAATGTACTTTAACCCGGCAACGTTAGTGGCCGGCAGTCAATGTGTTAAAAAACGCTATTTCCTTAAAATTTCGGGACTGAACACTTTTCAAAGTTTAATATCATGTATGTATACGAATGTTTTTCCTTCATTTCCAAGCTATTGCTATAATTCCTCGTAAGATTATTATCGATAAAACAGATAAAATAGAAAATATACAGCACGGTTGCTCAGAATGGCTTGATTACTCTATCGTATGTCCAACGGCAAACCGATCGTGTGCCGAGACCTAGAAATTTGACTTCGGCAGTGTTTGGACGGTGCTCGAGTCAGAAGAGTGCGCTGCGTAAGAGCGAAAAGCGTCATACGTCTGATTTCCTGATAAGCTCTTTATTAGACACTACATTCGCTATGAATTCCATCAAGGAAAAAGTGTTAGGAAAGCATGTGAATCGATCTGTTCTGTTCTTGGGGACGACATTGTATCTAAAAGTACATGTGAGTATTGGTATAAGAGATTTAAAGACGGTGATTTTGATGTTAGTGACCGTGAACGTACCGGGGCTCTTGTAAGGGTGGACGACCAGGAATGTAAGCGTTGCTGGATGAAAACTCTTGCCAGACGGAGAAAGAACTTTCAGAACAGCTAGGAGTAACTCAACAAACTATTTCCCATCGCTTTAAAGCAATTGGAAAGATTCGAAAAGGAACAAAGTGGGTGCCACACTCTTTGACTCAAGCAAATAAAAATAGCCGTCTTTTGGCATATGTTTGAATTTTTACGTATAACAAGCAACGAAGAAAGTCTTTTTTGTGGAAAATTGTCACCGGCAATGAAAAGTGGATTTATTTTGATAATCCGAAACGCTCATATCATTGGGTTGACCCCCGCGAGCCGATGACATCAACGCCAAAGTGCAATATTCACTGTAACAAAGTCATGTTGTGTACAGTTGGTATGATATTTGTTGAGCCAGAATTCTTAGAAGACTGCTGCGTCACTTTCTTGGAATTATCCCCATTCGGCACCCGAGTTGGAGACATTGGCGGCATAGCGTTTACCGTAGCAGATTGCAGTTAGCATTATTTGCATACCTACCGTGTTTTGCAGTCGATTTATACGTAGCGTGTTTCTTCGTGAGTGTATCGTCCTGTGAATTTTCAGTTTAATTTCTTATTAAAAGAAATCGTTGGAGGCGAAAAACAAAAGGAAGGAATTTAATTCCCGAAAATTTGAAGGTATGCTACTGTTTGCAAAGCGTCAGACCGTTGCGTTCCGAGAATATCGCCTTATCGTTTCTGGGAATTTTGGTTCAACAAATATCGTACCGACTGTATATGGTGGGATATGAAAGGTGTACTCCCCATTATGAACTTCTGAAACCTGGCCAGACAGTAAGTTACTGTCGAACGCTATCGTCAACAATTAATACGATTGAACCAAGAAGTTGATCAAAAGCGTCTATTTACTGGCAAAGGAAAACGTCTAGTAAAACTGCTCCATTACACCGCCAGGCCTCATGTGGGTTGACCGGTCAAGGATACGTTAATGGCTCTTGGATAGGAAGTTGTACCATACCCGGCGTATTCACCAGACTTAGCTCCAACTGATTTTCACTTGTTTCGAAAAATGCAAAACGAATTGTCTGATGTGCGATTCAAAACATTTGAAGAAGTCCAAAAATGGGTCGATAACTTCCTCATGTCGCAAGATGAAACTTTCTTTCCGGAAGGCATCCGTGAATTGCTTAAATGATGGCTGAAGGTCATTGAAAGTGAAGGGGATTATCTTGATGAATAAACGTATTTTACTTTTTTTGAAAATAAATTTTGAATTTTTGCAAAAGTGTCCTAAAATTTATTTGTATACCTAATAATAAGGTTAATATCTATTCTAAGCCACTTGGTCACGGTGTTGCCTTTAATGGGAACATTTTCCTGAGAGAACGAGTTAATCACATGCAGATGAAAGACGCTCTATGGCGTAAATAATTGATAAATTTGACTCGAACTTGATGTTAACCTACTCTTAACGTCCCAAATAGCATCAGTTATCAGATAGAGTTCTAAAGAAATGTAATTTGCAGGCTTCTTAAGTAATTCGTAATTTTTACTCATAAAGAGTTGAAAGAGCAGTGTATTTTAGAATGCAGAAAGATTATAATATAAGAATGCTTTGAGACTTTTTACGGATTCTTCAAAAGAATTCGTCTTTTCTACTCGTAGAAAGAACTCATAGCCTTTCTCATGAGTAAAAGTGCGGAGCAATTTGATAAAAGGCTCGGGCGAGACCGAGTCCTCCTCTCTCGCAGCCTGACTGCTTTCATGATAACAGTCATGCGAGAGATAGTAGGTACTTGTACCGGACGATCTCTTGGAGACTCTGATCCCCTCCTATAGGTCATTTAAAGGGAGTCTAAATATGAGGTTCTTCCTCTTTGATACCTCTCTTATGCCCCGTGATGCCAACAAAACTAGATTCCAAAGCAATTTTGTGTGCCGGATTTTAATTTCGATCAAAGCATTTTCGCCAAACGTCAAAAGAATTATTTTAGACAACTTTTTGAATACTTTGCGATTATTATGTGAATTCTTTTGGACTTCATTTCATTTATAAGCATGGCTTCGTTTCAAGTCTTAAAATGAACTCATATTTGGCGATATAAAAGTAAGTTCTCTCATTAAGCAATAAGAATACATTTGAGACCGTTCTGATGCACATAAAGGAACTCATTTTAAAATACAAGAGTTCAAGGTACCTATTTCTAGGTCTTCTCGTACCTTTAGGATAGTAGCAGTGCGCCTCGGATATATACGCCTTATATATAATAAATTAAAAGGATACCTCCATTTCCGAACACTTTTACACACTCAACTATTATTCATCAATTTTACACAATAATTTACTTTACACATCGTAATGCAGCATTTCTTGTAAATAAACGTCCAAAAAATGTATTATTCAGTACTGAAAATCGCGAGAGAGTTGACAAGCAAATTGACAGCCGCGATACTTTCAGCAATATTAGGTGTCTTAAGTATTATACTTATGCTAAAATCGAACTGCATTGCATTCCGCGGACCACTCTCGGACAAGCAAGAAAACTCACTTCACTGTGTTTATATTTTTTTATCGCGCGTTATCGTTTGACAAATATCCCGTACTGTCAGGTGTATCTTCTGAGAGACATCTGCTTTCAAAACTGTTAATACGAGCATTCTTCATGTGACGTCATCGAGTCACTACACGTATGATCGCGAAAAATGTCATTGAGTGAAAAGGGATCTTTTTGTTTTCAATTAGTAATATACATGCAACGACCACGTGACATAACGTTTTGAAATCAGATGTTTCTCAGGAGATACACCTGACAGTACGAGATCTTTGTCAACGATAACTCGCAATAAAAAAAATATAAACACAGTGAAGTGAATTGTCCTGCATGCCCGAGGGTGACCCGCGAAATGCAATGCAGTCCGATTTCAGCGTTGTACTCGAGAAACGTAATATTGCTAAAAGCTGCGATACTTTTGTATCAGGGCTGTCAATTTGCTTGTCAACTCCTTCGCGATTTTCACCATTGAATAATACATTTTTAGCCGTTTATTTACAAGAGAAACGTTGCTTTACAATTTGTAAATGGTCGTGTAGAATCGATGAAAAATAGTTTGAGTGTATAAAAATGTTCGGAAATGGAGATATCTTTTTAATAATACGTTTTATTTTATTAGGGCGTATGTCCGAGGCACTGCTACCACCCTAAAAGTACGAGAAAACCTGGAGAAAGGCATCTTAAAAGGAACTCTTTTAGAATGCTCTGTGCTATCTAGGGTGGTATTCTAATTACATCTAAATAACGAAATCGATTTCCATCCAATAAAAATTTACAATGATAAAAGATGCCATTTCCTGCACGAAGCAAAGAGTAATCTGTAGCAGAGAGGTAAACAATGGTATGTCCATAAAAGAAAGTTTTCAGTAGTGAGCAAAACAAGTGTTTCTTTACCCCACTAATATACATGGAGATACTACCTTTTCAAAACTAAAAATATCGGCAACCAACAAAACGGGACTTACGATTTGTTTACCACAATAGCAAGTTGAAAGAGTGTAGTTTGAAAATGATATTAACTCAATATTGGGTAAAATCGGAGTTACGACTATTTACCTCTGCTACAAATATAATATACAGTCTGCGAAAATGTATAGTAATCAGGTGGTTTGGCATCGTGAAATGTATTTAGCGCGAAACTCTACTGAGAGAGAGAGAGAGTGTCTTGATCTAGTTATCAATCTCTTTGACGCAGGCGTTACGTGATACCTGATTACTAGGCATTTTAATAAACCGTGCAGAATTTCAGCTATGCACTTCTCTTATTGTGAATGCAGTGATCAGGATCCACAATGGAACACATCACGAGAGTCCCGAGAGTTTCTATTCGTTCCATTGTCAGTCCCACTTGGGAATCGTCGGGTGTCGGGCTATACATATAACGAATGCCGTTCACGATCGCAGCCGCTTCGGTGACGATCTCGTTCGTCACTGAATTATATTCGCTTCTAGCATAACCATTTCAACTATTCTTCATGACCATATATATGTAGTAGTGTATTTGTAGGAATAAGAAGTGCCGCCAGGCAACACAAAAAGCGTTGACAGACTTCATGTGCAATGTCAGGAGAGTGGCGTCTCTTTCATACACAGAGTCTGTAATATTCAGGTGATAACGCGAACGTAATTTAAAATTTGTAGCACGAAAGTCAGTACTATTTTAGACGCTGTTTAGAATAATCATTTATAGTTACTAGAAAAATTGAGGGTAGGAGAGGGATGATGAGACGATGTCTTTGTGTTTATCGTACATCCAGTTCAATACCGCCATATTGGAAAGAGCAAAAAATAATTAATGTAATATTTATCTCGAGTATTAAGTTGAGTTAAAATAAGGTTACTCTCTCTCTATAGCATTTCTGAAAGAAGCTGTGCGTGAGGTCATTCATCGAAAACGTTTTTGATGAATGACCTCACGCACAGCTTCTCTCAGAAATGCTATAGTAACCTTATTTTAACTAAACTTAATACTCGAGATAAATATTACATTAATCATTTTTTGCTCTTTCCAATACGCCATAACTGCACAATTTTAATTTTAACTCAAAACTTATATTTTTATATACAGGGTGTCCCTAAATATCATGTACAAACGGAAGGAGGTAATTCTTTGGCTTATTTCATGACTAAAAGTTCATATAAACATAGGCCCGTAAAAGCTTCGTTACTGATCGAGAAAAAAATAAAAAACGATTTTCTGTAATTCGCTAGATAAAATTAAAATGTTTTAACAAATTAATGCTGGGATAACGCGGTTTTTGTAGCAATGATTTATTACAATAAGAAAAACCTAAATAGTAAATATAACAAAACAACGTTACAATAACTGCTGAAAGTGACCTCCTCCAACCCTTTCACATGCCTCCGCTCTTCTTGTCGTTGATTCAGGTACTCTTTGGAACATTCCCGGAGTATTTCTTATGTTTTTTTCTCGATAACGGTGGCAGATACGAAAAAACTACAAGAGAGCAAAAAGTTTGTAAACAAAACAGAACATTTATTTTGTATTTTAGAATCTACCAGAGGCGCACCGCAAAAAAGTACAGGGGGAGAAAAGGGAGCACGACCCCTGAAAAAATAACCCCCTGTAGATTCTCACAACCATTTGACATGCCCAATGATATAAGCCCTACAGCATAACCTACGTTCCAAATTTGAACTAAATATCTTAAAAACTGCATGAGCTATAAAAAAATAAAATAAAAAATATTGAAATTTCAACACCCTGTAGATCAGTAATGAAGCTTTTACGGGCCTATGTTTATATCAACTTTTAGTCATGAAATAGGGAAGATGCACGTTGATTAGTGGCGCCATCGGTGGAGATTTTCTGCACATTATTGGTATAAACAATTCGTGACAGTATGAGGTTATATCAGAGTTTAATAGTGATTTTGAACTGAATCATGCCTAAATCGGAGCGAAATTGTTGTGTTACTAATTGCAAAAATACTGAAAGATCTTGCAAAAACAGTAATATTAACTTTTACTCATTCCCGGGTAAATCCTACGAAATGGGAAGGCGACAGCAGTGGATAAAAGCTCTTAACCGAAAAAAGTGAGTTTAGTTTATTTGTCGTTGAAAACAAAATTATCATTGCAGTATTTCAGTGAAGATGGTTCTTTATAGGTACCAACAAAATATTCAAGAATATGTAGTGCACATTTTGTCGGAGGTCAATGGAGTTCCATCCAGTCTCATCCTGCGTATATTCCAAAGATATTCTCTGTGACACACACAGGCTATTTCTCGTTTTGAAAGACATATGAAAAGGACCGACCGCACTTCTAAAACTGTTTTCAGTACTAAAATTAAGCAGGTGATACAAGCTGTCAATGAAGATGAAGAGCTTGAAAGAATAAGCCATCCCGTCAATACAAAAAGTAGTGTTGAAACACAGTGTTGTTTTGACTCTTACGAAACAAATAAAGTATATTTGTGTTTAAAAGTTCCTTAGATGGAAATAACTTTTTGATTCAGTGCAATATTAATATAACAATGAAGTTGTCAAGTGTAGTTCTTAAAGACCAGGAATGTGGACCTGACGTGAATGATGTTAGTAAAGGGTTTCACGGTTACAATAGCCTCAAGAAAGAAAAGCAGTTGAGAGATCTCACTAGTGTAAATTCACAAACATTTCACTATTTTCTGGAATTGCTCATTCATACAACTGTCGACTATTTTAACTAAAAAAATGTTCTTTTGCTGTTTCTAATGAAAATTAAGTTGGGAATTTCTTTTTGCACGTTGGGAATTATTTTTAACGTCCATTTTCAAGTACAGCAGTCAGGTTATTTACAAATGTACTTCAAATTTTGACAGACAAAACAACTAATTTAATTTTCTGGCCGTCGAAAAATTCTATTGAAAAATGTATGCCCAAAGCATTTAAGCTACACTATCCCGATATGCGTGTAATAATTGATTATACAGAAGTTAAAACAGAGCAGCCTTCAAAAGTAGATCAACGAGTATACATGTACTTTTCTTACAAAGGCGCCTACACATTTAAATTTCTAATTGCGATAACACCAAATGGTTTAATACGTTTTAACACTAAACATACCGGTACTTTACACCTACCTATTCTTACCATGAGGGGTCATTTGACCCCTTATGAAATAAATGTTTATTTTCAGAAAGAAATTCCTAATTTATTAAAGGAAATAATTTGCAACATAATTTATGATTTCTAATAAAATAATCAAACACATATTTTTATTTCTGTAAGCAAAATAATCAATTAATTCCTTCTTTTACAGATAGTTGGTTTCTCCTTCGCACATTTCCCGCAGACAAATCTTTTACACATTATACAAGTTTGAATTGTATTATTGCCTGTGCACAATCTTACTTTACATTTCTTCCATGATTGCGAATTATTGTTGGAACTGCTTGGTATTCCTTCTGGTTGGTTTTCTTTTTCTTCTTCGTAAAATTTGTGGTGTTACAGTAAAACAGAAGGCCAATTGAATATAACAAAAATTGTCACAATGTAATGGAAACTGTCATGTCACTCCTTGTCGAACTTGATTTATTATACGCTCTGATCTTTGCTCTTTGACTCAATATACGACTGCATTTCTATTTCGTTTAGCTATAGAGAACTAGCAGTATACTGGGAGGGAGCAGTGCTTGTTTCTCCGATAAGAGTCTTGTTTGTTTGTGCGTTATGTCCTATGGACCCGATCCGGCCGTCCAAGTGCTCGCGCCGAAACCAAACACATATATGAGGTTTAGATAAATAGAACCTTCATTTCAGAAGCATATTTGAGTTTAGAATTAAGGAGAACTGCCGACAAATACGTAAACTTCGTATGGGGTCAAATGACCCCTCGTGGTACGTAAGGTAGGTAAAGAATTTTTCGCTATAAAAAATAAGCTACGAGAAAAAGGGAGAGCGAGAAATTGAATAATCAGATGATATAAGAATTTACAGAAAATCAAATGAACGAAAGAAATAACAATGAATGTACGATTTTAAAGTAAATTTTGAAAGGGGTCATTTGACCCCGCTTGGTACGTTTAGTGTTAAATCAAAGTGCTATGGGGGAAGAGCAAGTGATTCGTATATCACTATTAATAGTGGATTTTTAAATTTGTTAGAGCCAGGAGATGTCGTTCTTGCCGACAAGGGATTCCCCGGAATAAAGAGAAACTTAAATAATGACAATATATCCTAGTTGCTATGCCGCCTGTTTTGCATAACGAAAAATTCTCTGAAGACCAAATTTTTTTCCTTTTAGCACTTCTGATAGTCTGTTATTATTGAAATAAGTTTTTTCAAACCCATAGCGAATAATTTTGTCCATTTTTCGAAAAACATGCATAAAATACTTTAAAAATTACACCACATAAAGAAATCACCGACTACAAATTTTACTAACACGCTTTGTTTATACCAACTATTTTCCAGCAGCGCTCAGTAGGGGGCATTGTTCGCCGGTTCATGCATCTTCCCTATAAGCCAAAGAATTACCTCCTTCCGTTTGTACATGATATTTAGGGACATCCCCTGTATACCGTTATGTATCGGCAACGTGTAAGCATATTGTATCAAAATTCCAAATAGTTACCTCTAAGAGTTAATTAATTATGCGACGAATTACACAACAGCATTGTTTTATTTCTCCTTACTCTGTGGCGGTATTGAACTGGATGTACGTTATATTTTATACTTTCTAAATTTCGAAAAATGAGATTTCACTGTAACGCGAAATGGAAAGTGGGCCAGTCCGATTAAGGGACGCTTTTCAATTCTGAGAATTTTGAAAACTTAGTTTAATAATATTCCTCGAAATACTGGTATCCGTCAAACTTGAAATTTTTTAAAATACTATAGATTCTAATGCTTATTGCCTAGGATTGTTTTCATTCAGCAATACATTTTTAAGTAATTAAATGTAAAACTCCACCTATAAGTTACGCAGCCTGTAAGTAGTTAATTAGAGTCGTTTAAAATTAATTTTAATGCATAAATGTAATCAGAGGTTGAGATAAATATTTCGGAACCTGCTACATACTGACTCGTGTAAATTTCGTCAACTTCCAAAAATGTTGAAAAAAACCTTTTCATAAAAGCGAAAGGTTCACGCGCGCGTTTGAAAGGTACAATATTTACTACTCCGGAATTCACTTTTCGCGCAATAACTTTCGAAAATCAACTTTACCTGATGTACGAGTCAAGAATATTGGAATGCCGGAAAACTTTCGCCATTTACGTATTGGTGAATTGGAAAATTAACGACGTACGTAGACTCTTGCAATGACGTCTACTAAATTCTATAAAGGCATTTCAAAACTGAAGAGTTCCTACGCCTTTCCCGCCGACACGTTCGGTCTACTTCAAGTTCTCCGTATCGATCCGATGTATCCTGAAATGACCTTGTACCGGATCGTTACACCATGCTATACTTATGTACGTTGTGGCCGTATCGTGTTCAAGGTCTAGAAAACATGTATTTTAAAGGTTGGTTCCATTGCTAAAAATGTTACATCGGATCGAGTTCTTACACCCCGCTTCAAACTCTTTCATGAAATTTGATCCTTTCCATTCAATGAATATTTTTAATTAAAAAATCAATATGTATACTATGCCGATCTTTATTTTAAACCTTGAGGATCATATATCGATGTTAAATACAATTTTCTCCGCAAGATAGTTTGGAAATATTAAACATAAGGTACAAACAATCTTTGTTGTTATTAAAGTAATCTCTACCGTCAGGAAACATTATTTTACTGACTATTACTCGCAACTCCGTCTGCCTTGAATTTGAATTATTATATTTTTTTCTAATTGATGGATGTCAATGGGGGGCACCTCTTCTCTCCTTCTCTCTTCTCACTTCTCAGCCAACCGCGCACTACTGCTGTCGCCTGCTTGGTTTCATTGAACGCTGTTAACTTTGAACATTTGCCATATTGAATTTATGATGACGTCACATGCCCTATGTTCTTCTCTCGGTTTTAAGTAACCTCTGCCAAATTTTATCAAAATCAGTTCGATAGCCGTGAAGAGGTAGCAAACAGACAAACTCACTTTCGCATTTATAATAAAGTATGAACTAATACAGAAATGGATAATTGCTATTGCTTATTAAAGTAAATGTGAATGAAGCAAATATCAGATTCTTCTAAATGCCTGCCTATAGAGCTCAATTGCCTCATTATAAGACTTTTGATTATTTGCTTTACAGTGGAACCTCGGATTGCGAGTAACGTGGTTTACGAGTGTTCCGCAAGACGAGCAAAAAATTATGATTTGATAAGCGAGCAATGTTTTGCAATACGAGCTCCCGGGAGTACGAACACGCCTGCGCGCGTCAACCGCCAATTTGTTTAACGACAACGCAATGTTACATTTCCGTCAAATTCTTAAAAGGAGGCAAAAACAAGTGTCATTGGATAGATTCCTTGTTAAACTCCCACAAAATGAAAAAGATTCCACTTAACATACAAATGGGAGTGCTTTCATTAGTGACAGTGAAATCCGTCCAACGTCATAATGTTACTATGTGCTTCTCTCTTCTCTGTCAGCTTTCATTTTTACTTAGAATGTATGTTAATTTTTATCACTTTTATATGAATGAATAGTTTTGGAATGAATTATCCCATTTTCCATTATTTCTTATGGTGAAATTCGTTTTGATATACGAGTGCTTTGGATTACAAGTACTTTCGCCGAACGAATTATGCTCGCAAACCGAGGTACTACTGTATATTGAAAGGAATTAATTATTGTAAATGATAGTGTCCGACGATAACTATAAGTGAATACTTTAATGAAAAAAGTATTATTTTCAGCTTAAGTTTAAATAAGGTTTCCGTTATCTTACGGAGAAATTTTAGCGCGCTATGTCATACCGATACATAGCCTTTAATGACCACGATGATGCAATGACTTCAGAAATTGGATTTTTATCTTTTTAGAGGAATAAGTCAAAGTAATTTAATAGCACGGTCCTTAAACTAACATAATTAATCTACAAGAAGATATTTTTAGCCGAATGTGCAGCCTTTTGAATCGTTGTGGATTACTTAACTGCACGTTGCATAATGCCATTAAATTATCTGCATATCGCAATTATACCATCCTTGCATTTTGTTTATTCAATCTTCCGAAATTGTAATTATATTTTAATTGGGTATCATAAGATCTCCTTACTCGCTCCTTAAAATATTGAAGTATGTGTACGTATATTTTCAACTTTAAGTTCGAAGTGAAAAAGAAGATTTCCTACACTACAAACCGGCCTCTCGATGAAACGTCTTAAAATAAGACGGAAAAGTGTCTAATTGAAGTAAAATAAAACGGATAAGTGTATTGATCAGAAATTCAAGACACGAATAGTGTCTTATTCGAAGATGTTTTTCTGTCTTTTCTCAAGGAGACATTTCTTTTTCGGTTTATAATCATAAGACACATGGTACTGTCTTAAGATAAAGACGCTTAGTCGTCTTAAAGTAAGACACTTCTTCAGGTGTAAGACATTTAAATGAATAAGTTGCTTAAAATAGTAAGACACTTACCCAAATAATACACTTCAAACGTCTTGTTACCTGTGACGTCAAGCATCATTATTCACATGTAACCTTAGATATATCTAGATTATAATCATATATCGCATTATCATTTTTAAATTCGATGACTCGTTAATGAAAAGCAAGGTTATATAAGTAAATATAGTAATTTATATCAATAAATATAATACCTCTACTAGCATTCAATAGTTTATTAAGGAAAAAACCGACGAGCGCACTCTACTGCGCATGACGTGTACCGTTCGGGGTATACGGTTTTCGGCTCGGTTGGAACAGGGTTTATGGCCATCACACACAACATTCCGTAAGGCCGTAAGACGTAAGCGTAAGCGAATAAACCAATCAGGATCAAGTATTCCGTTGTCCGTAACGCCACCACAACGGAATACTTGATCCTGATTGGTTATTCGCTTACGCTTACGTCTTACGGCCTTACGGAATGTTGTGTGTGATGGCCTTTAGCGTACTGTACTGTTTAGCTAACTGTACACTCCCCCTCCTTTTTCGACCTCACCCCAACTCACTTTCTGTTGTAGGTTTGTTCCAACCGAGCTGAAACCCGTACATGTGAACGGTACACGTCATGCGCAGTAGAGAAACGGTCATGCGCAGTAGTGAAAATCCGTCCACTTTCTCTACTACGCATGACGTGTACCGTTCAGAGAGAGTGTACGGTTTTCGGCTCGGTTGGAACAGACGTTGTAAAGTTCAACGCGGCCAACAAGCACGCCATTTTCCGCACAGATAACAGAAACATAAACATTTTCCGGAGGTTGTTTGCTGTGCAAAAATGTCGAAAAAAAAGAAAAAAAACAGTGTTTTGTGCATTAGGTCAACGACGCAAGTGTGTCAGATTTCTCTCACGAGATAATCAGCCTGACGCTGAAGTTGTGTTGGAAGAGTTTAAGAAATTATGTGCTCGCGATCCAGCATTAAGTTTGGTGATAACAAACACAGACATTATCATTCAAAAAAAAACATCAAGCATCAGGCATGTGGTATGATGCGGATGACAGCATAATTGATGACAATAGTGAATTGAATATTGTGCTGGTGCAGTCTCCAATGCAAATGATATTGCCAACAACTAACCTAAAAGACTGCACAGGTGGGAAGGTTATTTACACAGAACCCCCCCCCCCCCTCCAGTTGACAAGGTGGATGAACTTTTTGAGACTGAAGAAACTGCGATAGTTATCTCGAACGAGTTGAAAAATACGGTAATTAAATTTTTTTTTAAATGGAGAAGTTATACGTGACAAGTTTTGTCTGATGGTCTATATATATTTTTTTTTTGCAAATGAACAATGAGAACAATGAGACTTTCGTGAACGCTAATAATCAAGATGCTGCCATGGTTGAAGCTGGATCTAGCACTTCCAGAGAATCCATTCCTGTAACCCTCCTTTTCCTTAGAGATATACATTCATCATTACTTCAATATTTTTATTAGTATTAGTGACATTTTTTTGACGCGATGTGTTTATTTCAGTGTTTCGATTTGTGAGAGCTGGATTCATTGTGGATTTGAACACATTTCCAACGAATTTCGCGCTCACATATACGTTTGAAAATTATACATTTGTGTATAATTATTGTAAGACGTTTTTAGATTCTTATATTTCAATACATCTAACCGGCTTAGTATGAAACGTTTGAAGTGTCTTATTGGAAGACACTTACAGTGTCTATAACGTATTAAGACGGTATTAAACGTCTTAAAAGTGACCTCAAGTTTTAAGACATGTAGGTGTCTTAAAATAAGACGGTTGAGTTAGTAGTGTATATAATACGATTCACTGCGTTCAGCTGTAAATGTTGTTAGTTATTGTGGTCAATGTATCATCTCATTATTGAGCAATAAGCCGAGAACGATTAAAATGTGATATTGAAATTCGAACTAGAATGCACACTACAAAAAAATCTACAAGTCCGTCATCAGTGCAATTCGACTAACCAAAAAAATAATAGTTTAAAAATTGTAAGGGCAAATCTAGTAATTTTTTTGGTCCGTACTGTTAAAAGTTGTTAAAAGTTTCCAATACATTTGTGAATTAAATTTACAAAACTAATTGTGAAATTCAAAAACAATTGGAAGTTTACGACACATACCTACCTATTGTGATTTTACGATATCTTATTGTGATTCTATAATATTTATCGTGATTTTCCTACACATTCCTTATGGAATTTACGTTTTCGCATCAAACTATTAGTAATTTTATCAAACTATTATGTTTGTTAAAAGCTTCCAACACAATTTATGAATTCTAAACAGAAATTTTTAACAATGCAGATAAAAGGAACCATTTTCTTAACATATAGATAACTTTACACGAGGCCTCCACACTTTTGAGTTAAGTATGCGCTCGCAGATTTATCCCGCGTCATACTATTCTGCATGATATTAGAGTTGAGTTAGGAGTATGTCTAGAGTAAAATAGCTGAAGCTGGCCGAATATATCAGGAAACTTGATAGAGTCTCGCACCAAGTTAAGATCGAAATCGAATCTTTACTAGAAATATCGCTCAAGCGCACGTGTTCCAAAGTATCATTGTATTTTCGAAATAGAGATATATCGGGAAATTCTTATGCTGGATTCAGCACGTCAATCGGCTTTTCCGCAGCGGTTCAATTTAATTTGAGCTCCATCGGTCAACGCTAGCCTGAGATGTGAATTCCATTAATTAGTAAAATACATGAAATTTAACCGTATTTACACGCAGCGTTCTGTCGTAGACCAATTAATAATTTTATATCATCGAAGACTTATTCATTCGCTATAATTACTTGTCATTACACTATATTCCCATCATGATTTTATTGTCCCAACGTATCGACAATTCGACACAGCAAGATGAATAATTACAGTAATTTTGTCTCTTCGCCAAATTTGACGTACCTACCGAGTTACTGACGCGCAAGATGAACGTACATATACCTACCGTAATTTCCCACAACTATGGTCCTGATCACAAGTATGGTCCAAAATGATTGTTCTTTATATTCGAGGTACGTAAGTACCTACCTATATACACAGCGGTCTGTCCCATCACTACTTTCATTCAGTACTCCCAAGTTTTCGCTAGATGACACCCAATACTGAAATACAGATTTATTTGTAACAATGCGCATTTGGACCATACTTGTGGTCCAGGACCATAGTTGTGAGAAATTACGGTACCTCTTCGAGAGAGAGAGCCGTTAAAGGTTACTACGCTATTCCGTT
Organism: Xiphydria camelus; assembly: GCA_963678675.1. Lineage (NCBI taxonomy): Eukaryota > Metazoa > Arthropoda > Insecta > Hymenoptera > Xiphydriidae > Xiphydria > Xiphydria camelus. Next base: position 10,825,653 of record OY783195.1, read on the forward strand.
ACGATACGCACGTGCGCATGTCGCCGGCGACAAAAGCGTTAAGGCCATCACACGTGAAAAAACGTAAGCAGTAACAGTAAGGATTGACCAATCAGAAATACTATTCTTACGGAATTATGCTTAAACAGGCTTTCTGATTGGTCAATCCTTACTGTTACTGCTTACGTTTTTTCACGTGTGATGGCCTTTACGACCAAGAAAGCGTACTGTATTTGTACCGCGTACTTACGCATGCGCGCGCGACGGAAGCATCGCACCCCGACGCGGCGACCTTTGGTGGATCGAAGATGGTATGTATACCTAGTTTTATGTGGGCAAAGCTGCCACGATGGCATCCACGTTCTGCCAAATAATTTATAACATTTTTCCGTACGACGGTCTGTCGATAAAAATTGGATCACGATCGCACGGTCGAGGCGCACTCATACACGCGTGCACATGTGCACAATGTCGAGCACGGCGCGGATCGATCGCCTCGGTAAAGGTCGAAGCCTCTCTCTCATTTTGGAGACGAGGTACGGATCGTCGCGATAGTAATGTGTTTCGAGATCATCGAAACTGTTTTCGAGGTGTAGCAGACGATGTGCATACTGGGAACAACATGTATAGGAAATATAATAGGTAGACTCTATTTAAAACTATAGAGAGGACTAGTGCGATCGTTGATTGATCCTAGCGAGTAGGAAAGGCTAAACATGGCTGGTGTTAAAAATTAGTAATGGGACTGGTTAGAATCAAGCCTAACTCAATCAAGAAGATTCATTGCTGACATAGTCAGTCCTTATTAACTTTCCCTACCTGCTAGGACTAATCAACCATCGTACTTGTCGGCTTTAGCTTTAAGGAGTGTCTTTCAGCATTATTGTATGCATGCAAAATTGACACAAATCAATACATAAATATTTCTTTCTCTGCTTATTTTTATGCACCGAAATCAATTTTAATCGACTGTATCAAACCATTACTAGGCTGCGAGCGCGCGGTTTTTTTATATTTAATTGTCTGCAATTTTATTATTAAATTAAGAAAATCAGTACATTTGGCCGTGTGCTAGCGGTTTTTAACCTTTACTCTCTTGCCACACTTCTATAGAATCACGTACTTGCCACACTGGGGTTGATTTAGACCCCAGTAAGAAAAATGGTTATAACAAACAAATTATTGCATATTTATACCTACTTGAAAATTTTATCAGCTCTTCTTAAGAGCGTACTTTAAAAGACCGTGTAACTATAGCCAGAACTTAAAATTAAAAGTTTGCGAAAAAAATAAAATATAAAAGTTACACGGTCTTTTAAAGTACGCTCTTAAGAAGAGTTGATAAAAATTTCAAGTACAAATATGCAATAACTTATTTGTTATAACAAGTCTTCTCGCTGGGGTGTAAATCAACCCCAGTGTAGCAAGTACGAATTCTACCATGAGGTTGTTTCGAACCTCAGTCTGGCAAGTAAGGGTTAAGTTACATATTTCGCTGAATTCAATAAAACTTCTTCCAGTGTCGTAGCTGTTAACTGCGTAGAATTATCTAGGTGCGTGTGTGTGACTGATATGGCGTATTTTCGATTTTTTGAATTTTAGGAAATATTATATAATATTTTATTCAAGGCCCACTCTCTCTCTCTCTCTAGCCTAGCAGATGTGATGCTCAGTTAGAATTCGATGTTTAGTGGATGACATTAAATATTAACTAATGAGGATCGAATACCGATTGAACGATTTTCATCTGATGAAATATTTGTGTATTCTGACTACCACTTGAAGCATTCTTATGAGCTATTTTCAAAGTCCCCAGAATTGAAAGACACCACTTAAAAACTCTGAATGCTATACCGTATGTCTACATTCCGGTTTTAATTTGTTTCCCCATTTGACAGACATACTATGATCGGTATGAGAGCAGATATACGTTATTTTCTATGTCTGAAGATCGATTCTCCTCTGTATTGATAGAAGTATGCCTGAATGGCCTCCGTAAGTTCTGCAGTCGCAATGGTTTTTCCCCTACAGAGCAATGTGGGATCTCATTTTCCGTGTTCGCGAAAATAATGTTCGCGTGTAAAACTCTGATTTTAATCAATCATACGACGGCTTGACAAGAAAGGATGCATTGCTATTGGATCAAATATAAGACTCTCACGCGAGAATTGTTGCACAAACTCAAAAATAGAATCCTCGGCGCGAGTTTTCGAGAGTCGGTTAACCTTTAAATGCTAATGTGAGTGAAAGATGACCCTAGAGAAATGTAGCTTTGTTGTGACTCTGAAAGACATTAAGCACTTCAGGGTTAATCCTCGGAAGGGTGTGTCGGATGTCTTGACACTACAATGATGAGGAAGCTCTTACGCGTGGGTCGCACGAGGAAGATAAGAACAAGAACACGCACCCTCTCACATGGGTTGAAGAAAAACGGAAGGCTCTGCAGCGTTACAGCAGCGTGACCCACATCCCACGGAAACGCCCCTCTCACGTATTCAATTACTGCATTTATAGAAATTTCGTGATGTGGAGCTTCGAGTGTAAATTCTTCTGCACCGATTGAAAAAGACTTGTTATCATAATCATGGATTCAGGAATACACGGGACATGACATTCCGAAAAACATATGGCAGCTGTAGCCGACCACCATTTTGGTGATGGACCCGTGTTACATTGTATGCATGTAGTGCACACAATGTTAATCTACATTATATAAATGTAATTAGAACTAGAAAGTTTCGTTGCTGGGAAGAGATTAATATATTACATCGCCCCGCTAGTAAATCCTAGAAAATATAGCGGAAGAGAACAGCGACAAATAACGATCCCTTTGAGATTTTCTTCGCGATTCCATTCGGTATTTCCATGAAAATCCAAATATAAACGTCATCTATCGTAGACAGGCGCCATCTCAGTAGATTTACGCAGTCACTATTCGCATAGCGTAAAATTTGTGTCGCGCAAATTGAATTTCAACGCGGTAACGTTACAAAGTATCGACTAATAGATTTGCAACCACCTTGAGACTACGAGGATGGTCTAAAGGTTTATCGAATGTAACGTTCCAACGGCATGACGACGACACCGTCATAACTTAACTTATAAGACACATTTGTCCACGTGTGCAAACCACGTTCGCAGAACGGAATTGATTTCCAATATAACCGGCTAAACGGGAGAATGAAAGCGCAGTCGGATCAAAGCGGCTCTACCGGGCACGATCCTTTTTCACGAGGACGCCCGCCCGCGCCGGCTGCACGGAGAATTATCGCGTCGACCTAGAGACGGAAGTGCCCTTCTGTTAAACCGGTTCAACAATGTAACGGCCGACCGATTTCGTATAAGTGGATAAAAGCGCCCTATATTATGTTATTAGGTCATGACGCCATCGTGGAATAAGATGGAACAAGATACGGCGACATTTCACAAACGATCAACCCGCGCTTCACGTGGAAAAACGCCTCCGTTGCGACAAAGCTGCGACTTCATCGAATCGATATCGGAACTTTGGGAAACATTGAATATTCCGCTTAGGGAATGGAGGTCAACTCGCGGGGGGATACACACAAGATGGTTTCTATTTGTGTCACGAGTCGACATACGTCTATTGGAGTCGACAATTGATTACTTTTGTGCCGACTCGCCTCGACTCGCGTTAATTCGATGAAAAGCAACCTTAAACAGGTGCTATTTTCGAATGCTAGTGTCAAACAAATATTTTTCGAGCCAAGAACGTATGATCTTAAAAATTTTTAACAATACAGATTCTTGGTCGAAGAATACACCTACAGGGTGACATTTTGAAAACCTGCCACCCCAATATCTCAGAAAGTTAGATTTTCTAAAAAAAAAAATACGGTTTCGGCAGTGGAGAGGGGGAACCAAAAATGACATAATCGGAGACGCACCCCCTCCAACCCCCTTTGGGGTAGCCCCCCCAACTTTGTAATCTTAAATAGCAACCCCCCATGTGTGATACAGCGTTGGAAAGCTTTTTAAAAATGCTTTACAACAACACCAAATTTTGGTACCTTTCGATGAGTAGTTTTTGCGCAAATCGAGAAAGAAACTGCTAGAAGTAAGTTGTCAATTTATTTATTAAAGGTCAGTTACGTTACAATAAATTTTCGAAATGATTTCCATTGATTTTTCGAACTTTTTCTAATGTTGTTCTTGAAATTTTGCGACATTCTTGCGTAATTCTCTGTTTCAGTCGGTTAATGCTTGCTGGTTGAGTTTGAAAAACAACAGATTTCAGATGTCCCCATAAGAAAAAATCGCAGGGAGTAAGATTAGGTGATGTGGAAATCACTTCGAAAATGCATTGTAACATAATTGACCTTTAATAAATAAATTGACAAAACTTACTTCTAGCAGTTTCTTTCTCGATTTGCGCGAAAACTACTCATCGAAAGGTACCAAAATTTGGTGTCGTTGTAAAGCATTTTTAAAGAGCTTTCCAACGCTGTATCATACATGGGGGGTTGTTATTTAAGATTACAAAGTTTGGGAGGCTACCCCTAAGGGGGTTGGAGTGGGTGCTTCTCCGATTATGTCGTTTTCGTTCCCCCTCTCCACTGCCGAAACCGTATTTTTTTTTCAGAAAATCTCTGTAACTTTCTGAGATATTGGGGTGGCAAGTTATTAAAATGTCACCCTGTATATTCTTGATTCAAGTATACCTTTGTTGGAGCAAGAAATTCTTTCTGCATGAAAAACATAATTATACTCGAGCCTAGTATATATTTTTTGTACGAAGAAAATCATAGCTACATTTTGGAATTATATTATGTTTGTGGTTAGAGAAAAAATGCTGTTGGCACTAGCAATTATTTCTCTCAGTGTAACTTGACGACGTAACTCGTTTTAAAGCGATTTCGATTCACTGCTTTTGAAGTGGTCCAAGAGCAATTGCTCTGGACTTCCAGCGGTATTATTTATTATTCGTTGAATTTCAGGAAAAGCATTTCTAGAATGCTTCGAGAACATGAATCAAAAATGCTGTTAAAGTAAATGTTATTATGCCATGGCTCACTAATAGCGTACAACATTGGCTAACTATAAGTAACGCTTGGATGTACTGGAGTACAGTAAATAACCGCAGCTATTCGTTATATGCGATGTGCACGTTCTTCCAGTAAAAAAATATGCATCATGGAAGTATGGCTGCAGAATTATGTTGCACATTCATAGTCTCATATATTTATCCACACATGCTCACACTTTCTATAATTGGATCGAAGTTCACGTGCAATGATGCACTGTAATTTGCCGAGTCTGAAATAAGTGCCAGCTAAAAAATCTGGCTAATACATTGCATCCCAGGTTTTCAGAAATTGAAACAATTTAAGGAAACGAAAACTTCTTTTTTTCTAGCGTCATTTCTAGTCATTGACTAGCTCTGAACATCGGTTTAGAAGAAATACGATCGATCGAAGGCCAGTGGACAGGTTCAACTCAGATTCCACGGATCCATTTCCGGGTGAAGATATTTAGGTCCAGCCTTTTTTGATGGAAGCTTAAGATCAGCTTTAGTGTTAAGGTCGATGTCGAATGATTAAAGTAGAGTTTGAGCAGTCGAATACGGTCGCTTTGTTGGCTAAAATATAAGGTCTTAAAAACCTAACGTTTTAGTTATACGCCCGACAGTAACTTCGAGCGTCAACCATTGTACAAGAAACGTTATCAATATCGAGAATTGGTATGTATATTCGCATTGAAAACAGTTTATATATAGTTAGTAAACAAATAATTCAATATAACGAAGGGTTATGGGTGAAGAAAATGCATGTTAATTATTAGAATATTTATTTAACCCCAACATTTACCTCAAAATATTTATTTGCATAAACTGAATATTGTAATAGTTAAGAGATATTTCTTGTCCTAGCGAAATATCTATTCCACCACATTCAAATATAAATGAATGAACTATAAACTATTTTCTCAGTGTATTTTGATGACGATTCTTAAAAGGCCAGTACGTCATCTGACTATTGTGATTCAGTATTTGCATAAAAAAATATTCATATCCTTAAATTCAATTTGTAATATGTACACATATTCAATATCACACGAAAAAAAAATGTCCGAAAAAATAATTCGCAAAGTTATAAGTGCGTTTCTCTCTACAAGATTATGACGTCATCGAAAAGCCAGAGAGACGCACTTATATCAAACAATGAGTGCGAAAGAAATAGTCTTACAAGACGATGACGTAGCTGCATTTTTAAATATCGTTTTCCAGCTGAGACAAGGCTAAAAAAGGAAGAATGAAAAAATACAGGGTAAATAATTTTGTCCAAATTTTTGAAATCTATCATCAAAGAAATTAATGGGAAGACCGAATTGCGAGAATGGTTGCTAAATGCTTTTCTCGGTTAGGCCTGCTTCCTATAGCTCGAGTGTGCACGAACGCGCGAGCCCCCCTTTGGAGTCTTCTTCATTCTCTAATGGACTCAGGATAAGTGCCACGAGCCAAAGCCTTTCGAGTCAACTGATGGCTTAATTCTATGTCGCGTGTCTTTTCTATCGAAGCCTACCACAGCGCGGTGCTTTAACTTCGTGATGGGGGTTCATCGAGTCGTCGCGCGTCTGTGACTGAAATGACAAAAGCTCAAAAGCTTCTAGTTGTATCCGATGCGTCGTTAATACGCGAGGCTAGTATGCGAGATACAGCACGTAGGTGTGTATAACGGAGGGGCGAGTCGAATAATACCGCCGAGATGACGCGGGGAGCCGTAATCTTATTGTTAGTCGTGACACGATTGCGGAGCCTCGGCAAAATCCACGTTGGGTGGAACTCGGATTCCTGCGCTCATATTAGGCACCTGCCTACATTAGCTCCGTCCGTTTATAAATTTTAACAGACAATTCCAAAGGTGAGATTCGGCTAATTCTCCTGCACTCTAGTCAATGACGATCGGAATTGTAAATCGGAATGCTCGTGTAGTCACTCGACCGTAAGGTAGAGGTATCGGCTATGACCGCAGCAATTGATTCTCGGACAGTCCTGCGAGCCTAAGCCAAATTATGGTATTAAATATTAGCAATTAAGGCTCATCTTACAGTTAATTTTTCCCTATAAAAAGCCGCCATTTATTTCCCTAGACATTAAGTTCGCTCACATTTTTATGCTTTTTCTAAAAATAGATATCTTCCTTGGAATTGTTATATCTGGTTTTAATTTTCTAAAAATGTTTCTATAAATGTTTCTTTTAATTAAAAACATACTTTCAGAAAAAATGTCGACCTTCGCAGATTAAAAAAATTACTATTTACTGGATTCCATAATACCTTATCGTCAAAATACAAAAACTATGTACTTATATCAATTCGAATGTTTCTTTCTTCCAAAAAACATGTGGTTAAAAAGTGTAATGTTCTTTATTTGGAAATGAAAATGAGTATTAAATCTCCAGCAATCGATTATCATGTCAGCCATTTCTCAATGTAATTGCTCCAAGAGTTGTAAAAGTATAATAAGAGCAGCGTAATATCGCGAAAAGAATATTTAATAAACGCATCGTTATTGTTACAATAATAAAATAAGGTTATTAAAGTACGCTTGGAACATGGAGAACACCTAATTAAGTTAATAGGGCTATTCATATCCCCAATAACAAGGAAATGCTTTTGTGTATATCGAGCAAGAAAGTGTGGGAAGAAAACGCGTGTCCATCAAAAGTTTAAACATTGGGTCAGAGATGTATGGCATCACCCTTTTGGCATGTAAAGAAAATGGTTTACCATCATATCGTACAAACAAGTATCATTTGTTGCCTTTTGCTTTCATCTGCTATTTCAGGATTAATATTTCAATGTAGATAAGGAAGAATATATAATTTAGCGATCAAAATATAATTTCACATTGCATGATTGTACACACATACAATTATCAATAGTTTTTTCACATATGCCAACTTGTATCTATTTCTACGGGGAAATTATAATATCATAAAAAACAACAAAAAACTATTTGCCTGCTCTGCATTATTAACTAGATTAACTTATAAAAGTTCCTTGTGTGTATCTGGTATATATGTACCTAATATATTACGTGTACATACATTTTTCCAAATTGGGGTTACATGTAGGGAAAAGCGAGGTATAGTGACTTTCTTGAATTGGCCCTTAGTTACCATGATATGTATAGTACTAATCAAAGGCTAATTCGAGTAGCAGCTCGTTGTATTCTTTTTATCTCTACAATTATTTCTGTGATTTAATATAAGGCTACACAATTCATGTAAATCTCCTTTCTTTGCACATGTCAAGCTTTGTATCATAAATAAATGAATATACATATAAATTTGAAGCAGATTATCAATATATACATACATATATGGTCCTCACACTGAAGGAAATACTCGTATATAGGTAATGGAGCCAGCAATCTCTGTGTTATCGATATTCGGTTCTCTCACGAATTTTTTGTATCGCAGATTCGAAAAATTTAAACAAAATTATTTATCCCGTAGTTTTTTACTTTTCATTTTCGGCCTTATCAAAGCTAGAAAACGATATTTTGAAATGCAGCTACATCATCGTCTTATAAGACTCACTCACGCATTCGTTGCTTGGCATATGACGTCATAATGTTGCAAAGAGAAACACGCTTATAATTCAGTGTAATTATTTGTTCGGACATTTTCTTCTTCGTGTGTTATTAAATATGTTACAAATTACAAATTGAATATAAAAATATGAATATTTTTTTATGGGAAGACCGAATTGTTTTCAGTATGACTTTCTTGAGATACGTCAAATGTAGAAACAAACAGAATATGTATTATAGTTTCCAACGAAAGCACTCGAGATATGTAACGATCTACAGTTCGAAAGATTCGCCTAAGACTAAGCGCATACTGAAGCAGAGGACAAAGCAGCGATGAGCCAGAATCATTCCAGCGGTGCTCCGCAAACCTAAGCACGCGAATCGTAAACGTCCGCGACATTAGCATCGAACTTTCTAAACGGTCACGGGGAACACTAGAATTACTCCTCGTAAAACACTTGATTCGATCATTATACCCGCCTATATAGTTACGCATCAGCGCTCGTCGCGTCGCGTCACCAACCTATTCGATTTAGTCGAGCGTTTCCGATTACCCGCTCCATCCTAAATAGACCAGCGCGCATTAACGCGCCCGTCGTATACCTACCGTTTCCCGATCCGAATTGCAACGATTCCCCTTACGTGGGACGATGGAACGGTGTCAACGTTGCAATTACGGTCGTTGGGGTCGCTGCATTCGATACGGTTTCCCGTTCGAGGTTAAACGCATCCCCACCGTCGCAGGTGCTCCAATAACGGTTCGCATATGAATGTATGTGCATATATAGATATTCATGCAGAGTCGGCCGTGCAGATCGATAATTACCGATCTAGACGAGAAAGAATCGCGAAATGGCTTGTTGTTTGCGACAAGGCGTGATAAGGTCCACAGACGAGCGTTTGTACTCGTAAATATAATGTCGAATCGAAAAAGTCGTTTCATTTTTAAAGTGTATACACAATATTATGACAAAAAGGAGGACAGCTTTGATTAAAAAAAAGGATATCTTCTAGGAATTAGAAACGTGCAGTGGTTTTAAAAAATAACAATTTTTAAGTTATACAATGAAACACCAATGTTTATTAAGTAAATGGGGAGTGTTTTTGCAATTAAAAAATTTATATCTTATGTTATGCAACTTAAGTCTCAATATCACATCTTGATTTAAGGAAAAGGAACCATTTGTCAAATTTTATAGTTTCCGATAAGAAACATTCAACTAGGTTATTATACTTACAAAATATTGGTGTACCCAAGGACAATGAATCCGTCCGACCCGCTGACTAGTCGACGAATTTTGAAACTCTAAATCGGTCGAAAAAAATAATCCTACTAATCGCCGATCTTAAATTTCGTCAATTCGTCAGCGGGTCGGACAGATTCATTGTCCTTGGGTATACAAGTAGATAAAGGAAGGGTTATAGTACTATCTTAGTCAAAAGAATGACCAGTTCAACCCTTTTTACATAATCTGAAACGGTAAAAAAACAAACTCAACTGAGAAGTTGATAATAAGTGGTTTTAGGGGGAAAATATCGAATGATAGAGGAAAATGGGAAAAATCGAAAGCTTTAGGGTGAAAAAGGGGAAACTTAAAAAGTATGAAAATAGGGGAAACACCGTGAAGCCTTTATATAATTTTTGTGATCGAATTATTATTGTATTTCGCTTGGTTTCGGAAAAGATCGAAGTCTTTATTTTGATAGAAAAGTGATCGGAAATTTGTCTCACCAGCATATCTTACATTCGAGACCGATTTTTGCTCGATTAAGGGCCGGTTTTACCAACACGGTATAAACGCGGTATAGCGCTATACTGAGAATAACCAGCAATAAGCCTTATGGTTATTCTCAGTATAACGCTATACCGCGTTTATACCTGTTGTACCCGCGTTTATACCCTAAGGGCCAGTTTTACCAAAACCAAGTTATACCTAGAATAAGTATACCGAGGATAAATTTATACTCTTCTTTATACCTGGTATAAAGCGCAGGCGTTTTACCAGCTCCAAGTTTGCCTGGGATAACTATTCCAGGTATAAGCGTTGGCCATCTAAAATTATTTTTAGGTTGGTAGTAAGAAGTACGTACTGCGCATGACATTTGGTCGTTTTGACAGCTGTTCCGGCGCGATAAATGAAATTCGGAGTTGTTATTCTCAGTATAACCTAACTTTTTGTTTTTGACGTCTTTATTCTTTCATGACATAATCATAACCTGATCGTTGTGGTAAATTGTTATTAATTTTGAAATAGTTGATTGATGTACCAGTTTTTTAATCATCATCTCATGATGACATTGACGTATTACCAAGAATCAGAAATCCAAAGAAAATACGTGCCCGGTAAATAAAAGATATCTATAACAATATATTTATATTTTCGTAACAATAACTTTTATTTTCGAGTCGTCGATAAAAGCATCAGGTACAAAACACGTCCAAACATTCGATATCTCACCAACAAGAATGTGTTCAGTCTCAAAAAACTATAAGGGTCGTCACACAATAATAGTAATTACAACGTAAAATTGCACCATTTGATCCAAATCTCGTATCGGACAAAATATATTCTAAAATCTATAAACTTTTAAATCGCTACAACTTAAGATTTATCACGCGGTGACATTACTCTGAGATTACATAGAGCGGTACAATGTTATCGTTTTTTTAAGTATACGCGACCCTATCTAAAAAGTATACAAAGAGCGTTGTAGGACTTGATGTCTAATGCCGAGGTATCTTACAAAAGTGTATCAATGCAAATCTAAAATTTTTTCATATTCTACATCGTACGACGGATGTATCACTTCTGCTCCTGAAAACTCTGCAATCACGCGAATTGAAGAAAGGTATAATGTCTACCTAGATAAATTTAAATGTTACTTATAGAAGACAATGCAATGGTAGATGACTTCTTTGGTTGATATTATTGGATACCGTTGAGATTCTCGCGATTAGAGACCCGCGTGCGTCAATTTTAAATTTAAACTTGCATTTTCTGAGTAAAAGAGCGAAGAGAGAAAACAAAATTTTCCCGACGTTTCTATGAGCTTCTATCCTCCTATTAAAAAAGAACTATAATCTAAAATGTGTCGTGCTAAATTACCTCGCAGAGAAAGACTCATTTATAAAAAAAGAAGAGAGATCTATTAATTTTGATTCTCCAAAGCTCTGACTCAGATAAAATTATAATCATGATTCAATCTCACGCGTGGAAAGGAAGGCTACAATAGCCGTTCCTCGGAGCACCATCCGACGCGATTGCTGCGACCCAGAGAACTTGAGTATCATCGAGTTCTTAATCTAGAACGAATTATCGAACGTCAACGTCGCGGTGGAATTTCTACTGTCCGGCGATTGCATTGCGATATATCGTTTCCGTAAGATCTCTTGAAGGTCGTTGCAAGAGCTATTTTCTCGTTTGGCTCGCAAAGGTCTCCCACCCGGCGATCTGAAAAACACGTTTAAAGCCCACTGTGAACAAAATCAATCTTTCGCAGCCACGACATTCTGACAATGCGAAACTCCTCTTTGTTCCTGGCGAATAAAAAGTTTACCGCGATAAAATTGTTTAATCGTACCTTGTGACGAGTTTCATTTTGACTTTGTTGATGTTTTGCAGTATGTCGCCCATTGATTTCTGGGAGATCAGTGGCGGTTTATGCCGATCGATGAACTTGTAGCCCTGTAAACTAGCTCTCCTCGCGATGTTAGGAGTCGTTGGAGGTTGCAGAGGTGGCGGCATATAATAATGACTAATTAAAAGTTTTAACATTATGATAAAAACGATTACCTACAGTAATTAGCATTGATCCCGAAGCAAATAATCTTAAAGTCGGCAATAATTTTGTTGCTGGCTGAATTGCTGCATTTCTTGGCGACCTCGAAGCAATGCGATGTCGTATTTGTCCCAATAATCTCTGACAGGTTTGTTTTTCCAAACGAAATCAAGTGAAGAATTCTACAACCATTGTATTCTTCGAAATAGTCAACTCTGGAATAGTTTTGCATTAGATATTGGTTATAAATTAGTAGGTATAGGTATCCTTTATTTACTTACCGGGCACGTATTTTCCTAGGATTTCTCATTCTTTGTAAGACGTCAATTTCATCATCAAATGATGATTTGACAACTGGCACATCAATCAACTCTATTTCACAACTAATAACAATTATTATGATTCTGTCACGGTTGTGATTCTGTCACGGAATAATAAAGACGCAAACAAAAAGTTAGGTTATCCCGAGGATAGCTAGCTTATCCAGCGCTGAAACTGCCGGATAAGCTATCCCTGCATTTATTCCAAAGTTTATCCTATTCCAGACTTATACCATCGTGGTAAAACGCTTGCGTACAGGTTATTCTCAGTATAGCGCTATACGGCGTTTATACCGTGTTGGTAAAACCGGCCCTAAGTACTTTAAAGTACAGGATCCGGCAGGGAGGTATGGTGTTTTTGAGACGACTATTATGCGCGCTTGTGTGGAGCGAATGTTTTCAGGATGGTTGATACCAACTCGTCATGGGATGCCATTTCAGTAGTCATGGAGCTGTGGTCTGTGGCATACCGTGTATTTATTTACAACACTTTCATTGAAACTGGTCGTTTTGTGGTGCTCACACAGCGACGATTTCGCAACCATTATTTTCTACCAGAACTAAGAAGACGACGCATTAACCTAAACATAGTTTGGTTACAACAAGATGGGGCGACTCGCCATACGTCAAGGGCAACAATGAACTTTTAAGGGAACATTTCCCTGGACGCCTGATTTCGTTGCATGGCGTTGATTTGGAATGGCCTTCTCGGTCATCAGACCTGTCACCTTGTGACTACTTTTTATGGGGTTACTTAAAATCGAAAGTTTACATAGACAAACCGCGAACTCTTGAGGATCTTTCCGAAACTATAATGCGCAAAATTGAAACGATTCCTCGTGCCATGCTCGAAAGGAGTATGGATGATTTTGCCATCCGTCTACAAGAATGCCTCGACAAAAATGGACGCCACCTAACTGACGTGATTTTTCGCAATAATAGATTTTTTAATTCGTTCAAAAACAAGCGTTCGTAATTCTTTTCAAAAACACCATACCTCCCTGCCGGACCCAGTATTATATCGTCCCCTTAATATGTACTACAGCTAGATAACTAGAATTTTCGGTATTCAAATTGTGCACTTATTGCATGCATATATTAGTCGCTTTAGTGACTGTATCTATATCGTACTACCGGATTACTAACCTTAAATATACGACAGAACTTATCTCGTTGTAGCACCGAAAAGAGCGTACAAAGTTGCGTACAAAATTGGGTACAAAGTAGATAACTGAAAATAGGTACTGAAAATTTGAGTTACCTAGTTGTAGTAGGATTAAGGGGACGATATGTACATAATAGGATTGAGGCAATAATTCCCGCCTCATAGAATACCCCATTCTAACGAGTTATATCGTATGAAAGAGTCGGGGTGGTTGGGGGGGGGGGGGGGGGGGGCAGGCCAAAAGTTGAGGTTCCTAGCAACGGACGACGATAGTCCGCTTGCTCTACGGGGAGTACGGAGGAATAGAAGGATAGCGCCAAGCGCTTACACGGACTTTGCGTACTTCCGGGAAGGCCTTTATGCATGTATCGTAGTGATTGACTTATCTGCCCCTCGGGATTGCTTCGCTACGCAGCATGCGTCCGACGAAGGGAAAAGGAGAAAGATGATCGGGACAGGGGGATGGGGGGGGGGGGGGCATCGACGGAGCCGGTGCTTTATACCGTAATTTTACCTTTCGAATAGGATGCGGAGGGGAAGGAAGAGGCACCGCACTCGTGCGTCAGAGCGAAGCCTGGAAACGAGCTAATTCGCGGAATTAGGCCTTAACTCCAATTATGTCGAGAGCAAATAAATGAGAGCGTGAACGGCCGAACCTGCTTGCGTAAAACATGTAGGTACTTACGAAAGTTTCCACGTAATTACGCATAGCGAAGCCCCCTTCCCATCCTTTAACTATTCTCCGAAAAGTATTGTTGTGTTGAAAGAAATTGCAATCACGCACCTAATGCATCTCTTGTCTCTACCGAAAAGGGGAAACGATGTGTACAGGAAAGCTATTAAAAAATTCAGAGCCACGAAGAAGTGGTGTGAAGTTAGACATAATATAAGAAGCTGCAGACGATGAGCTTGGTACTTTACTACTTTCATACGCGAAAGAGTCAAAAAACGAAAAGTCAATCCATCACGGGGAAGTGATTCGATGTCTCGAAGAAGATTGCATGATCTACAAAGTAGAAAGAGATGGTAGGTATATTTTTCTTTTGATTTATTCATGAATTAAGTGATGTTGATAAGAGGGGTGGCGAGGAGAAGGGGAGAAGAAAGAGGGTGGTATTGATCAGGGTGATGCGATAGAAAAACTGGCGTAGTTTCTGAAGAAAGCCTTCCAAGGACTTTCCAGTGTTTCCAAAGAACAAAGACAATCGAGTTTATAGCGTTTCGATGGAATATGTATCGTTAGAAATGTTTGTAAATTCACAATATAATACAATAGAAAAAATTGTATTATATTTAGAACCATTACAAAAGTAAATTGAGAAATTTATAAAAGTAAACTGGCTAATTTATGGTATTTACTGCAACCCTGGTAGAAAAAGTGAATAGCTTTTCTAGGCAGTAGCCTCTTTCTGAGCAGTTTTACTGTCTAAAAACTAACTGTTTAAGACTAGTTACAAATTTAATAAAAAATTAACAGTTTTTCTAGTCATTGCCCATTTTATAGCAAGTTTTACTACCTAATAATTAATCCAGGGCTGGAAGTGGTCTACGACCTCTAAAATAGGGGAAATAGTGACCCCACGAGCACAAAAAAGTGACGAAAAGTGACAAAAATAACATTTATTCTCGATTATACGGAAATTTGTTTTTTACTTAAATTTAACTAATTTCCAAGGAATAAATAAGTATCACTTTTATGTTTATGATTTCAACATTCTTTTTAAAAGATAGATTAAACATTACATTTACTTTTATTTCGATATTTTAATAACTAATTATTATGCCATTCGATGACCTTTATATGTTGAACGAAAGTTACATTTTTGACAGGATGCACAAAGCACTTGATCGCGCGAGCACACGCACACGAACACGCACACGCACGCACGTACGCACACATACACGCGCGCGCGTGCGAACATTGAATGTATAAAATATGTATATATATATAGCACTATGAGCATTGCGACTATAGCGCACACAAGAAAATAAAAAAACCTGTATGCAGTTTGTCGAAAAAAAATTACGTTATCGGCATCTATATAGAACTATTAGGTAACTTTCAAAATCACAAATGAAAAGTCAAAATATCAAAATTAGGATGTAAAATTGACTTTTGATAAAAAAAAAAGCGAAAGAAAGTGACCAAGTTACTAAAAAATGACCAACTTCTTGCCCTGTTATTAATATTAATTACTTAAAACTGATTATAAATTATGCATAGGTCAGACAGTTAAAACTGTAGTAAAATAGGACAAATTGAGAAACAACAAACGAGTCGTGAGCGTATAAAAAAAAATCGTAAAATTAAAGAAATTAAACAGAAGTAAAATACTTACAACTTCTAATTTGCAAAATTTAAAGGCTACCTCCTTACTTGGTCATAACAGTATTCAATCAAATAATGAAGGTGACCATATTATTGAAGATGTCGTGGAAAAATATCTTCAAGTAGAAGTGCAGGTTTTCAGTAAAGAGAATAATGAAACTAAAATTGAACAGGAGCTTGCGTAATTTATTATTGTTAGTAAGATCCCACACGCACATATCGATAAGCTATTGAACATTTCAAGATCCAGGTTACTAATAAAATTGTAAAAATTTATCAAGTCTTTACATCGCACTCATTTGGCGACCTACAATATTGAGAAAATAGAAGACAGTGTTCACCAGGTGAATTTGTATATTTTGACATAGGTAGAAGGAAAATTAAAATTATATCTTAACCTAATTTCTGAGTAGTTACTTGAACTGCCAAAAAATTGAACTAAAAACTGACCAATTACTGTCTAGAATTTTTGCAAAATTTTGTTTAAATAAACCGACCAATCACTGGCCAATCGAGCGTCACTTTACCGACACAAAACCAGCCAGAATCGCTGATAATTCTCTGGGCAGAGACCAGGAAAAACAACCAATTTCTGGAAAGTTTCTATTCACTTTTTCCACCAGGGAAGTTTACTATTCATTTGCTGTAGAGTTTGTTTTCCCATAATAAAATGATTGATTAATTTTCCTAACCATTGGCGTTCATTAAAAGCTTCCAAAGTATTCATGAATTTACAATTGAAATTGTTAATAGCGTGCTTCCAGAATATTATTACATTGATAAGGCGACACCATGCTGCGTGTAAGTACATCTTTACAATAGAAAAATCGAAATCAGTCGAGATTATAATTAATAATTCTATGATGTAATTTGTTTAGTTTGTGGTGTTTGAAAGCTATGCAACTTTCGAGGAAAAACACGATTAAAAAAGTAATTAAAGTTTTTTGATTTTTACAGAAATTTAGAATTTATTTGTAATTTGTACGGTTAGTATGGTCGATTGTTGTGAAAATGGTGGATCGATAAAAGGGGAGCAATATCGTTTTATAGGTACTCATCGAGATAAACTATTTATTTAGAAGTTTCTAACTCAGGTTTTTTAATAACTTATCGTAGTAAACCAATTTAGAATTAAATGGAGATATTTTTTTGAAAAATTACAAATATTACCAAAAATATGGTAAGATGAATTACTAAAGAGATTTTCTCAAAGACACAAAGTAAACTTCACCTTAAAAAGATATCTCTGTCTTGAAAAGAAAACTGTAATAAAATATATAAAGATTATCTCAGTAAAAATGTCAATAATTTGCCACTATTCCTCCGACCTGGGAACATTGTCACCACTGTAAGCAATTCTTTCACGCAAATAAGGTTAACTAACTGGCAAATGTAAACTGATTGTGATATCAAGTATCAACGAGAAAAAACACGCGAATGCACGTATATTAAATTTACTGTTATTAATTTTGTTGCTTGAAGTACATGACATTGTCTCAAATTTAGCTTCATTATCTGCAGTGGCGTCATCTGTAACGATATTACATGATTTTCTCTGTTTTAATACTCATTTAATCATAACCCATCGTCGTAACTAGCTTAATTATAATAATTTGAATAACCACATGCGTCATAGAATAGATGAATATGAATTTAGATCGAAGGGATACATATCCCATTGTCGCATATCCCTATAGGTAAACCATTCTTTTTTCTCTTTCTTTTTTTTCGGTACTAGAATCACGGTAAGTACCAGTCATTTTCACCGCTACACTTACATTTATTTGAAATGCCATTTATAAAGCGCTTGTGATATATTTCCATTCATATTTTTGCCACGGAATTTCTTCAAAATAAGTACCTACCTAAATTGGATGTAAATTTTAAATCTATTTCGTCTTTAGCTCAAGTAAAGCCTGAAATACGTCAGGTATGACTTTCAATAAAAAATAATGTGAAAGTGAATAAAATTTCAAAAAATTCATTATTTCGTGCTGTTGGATGTATCCGTCAAAATGTGTCAATTTTATTTATTTATTTAGTTATTTATTAACGAGAAATTTGCAATACAAAATTATAGCTCACACGCCAATTTAAAAATAGGCTTTAGAAAAAGAATTTGGTCTGCAGTTTGGAATTTATTAGTCTCAAAGAGAACTTATGGTAAACGTTTGGGATAGTGCCACTTAAGCGGATGGAGAGAATAACTGTCCCCATGAATATTATTGGTCGTTCCCTTTCAAAGTTAATACGTGCTTGGTCAACTTTTTAAATGCCTAACTTAACGTAAGATAGAAACGTGATACGAAGCTTGCATTCGAACAACGAGTTGGCTTTGTCGCGGTGCATTTTACTTCTCTCATAAAGAGCTAACAAGTAGAGACCGCTCTTCCTTTAGAGCTACAGAGACGGAGTCTTAACTCTAATCGAATTATGTCATAGAGAAAATCAACTTGTACTTAAAGTAATTTGTCAAAGTGAATGTTCTTTGTAGCTCGGATAACTACGAAGACATCCGTTCGACTGATCTGCATTTTCCGATTTCCTTTTCCAAAATCCTTCCTTACATGAATAAAGCTAGGAATCCACTACAATCGATACGACTCGACTCGATATGACACGACACGATGACAAACATTTGCGTGCTAATTCCACTGAATCGACGCAACACGACTCGACACTACTCGATACGGCAGTAGTTCTGCATCTCTTCATTCGAAATATGTCAGTAATAATATATTCGTAGTCCAAAGGAGTAGGTACTATACTTGATTCGAAACGACTCGACTCGACGAAAATCTGCCCGGCCAGGTTGTGTCATGTCAATCGAGTCGTGTCGAAGCTAGTGGAGAGTCCTACGCCACTTAAATATATTGAAAATCACATGATCAGAAACGCGTCGTGTCAAGTCGAGTCGTGTCGATTGTAGTGGATTCCTAGCTTTAGATAAACGATTCTCTCTTAAATTTTGAACACAGAGTTTTAACTCTAATTGAATAATTAGATACCTACCTATATAAATATGCATTTAAAGCAATTTAATGGTAAAAGTTCTCGTTAGCTCGCCCAATTATGAAGGTATCCGCCAAAGTGGTCTGCATTTTTCTCCCTCTTTTCCTAAAGTCGTTCGTGTACGATGCCGTCGTTCCTTGCATACTGCGACTCGAAACTCAAATACAGTCAATGAGTTTGCATCGTTACGAGTGCATCCCCCTCTTCTTACTAAGTGTTGGATAAATAATCTACGTTCGAAACAGAGTCGAGTTTTAGACTCTAATTAGAGTATAGGGCAAAAGAATATGCACTTTAGGTGATTTATTAACGTAAATGTTTTCGTTGACTTTTTCCTTTGCATAAAGATATCTTTCAAAATTGTCTTCATTTTGCTTCCTTTCTTTTTGAAATCGTTCGTTATACACGGAGTGGTTACCACAAACTTTTCTCCATGTACAGGTACGTACGTATAGGCGTTCGTCTCTTAAAGATTATTGTCAGAACTCTAACACACTGACTGAATCTAAGTTATGAATAGTACTCGTAATAGGAATTTCTATTGATACTCAAAACTTAGGCATTCTGCACACGGAGCTCATCGTTATAGACGCGTACAAGATTCGTCCTGCAGCGACGATTCCTATACGCCTAGAAGACTGTACACGGGGCGTACATTAAACGTACAGATATCGTATGAAATTAAAATTTAATGGCAGTTGAAACGAAGATATATTGCTTCTCTGGTACCTACGTCGTCGGAATAAAAAGAAAAAAAAGAAGATTCTGGGTGCATTCCTATATCCAGAGAAATCGTAATAGGAGATTAGCCATTAGCTTTTTCTGTGACAGCCTTTCTGGAATAGTCTTGTAAGATATTATTGTACAAACACTGATGATTTTCAATTAATTGCACAAATTTCACGGTTTTATCGGCCATTTTATGTAAAAATAGGACCCTTTATAAGCTACACATGCAGCTAAGCGACTGATACCGCTGTACGGCCGGTAATTTGCTTTGACGAATCCCCACCGCTGACGCCTCGTGTACAGTTCTTAAGGGGTT
This sequence comes from Xiphydria camelus, assembly GCA_963678675.1. Lineage (NCBI taxonomy): Eukaryota > Metazoa > Arthropoda > Insecta > Hymenoptera > Xiphydriidae > Xiphydria > Xiphydria camelus. Next base: position 10,845,840 of record OY783195.1, read on the forward strand.
ATACGCAGTCAGGATTTTCAAAAAATCGATTTTTTTTAAATTTTATTTTCGTAATGTACATATATTTATGTACATACATAGAAAATTTCATGTCAATCCGACGATTATTCTCGAAGTTACACGTACATTTGCAAAGACATCTCGGAGCGTTAGAAAGTAGGAGCAGAGGCCCAAGCGGTAGCGCGGTAGCTAATTTTACTAATAGCGGCAGCTAATTACCTGGAATGCGCTTTGATACCGTTATGCCTTATTTCAGATACCCAAACTGTTATATTGAAAAGTAATCAGTCTAAATAGCGAAGCCAAGCAATAAACTCGTACGCTCGTTTATATTTTCTGTTGTGATTTCTCTGTGAAAATGAAGTGTAGTAGGGAAAAGAGAGCATCTTCCAAGGTGCAAAAGTCGAGACCAAAAAAGCGAAGAAATATTTTTAATCCGAAGAGACAGTTGAGACGGATAAAAGTAGTTTTAGTGCCTCAGCGAAAAAATTTAAAATGCAAGAAGAAATCTTCGTTCCGCGTGATTCGTCTGTCGAATATCGAATTTTGAACTTTATTACAGTGTTTGCGGCAATTTCTAAATATGTGAAGTGTAAAATCTGTGACGGAGTTGTGAAGTTTGAAACTGCTTCTGAACGAGGACTTGGTTTTAAAATTGTTTTGTTATGTGATAAGTGTGCAGTTCGTACCATAGATTCTAGTCCTTTTACTATGTGTAACGTGCTGTTGAAACTAAACGCGTTTTTCTCGAAACTGCGTTTTTGAAGTCGGTGAGCAAGATATCTCGGAAACGGCTGAACCGATCAGTCTCAAATTTTTACACAAGCTTTTAAAGTCTATTTTTTAGTAATTGATCGAAGGTTTTTTCTGGCCGATTAATATTTTCCATTTTATGAACAATTTAAGTTCTAAATTTATGTCGAAAATCGATACTTTTGTTTTGAGTAGCCGCAATTTTGTCAAAAATTAATATTTTGCTTATTCCTTCGATTAAATACTAGATAATACCTTATATTAACGAAATTTGTTTGGTTTTTTCATCTTAGATGATGCAATCCAGAGATATCGTGCTCACCGCAAGACGCCTTTTTCTTAGAGGAGCTCCCAGAGATCGGTTCTAGCAGCTTTAAAAATAAATATTTTGACAAATGAAACATATGAAAGTAAAGTTAAAAGTTGTCACAATATATATATAAATTTTTAAGTTAATAAATTTAAATGTCTTCCCAGGAAAAATTCTTGAAAAATCGGTATTTTTCGGCCTTCTGACTGCGTATAACCCCTTAAGCCAGGTCTTCACTGCGCGAAATTCTACGCGAAACTGTTGCGCGAGTCATGTCCCCTCTTTTTCTCGCGCTCCCTCTTCTCACTCATTCTCTCTTTTTCGCGAAACAGTTTCGCGCAGTGAAGACCCGGCTTTCTCTATAAAAACACAAGTGAGCAGCACAAAAGCGTATACGTTCCGTACGTAGCATCTAAAGGTGCGTATACATCTGCGAGCTGAGCGTGAGTCGAGCGGCTCACGAGTCACTCGTGAGCTGCTCGTGAGCCGTCCATTTAAATGAATGCTTCCAAGGAACTTCCAACGACCAGCCAGATACATCTGCGAGCCGAGCGGCTCGCGCTCGCTTGATTGGGATTGGGATTGGGGGCCCGTGGCTCACTGTGAGCGGCTCACGAGTCACTCATGGTGATCCGTCTCCTGTCGGTTTTTCTGGTGAACGCAAAGACCGAAATTTTTATATTCATTTCACACTGAAGACAATGCTAATTTTGCTACTTCAAATTGTTGCAGTGCTTTAATAATTTTCTTTTTTTTTAACATTATTTAACAGATCTATGAACTAGTCCTATACTTTTTGCAACTATTATGATGATGGAGTTACCAAAATGGGTTCGATTTGGTGCTTCATCAAATATTGTAATAGGGGACTTGCACATATTTTTTTAACATCATAAATGGATTGAACATGTAAAAAAATGTGGGACGTGTTTTTTTATTTTTTTTTCTGACGCGAAATTAAGCCGTAAGAAATTAATAAAGTTTGCGATAAATCCCGCCCACTTGAAACAGCCGGTCGAGCGGCACGCCGTGCCGTGACGTCACTATCCTAGATATAGATATACTAGAAGGCCTGCAGGCGGACCGTTACCATGTACAGTGACGTCACTATACATGGTAACTAGTGCCGCCCATAACGCGGAGTTTCACTGGGGAGACGTGGCCATGCTACTTTTAAAGTAATGTTTTTGGGGTAGAAGTTTTTTTTATCAAGTTTTTACTATTGGTACTGTGTTTTGAATAACTTTAACTATTATGTTTGCTGTGTTTCATACAAAATAAAATTGTATGCAAGTTCCCTATTGTCGATGTGAACAACTTAATTGTCACTGTAGATTTGAATACTTTGCTATCATTCGAAAGCTAGTTAATGACAGCATATACATAGCAGAAGTTGATAATTTTAGATACAACAGCTCCGGCTTTTTCCACAAATGTCATCAAATAAATAATGTAAAGGCCATCCCAATTGGCAGTCTTATTACACCTTGTATATACATTAATCTCAATAATGAATTATATGTGGTTTATCCTATTAACATTAAGGAATTAGAATAAATAATGTAATATATAAATATTGTTTTCTACTGTTCTATGTAGTTTTCATTTTTATTCTATTATTTTCTTGAAAATTGTAATGTACAAAAAACTATGATACTTCAATTCACCTTATATTATTTATTGAAGGGGTTTTTTCTCTTAAAAATTTTGATGAAATACATTTTCCTCTTTTATAATGCATGCAAGTATTACATTCATTGGCTTCTATTGTGAGAACGCAGGTGAACGACGTAAAGATAACGTACTTTTTTAATGTTGGTATATTTGAGGAAAGTTATTACAAAAATCAATCCTTGTCACCTCTTCAATAAACTTATTTAATATTATCTGAAGATGTTAGGTTTAAGTATTCTTTCACACGTCGCCTTAGTCTACAGGTTTGGATTGCGAGGGGTCAAGTCACAGTATCTGTTTTTTAACAGAGATCCTTCGAATAAGCGTTAGTCTCAAGTGGGAAGCATTAATTTCAACAAGTGGCTCATGAGCGACTCGCGAGTCGCTCGGCTCCGCTCAGCTCACGCTCAGCTCACGCTCAGCTCGCAGATGTATACGCACCTTAATACGCGTCTATGACAATAAGCTCCGTGTGCAGAATGCTTTAAGTTATGAATCATAGGTTATTTGAAGCTATGCATACAGAAACAAAGAATTAATTAGCTTTACTAAAAATTATTTGCGGGGTCGCAAGTAATTATTTATTTATATCAATTAAACCTTTTTTCATGTTAATTAAATATTTCTTCCTTGCAATCACATAGGTAGGTACTATTCCACATAATTGTAAGGAAGAGATATTTAATTGATGATATTAAAAAATGTTATTGATATAAATAAATAATTACTTGCGACCCCGCAAGTAATTTTCAGCAGATTCAATTAATTCTTTTTTTCTGTGCAAATTAAAACTAAAAATTAAAAAGTTAGATCAGCTTCAAATTTTTGTCACATATCCCGCATTGTTTTCTCTACGAAATATTAGTTAGGACAAGAAAAGAAATAACGTATCGATGCGTTTTAAATATTGTTAACTTGGACGTTGTAATACTCGTATCTATATACAATAGTATATGACTTTCTTTTCGAGCAACGTTGTTACAGTTTATTTTGAATACGTATTAAGTTTACGTACCGATATGCACTGCCTGTATTGCAGCCAACTCCGCGTGTATTTATTTATCTACACACGTCAGGGACATGACAATGTTTACCGAACTGACAGCGACTAATGGAACGCACTCTAAGCAATGTATACGCGTATGAGTGCGCTTATGCTTGTGCAGTTCACCCTCTTTTGAATCATTTGTTATACGCGTGTGTTGTGGGTAACGAAATTATTGAATTTTTCTAATTTCTCGCTTCTAAATTGAAAAAAATTATGCATGTAGCAGTCATTCTTGACTAATAATTAAAAAATCATAAACATTCGCACACGGAAAAAAGAATGTTATATAAAGTACTCAATAAATGGAATAATTAGTAATATTTCAAACAGCAGAAGTTGTCCTCGGAAGCGACGTAGCACAGAGTACCGTTGTACATTGCAAGAGTACCTATCTTTCATTGCAAGAACTATAATTCAACGTAGCACTCTTATATTGTTGTATAAAATACATTAGTGGCATTAGCTGTGGAACATCTTGAATATTGCTATGTTGATGAGTATCTCTTACAATGTGAAATGATACTCCGTGCTATTGTCGCTCCTGAGGACAACTTCTACTATGTGAAATATCATTTTGTATAGCGTCCTTTTTTCCGTGTAACCGGGAAACTTCTAAAATTTGTGAATGGTTTGCCTCTGATTTTGTTATTGTTGATTCCTTGTACTTAACTCCTTGAAGCAATTTATAACGCGCGTTGAATGTTTTCTCGTTTTTCATATTGAAATATAATTTTAATACTATCACCTATAAGGATTCGACTATTTATAATAAAATAATTATAGTAATACTTATACAAATATTTGGTAAGAATGAACAAATATTTAATAATATCTACACGTTGAAAATTGAGTAATTATTATAAATTGGTACCGTAAAATGGGGTGACTATGTGCCACTTTATAAGGATTTTTAAAAATATCTCCTTAGATTTATGATACAGATGGCTTAGAATTTTACCTAACACATTTACACATTTCAGCTTTCAGACCATAGGTCGAAAGAAATTATACAATGGAAAAAGGAGAAAAAGGAAAAATTTTTTTTATGGCACAGTCTCATCTCCCCCGGGGGTGGTGACTATGGGCCACTTCTTTTCTGGCTTTACATCAGGCTTGAAATTGCCTCTAGCACATTGTCGTACATGCTACCGTTGTAACCTACACATCCACTTACCTTAACAATTTAATATTTGCAGAAATTGTTTTTTTTTTTGTTAATTTCTGAGGAGAGGTAATGTGGAAATAGAAACTGCTTCAATTGTAGATAATTTTTAATAAAAAACAAGCTCGAAATATGCAAATATAAACTGTGAGAAAGTCAAAACGAAATCTTAAATTGAAAATACATAAATTCAAGATTTTAATCCTACATAGAATAAGTTGTCGGCAATCTTCTTCGGTGTCTGGATTGATATTTTAATTTGGTTTTGCCGGTACCAAACAGCATCAGGTGGATCAGGCCATGCCCAGTACTTTCCCTTTTTGGTCATTGCTGACACTAAGACCTCCCCACTGTCGTCGATGTTTGAGAGCAGTCGTCCTGGATACAATTTTCTATTATATTGAACGACAACACAGACTTGTTCTGGCTCGACCTAGACTACTACACGTTCTTGGTCGTGGGTTTCAGATGTTTCGTCGTCTCTCTGTGTTTGTCCTACTTGAATTGAACGCTCATAACTCGTCCCAGGGCGTTGAACATTAGCATCATCGTCAGAATTTTGCGAGTTGTCAATATTGCCTTGCATGACGGAACAGATAGTTCTTCAACATTCCTTTGGCGGTACATAGTCACCACCCAAAGTGTATTTTTCGAGAATATCATTTCATAAATCGTAAACAAACAAATATTTAGATACGACGAATGGTATATTTGTCCTTCATTAACATAGGAATTGAACTATCAGCTTACCTTATTGGAATACAGTTGCACGTATTAGTATTGAAAGAGATTTCCTATAACTTGCAAATAATCACAAAAATTTGGGTCTTGCTAAACTATTTTTAATCGCAGCCGGTAACACTCATAGGTATTTAAATCAGCTGATTTAAGTTTGCTAGGTATCTGCGACCTGGTGGAATTTGGCTGTGCTCGCTAGTTCATTCTCGCGGAGTATAGATAGCGATTGCATCCAAAAAACACGTTTGGCACATATTCACCACCTAGGCACAAAGTCACCCCATTTTACGGTAATCATGAGATAGTTGACCAACCATATAACTTACGTCCAAATATTCTGCTACTATACATGAGCATTTACATTCCCCCTAAGAACTAAATATAATAAAAGCATACATTTTCATGAAAAAATAATGATTAAGGTGCAAATGGACAACTTTTTTAGACATAGTGTCAAATAGACATAATATTTTTAGCACCGTACAAATGGATACAGTGCAAATGAGTGTTGTGCAAATGGATACGGCGTGCAAATGAGTATTGTGTGTAATTGTATACGTTGTGAAAATGAATACAGTGTAAATGGACACAGTAGGTATTTAAATGGACACAGTACAAATAGGCACGCTGTGCAAAAAAGATACGTAGTGTAAATGGCTATGCTCTGTACACATGAACGCAGTACAAATAGATAATACGCTACACAAGTGGGTACAATACAAATAGATACGCTCTATGCAAATGGATACCCATTTGCATACCGTGTTTATTTACACAGTGTACATTTGCACAGTATGCCCATTTGTACTGTATCCGTTTGCACTGTGTCCATTTGCATGGTGCCTAAAATATTGTGTCTATACATTAGGTATGTCTAAAAAAATTGTGTCCATTTGCATCCTACCCAAAATAATATGTACTGAAATTTCAGTAGTACTCTTGACTTCCCAGTAATTTCTATTCTATTGTTAGTAGTAATACTGTAGGAATGGTAGTTACCGTTGAAAGTATAACTGAAATTCTAGTAAAGAAAAATGAGGTAGAAACCACATACTTAAATTGGTCCCTGTTTTCCATTATAAATTTTGAAAATGGGTGGCCATCTAAAGTATTCGATTTTACTCCACCTCTCCCTAGTATTGTCAACGATGGAATAATAAATCTCACATAGTAAATAATAGCGCATTAATTCTTAATAATATTATTTATTGGTAGTATGTACTACAAGCTGATTACCTGTGAATTTACTACTTAGTTAGCTGACTTTCTAGATTCTACATAATAATTGCTATTTGATTAGTGATAATACTACGTATACATCTACTAGAAGAGTACCTACTACTAATGTACCTACTACTAATAATCGAGTAATAACTATTGGGAAAATAAAAGTATTAGGTGGTTGCATTGAAAGCCACTGTTTGTTTCTTGTTTTAAAAACATTATGTCGTAATAAAATATGCGAATACCTCAATCGAAGTATTTACCTTCGGAAGCTATAACTTTCTCCCATTTTTCTGGCAGAAGTTGAATTCCACGACGAAAGAATTGTCTACTTTTTGAGCTAATACACTCAGCAACCCAATTTTTGACTTCTTAGTAATTATGGAAGTATGTACCTTCCAAGTCGTGTTGCATCAATCTAATTAAATAATAATCACTCAGGGCCAGGTCTGGAGAATACGCTGGGTGCGGGAGAACTTCCCATTCAAGCTCCATCGATGTTTCTTTCACGACTTAAGCAACATGAGGCCGAGTGTCGTCGTGAAGAAGAATCACTTTTTGGCGATTTGATGCAATTGATGGTCGTTTTTGCATCAAATTATCATTTAAACGCTCCAATTGTTGTTGATCACGCTCGGTAGTAATTGTTTCATTCGGTTTCGACAGCTTATAATAAACGACACTTTCCATTACCACCAAATTGAAAGCATTGTCTTGTGACCGTGGATGTTTCGTTATGGTATCGACGTTGGTGGTTGGGCAGGATCAACCCATGATTTTTTGCGTTTCGGGTTATCGAAATAGATCCATTTCTCATCAGCGGTTACGATACGCCATAAAAAACTTTTCTTTTTATACTTTGCAAGCGAAGAAATCGAGATGTTCAGGCGATTAGCAATGGCATTTTCGGTCAATTCATGTGGCAGCCACTTTACTTCTTTTTGAATCTTTCTCATGGCATGTAGACGTCGTGAAGTTGTAGATTTATCGACTTCAAGCTTTTGAGCTAATTCTTTGAGTGTTTGAGTAGGGTTTCCTTCTAATAGTGCTTGCAGTTGTTCGTCTTCGAACTTCTTTGTTTGACCTGGCCGTTGTTCGTCGTGAACATCACAGTTTCCACTTTTAAAGCAACGAAATCAGTCTCTACATACTGTTTCTGATGGAGCAGATTCAGCATAAGTTTGCAAAAGTAGGTAATTGATGAGCTACAGCAGCACTTTAAAAAAAATCTGAGTAGTGTAGAAGAACACATCGAAAAAACAAATTGTCGCGTTCCACTTTCTCATGTTATAGACATAGACTTATACAGGGTGAGGCAGTGAAACGGCACGGTTTCAGTTCGGGCTGGCGGGCTTGGTGGGGGGGGGGGGGGGGGGGGGTCACGAGAGTGGGGGACTGGACCTTTATCGTCTAGAAAGTTGAAAATGTTAGTTACCATGGAATGTTGGTCTAGTGAGCAACGCGCGTTTGCTGTAAAGGCTTATTACAAAAACTCGGATAGTTTTGTTAGTACTCAACGCGCTTTCCGTCGTGAGTGTAATTTACCCCAAGGGCTTCCGTGCTATCTCGTAAAGCTATCGCGCTTTGGGCTAGGAACTTTGAAGCCACTGCTAGCATAACAAAGAAAAAAGGCGGTAGTGAGAGTGAACGGATTCACTCTCAGGCTTCGACAATATGTGGAAAAACAAAGACATCATCTGTCTGACACACCATCTTCAAAATATGATTATTTTTCATGTAAAGTAAATCTGTAAAAAAAAAGCGGCATGTTCATTCATTACGTACGTAAGAAAATTGATACGTAAAATACTCTCCAAAAAAGATTAGAAATCAATTAAGATCGCCATGTTTAAGATTTATATATAAAAAATAAAAGGCATCACTTGAAAGGAAAATTATTGTAAATCAAGTTACTAAAAAATTCGACGACAAAAAATTTATAAAAAAAACTAGCTTACCCGGCGAACTTCGTACCGCCTCAGAATCAATAATTTTTGTATTAACTTAAAAACAAAATGTATTTTAATTACATATAAATTAACTATCATCGCCGATAAAAGTCAAAAAAACACCAATCATTTATTCTCTTAACTTAATTTATTTCATTAACGTAACGTACATGTTCATTGTTTCATCTCTTATAAGTGAAATATAAATTAAATTAAAATGAAATGTTTTTTATCCTAAACTAAGAAAATTAAATTAATAAAATTAATATTAATTTCGAAGAGCAATTGAGTGTACGATATTTTTTGTCAGTCCGTCTTTAGCCAACACAAATAAGCATAAATTAAAATAAAATATTTTTTATCCTAAACTAAGAAAATTAAATTAATAAAATTAATATTAATTTCGAAGAGCAATTGAGTGTACGATATTTTTTGTCAGTCCGTCTTTAGCCAACACAAATAAGCTAGATGGTTTACCTACGCGAGAACATGCCACGTATAATTGTCCGTGTGCAAAACATGGTGTGCCCAAATCTAAGCCGCAATCAGACATAGTTTGGCCTTGCGGCTTATTGATTGTCATTGCGAATGCCAATCTAATAGGAAATTGAATGCGTTTGAATTCAATCGGCACGTCTGTGGGAATAATTGGAATTCTTGGCAGCAAAACATTTTCAGCTCTGAATTTGCCATTCAAAATAGTGGCTTCGATAATGTTTTTCATCAATTTTTTAATTACCAATCGCGTACCATCGCACAACCGTCGTGGGTTCAAATTCCGAATTAAAATAACCGGAGATCCAACTTTCAGTCGTAGAAGGTGTGGTGACATGCCTGGCAAATCCAATGAGTTCAAAAACTCTGTTGGAAAATTTACAGCTTCGTTGGCATCGCAAACTGTATCGATAGATTTGTATGATACCAAATCGCCTGGCAACGACTGCTGTATTTTGAAGTTTAAATCGTCGACGTCCACATTTTTTGCTGCCAAAATTGCTCTATCTGCCAGCAACGCATGATTTATGTATTGACCAATCGCGTGCCATTGCACAGCCGTGGTGGGTTCAAATTTTAAATTAAAATAACCTTAAATCCAACTTTTAGTTTTATAAGGTGTGGTTACATGCCTGACCAATAAAATCGGGATTAAAATATTTCATTTTGAGGATAAGAGAGTGAACATTTGTGGTTATATATATATATGTTTTTATTCCAAATAAAATAAAAATAAAATAAATTTTTGTCCAAAAAATAAAAAAATTGTTTAAAAATATAAACACCATAATGACATAGCGATATGAATAGTATATTGTGCACTTTCGATGCACGTGTTATAAAGATATACTTTTTATAACACGTGCATCGAAAGTGGTGCTTTTCATGCTAGTTTTACGAGATGAAAATAGCAAATTGCACGCTAGGATAGAAAAGTTGAGCTCGCGCATGCGCAGTTTATACTTGCTTCACTTTCGTCCCTTGGGTGAATTTTCGTTCACTTTCGTCCCTGAAAACTAGCATGAAAAGCACCACTGGCATGCACTTGTTATAAAAAGTATCGTGTGCAACACGGACCAAAGTTGGCGCCGACGAGTTTGATTGCAGCCCTCGCTTCGCTCGGGCAGCAAACTTCACACTCGTCGGCAATCGCCAACTTTCAGCCCTTGTTGCACAATATACTATTACGACCTATTCTCATACCTAACAAATAAACATAAAAAATTTCATAAAAATCGGTCGAGCCGTTTCGTAGGAGTTCGACCACAAACACCGGGACACGAGATTTATATATATATATATATATATAGATTTTCATAAAAAAGAACGCCGCGTTTAAATTTTCATATTTTTTCCACTATATACTGGTGGTATCATATAAGTGTATGAATTTATTTAAAATCGTAAGTGCATAAACATCGAATGCAATTTTCTGTCTGAATTTTTTATTTTGAAGGAAAAAAACGCGGCGTTCTTCTTTATGAAAATTTTTTTATAAATTTTTTTTGTCGCCGAATTTTTTAGTAACTTGATTTACAATAATTTTCTTTTCAAATGATGCCTTTTATTTTTTATATATAAATCTTGAACATGGCGATCTTAATTGATTTCTAATCTTTTTTGGAGAGTATTTTACGTATCAATTTTGTTGGCACTAAATGAACATGCCGCCTTTTTTTTACAGAGAATCTGTTTTTGTGACAAGATTTCACTCCTTTTTGGAATTTATTCATGAGGAGAATATGTATATAAATATAGGAGAATAGCTTTTTATTACCACAAAATTAAAGTCTCACATTTTATACCGATACGAGTTAATTAATTATAACCACATTACTTTTGATTTATTTTCGTGATATTTTGAAATGATTTTATAATTAATGTTTTGATAATATATATATTTTCCCCAGAACAATTCATTCGTGAAAGGATTTCCATACTCCGATAGCAAAGTGGCGCCACCGTGACTACACACTACTTTCACGTGGTGCATTCGAGTGCATGCTATGGGGTGTCCATCTGGACGTCCAGCGTGAAGCCACACTGCAGTCACGCAGTGTAAGCACGGCGTAAAAAGTAGAATTTTGTAAAAAGGGGGTGATAAAATAGGATTTCCCGTCTGCCTTATCCGTCTACTAGGTAGAGAGTGTCGGTTTTTTTTTCTCAAACCCTACCCGGCCAGGACTCGAACCTGCGCTCTTTAGGAGATGCTTTGAGACTGGGAATGCTTTCGCATTCTACCAATTGCGCCATCGACTCTTTGTGATGGAAGTCGACTAAGAGTTATACATATAATATATCGATAACCTGAAAGCAACAGTACTGTGACTAGTGAGATAAACCCGAAAGCCGATTTCGAGCTATGTCAAACGTAAACTAAAACCGGCCTTTATACAATGCAACACTGAGATATCTCGGCAAAAATATTTAAATAAATATTTAATTTAAATATTTTTGCCAAGATATCTCAGTGTTGCATTGTGTAAAAAGGCCGGTTTATATATATATATAAATTAAATATAAATATAATAATTTGATACTTTCTTTTTCAAAACAGTAGCGATTATGATAATTAATTATTCATTATTTATGGAATAATTCAATACAATTTGTACTGTTTGAAACATTATTATAATATCAATTTTGTTATTTTCTAATTTAAAAATTCTTTTATCGGGGTGTGAAATCAATTAATTGTAAATTTACAACCGCACACATACGCAGATCAAAATTTGCAACTAGTCACAAATTGCTTTCTGGGAACAATCCTATTATTATATCAATTTTGTTATTTTCTAATTTAACACATTCGCTGCCACTTTTAGATATTGATTGCATCGCGCTCATTGTCAGTGCCGGTAACAGACTGAATAATATAATGTGCACGACAATGTGTCTCCGATCGGAGCCGGCGGCACAGGCGCAAAGTGTCGACTGGCTCCGACCGGAGCCGGCGGCAGCGAACGTGTTAAAAATTTTGTGAAGACAATGAATTTACCGACATTCATGGTCGGTCAATTTACGAAGTGTGCACGTCGAAAAGGCCCCGTGATTGCACTGAGTGTAACCACTGTGTCTTTACGCTGTGAACCACTCAGTGTGTTCACTGTGTATCCACGGTGCTTTTAGTTTGTGTACGCCACGCGATCATGCCACGGTGAGGCCACAGTGATGCCACTACGTGGCAGCACTGCGTGCGGTTAGCGTGTAAATCCACGCTTTGCTATCGGGGTGTCTATTAGGTGCCCATACACACAGAGGTCGAACTGTCGGTTTGGAACGGCGCGGTTCAAACCGGCAGTTTTATCTTTCAGTTAGTGGGCGCGCCACGCGCCAGATCGAACTGTCAGGCTGACCCGTTAGTCTAGACCGACGGGAAAAACTGCCGCCGTCCACTAACATGCGTTTTAGCACGACAGACGGAACGTCGCGTCGGTTCGTACCGCTTAATATCATCCTAATCTAAGCGAAAGCGCTATTTAGGTCCTTCGTTCACCGACAAGATAAACCGACAATTCTGTGTGTATGGGCACCTATTTAAAAATATCGTCGTAGACGTTTGGATTTTTATGTTAATATTTATTAGAGAAAAATGCTCAAAACCGGCGAACAAGTATTCTGTATGAAGCTTGTTGAAGCGGTTGAAAAGTATCCGCTAAGTTAAAACAAAATAAAAATCATCGAAAAATACCAATTTTTAGTGAAGTTAGAGGCATTTGTTTACAAGAGCGCGCGGGCGCTACGACGCGTATTTATGTACAAAATTCAATATCTCGAGAACTATTCAACGTAACAAAATGAGATAAAAACCAATCGTTTCGTCTTGAAATTCTCTAAATTTTTTCTGCAGTATGTCTCGATAACCTCAATAGTTTTCGAGATATTTAAAGAAAAAGCCGTACAAAAAATACATTTTTATTCAAAATTAAAAAGCAAACTTTGGCTTTATGTCACATTTGTTCTATATATTTTTCCAAGTATTTTAAAAAAAGAAAAATTAAAATCGTACACTTATGAAGTAAAAGCGCAACAAAATCGATTTTCTGAGCCCGTCTACTGTCGGTCGACACTACGGGTCGATCTCCAGTTTTGTGGCCGGCCGGCCTGTGGCGGTTCGACCTGTCAGTTTTAACCGCGGATTTCTATTCTGCGTTAGTGGACGACGACGGTTAAAACCGACGGATCGACCCGACGGTTCGAACTGCCTTTCCAAACCGACAGTTCGACCTCTGTGTGTATGGGTAGCTAATAGGTGCCCATACACACAGAGTTCGAACTGTCGGTTTGAACCGCCAGTTCGAACCGTCGAGTCGATCCGTCGGTTTTAACCGTCGTCGTCCACTAACGCAGAATAGAAATCCGCGGTTAAGCTAGTCATAAGCAGTGGACGGCGGCAGTTTTTCCCGTCGGTCTGGACTGACGGGTCAGTCTGACAGTTCGATCTGGCGCGTGACGCGCCCACTAACTGAAAGGTAAAACTGCCGGTTTGAACCGCGCCGTTCCAAACCGACAGTTCGAACTCTGTGTGTATGGACACCTAATGGGGTGCACCATAGGACCGGTAGCGGCAGACTTCGCTGTGAAGTACAGGGCGGAGCGCATCGCAACCGCGGAACGGCGAAGCTCTCTGGACAGCAAAGAAGCTAGAACAGTTCGTCGACAGGAAATGTCTGCAGAAAATCAGGAGTTCGAGGAAGCCGAAGGGATATTGTATGGACCTGGCATCGCCGATTGATCGTAAGTGAACGATTTATCTGAAAATTCCTGACTTCAAACTTTAAACGCGTTTTTCTCGGAATGATGTTTTTCACCACCGTCGGTAAAAACTGCCGAAATGGTGTTTCGCTTACTGTCAGACATGCTGTACCTACAGAGTGGAACATACGGTATTATACTGGCATCTCTGTAGAATATTTAGTAGTAGTAGTTACTACGAACGAACATACGCACATACACGAAGGAAGTAGACATTTTCGGCAGGGTTCCTCTACCTCTACTCGGAACCAATGGAGATTTAACCCATCGCGTCATAGAGAAAACGAACGCGCCCTTAAATAGTAACTCGTGAGCGGGGATGTATTTACAAAAGTGGACCGCCATCGTTCCCTTTCCTTTTCCCGCGTCATTCATTCACGTAGGTAGGCATCGCCCCTTGCCTACCACAATCCATAGTTCACGTCCAGTCAACGAGCTAGCCCTCGTCCCTCACCTTATAGGGGCGCGAAGCACCGCCATCCCCCACTCTCGAGTTCTCGAAGGGCTGGGTACTTGGCCCTTCTTCGACCCTTACGGGAAAATGCCCCGTGCTTCGTCTCTCGACCTTCGTCGAGGTCATTGTCACGTACCTAATAGTCCAAGGTAGGGGAGAAACGCGTCCCTCACATCGAGGTGAATTTTATATTCGCCGTGCCTACCAGCAAGGTTTTCCCTAATGTGGCGTTGAACATAGTGTTTTTCCAGTACACGCAAAGCTATATTTGTGAAGCAATTATGTAACTATGTGTGTGTGTTATATAACTACTGCATAAGTCAAATGGACATTAAAGGTACCTGCTACGTAAATATGATTTTTTGTATTAGCTTCAATCTATGACATAGGAAGGCACAGCAAATAAGTATACCGTATGTCCCACTCTGTACTGGCCAGTTTGAAAGTTACCTTCGGATAGGCTTGGTCGGTACTCGAGTCATTTAAAGTAGTATGGTCATGAATCGATTTCCAAGATTTAAATATGAAATAATTATGTATGCAAGCTAATATCAATAGAAACCTCCTGGTGCAATTTGGAGTAGATTGACCGTTTAGTATGTCTGATAAAAATTAATTACCGAGTAGAAAATAACCCAGTCTTATGGGCAAGACACATTTCTTTGGATGTTTGTATGTAAAATCCAAAATTAAAATATAAAAAATATACCAAAAAACGGGGGAAAAAAAACAAAAATTTACACCCATTGATGAAAATTATTGACCGTTTGATACTTTAGTTATAACTAATTTTTGCTTCTCGGTGTTCAGAAATAGCGCGTTGAGTAGATGCGGCAGCGTCGCATCAGTGGAGTGGGTTCACAAGCGTGCATTTCAGATCTCGTTTTCCCCACGACACACTCAAACGTTTGAGTGTATCGTGGTTTTCTCTACTGGGCCACGAGCCCATTGATAATATGCGTTGCCACCATAAAAAGACGCTAGTCAAAGGAGGCACATTATTTGAATAATAAGTGAAAAATAATCAAAATAATCGACTAATTCTTATGGTCATAAATTTTATAATTCACAAAGAGAATTTTCAATTATAAATCATAGTTTTTTGATGACTTTTTTTTACGGACACTCAACGATCACTTTGGAGAGTGACCATACTACTTTAATACAGTAGAAGTCGAGTCGGCAGTTAGAGTTGGTGTCAATTCGGGAGATCGAAGCGTCCAACCTCGAAATTGTGAATTTGTGAATAATAGAAATTACGAAAATAATTATAATTACGGTATAAAATGTCTTGATTACCGACCAAGCCTATCCGAAGGTAACTTTCAAACTGGCCAGTACAGAGTGGGACATACGGTAGTTGAAGTACATTCTGTACTCTATTGATAACGACTTTTTATGAGTTTTTGTATTCTAAATGTGGAATGCCTACGCATGCGATACCGCTTTTTTGCTCACATAGAGTTTTTACACTGATTATCCCCATATTGCTTGTGGTGACTGTTTTATGTTGTACTATTCATAGCATTCTTTTACAACATTCTACGCAACTGATGATACCTATTTAATCAAAACTTTTAGGCTTTCGCGGCCATTATGATTATTGTTATGATTATGACTATGAATACTACTACTTTTGGCCCTGATGAAGCAAATTGCAATGTTTGCGAAACGTCGGCAAATAAATAAATATAGATGCTGTTATCATCTGAAAACCAAAACAAATACTCATTGCCATAATATCTATTTAAATTGCACAATTAAACATTAATACATCTGATTATGTAACGAAATACAAAGGAAAGCAGATACGATAATCAGTTCTAATGGTCAAAACTGGTCTAAAAGGTGACTGCAAATGTTACACACGCCCGCTTTGAGCGAAGGAACCTAACTGAGATGACTGTAACTGAATGGTATACGTGTTCATTGTTTTGCCATAAAAGCTAATTCTGATTGGTTCTCGTACTAAAGCAATTTTACACCATTCAGCTATGCTCAAGTTAAGTTCTGTCACGTAGAACGAATCGATCAGAACCATTGCCATTGGGCGTACTTTTACTTTAACGACGTCGAGTTCAAGGACGAAAAAATATGGCTGAAGAGATGAACAATACTATATTAACTGACTAATCTAAAATAATTATGCATGAATATATATTAAAATTTGTATAATTAGTATTCCGGGCGACTAGTGAAAAGCGACACTAACACATACTAGGTTGTATTTCGAAGCTAATACGAGTAAGTTTCTAATCAACATTCGATGACGCCGAAACTAGGCTACAGACACGCAAGCGATACGCGCTAAGTAGGGGTTCCCCCATAGATAAGCGAAGTATGTTTCTGGGAATCCAGTTTCATTACCTATTATTACACATATATTTATATATGTCGACGACGCACACATGTGTCGGAAGAGGGGCCCGATATCCATACATACGTATGTACATACATAGCGGGCGTATCGCGGACACATCGTTGTAAACGCTTTGGCAATTCAACGAACACGATTTTCGTGACTTTTGCGACTGAAATCACGGATGAAGCAACGATTTAAAAGCCACTTTTACGGGGAAACACTGCAGACTACCCGAAATAAATTCTATAAGAAAATTCGGCAGAAATTGGATTCGCTCTATTTTGGAGCTTGGACTCCCGAGCACCAGTGCGAACGAACGCCGAAAGATTCTCCGTCAGAGAACGTTCGAGTCGTTTATTCAGTGTCCGTCCGTCGCGTCGTATCGGGCATGCCTCGGCGGCGTTTAAACCAAACTGCCTCGTTTATTTCTCTTTCCATTCTTCCTCGCGGCCGAACACCGGCTGGTCGTGTTGGAAATAATTGTTTGACCGAATTTCACGTCCCGACGATCTTCCGCCGCCGGCGGCGAATGTGGCCCGTTCTATTTTCGCTCGTGACGACATCGAAAGCGCTGAATGGCCAAGGCGATACGAAAAGCTCGAGGGAAGATCAATCATTCAAGCATCGCGTACCTACATATGTACTTATCGAGTGC
>OY783195.1:10863618-10928705 GCA_963678675.1 Xiphydria camelus
GAGAGAGAGAGAGAGAGAGAGAGAGAGAGAGAGAGAGAGAGAGAGAGAGAGAGAGAGAGAGAGAGAGAGAGAGAGAGTTCGACTTTTATTTGGCGAGGGAAGGAGGAAAGGCCCTATCCACTTCCTGCCGCGCGGGAAATGCCTGCGCGGATGGCCTGACTCTTTTCGTTGCAGTGTCCTGCGATATGCGAGATACCGCGAAAAGAATGGAAATGGAAAATGTGACTCGGCCGAATTGGACGTAATTTAAATTTATTTTTATTTTTCAATTGTATCGACCATGATTTCTTCTATTTTCGGGGGAATTTTATGTTTAGCAAATATTTCGCCAAATGAATAAATTAACATGTTCCGTGCCGCGTGAGGCGTATACAACCCACGCTGAACTTTCCGTTCAGGCCATTTGGAATTCTCATTGAAAAATGAAGAATTCTTTAAAAAATTTATTGTAGAGTCAAATATAGGCATCTTACATCATGTATACCGCGTTAATAATAAATTAAAATGTAGACCCTTTTCTTGCTAATTATGGCTTTGTACTATTGAAAGCAAATCAGTTACGCTTTTCAATGTAGTGCAAGTACTACACGGACAGAAAAAATCAAGAAATTTTATAGGGAAAGAGTTAAAAAAAAATTACTGTGCTGTCCCTGAATCATGGTGCGAACTTCCAGTCCAAGAAAAAGTTTGGTGCATGTGCGTATTTATTAGTGATGGGCACCTGAAAAATTCTGGTACTGGCACGGTAAAATTTGTGTGAGAAAGAAAGACTAGTGCACATGCGTTGTTCTTACTAACAAGGAGAGGCTGCTAAGAGACATCTTAGAAGTAGAAGTAGAAAAATTGTAAGGCGTACGTCAAAAACGAGTTTATTTAATCGTAAAAGTGTGGGTCGTATACGCCCCACGCGGCCTGAACGGAAAGTCTTCAAAAATCGGTCCGGCGCGGAACGTGTTAATCTTGATAAATGTCGATCTTCCGGTTACTCTCCAAATATGAATGAGTGAAAATGGTAGCAAATCAGTGACTATTCACTGTGATTCAGAGATTTAGAGAATACCGAAAATACACATTGAGGGAACATTTCTTTGGTTCAAGTTTTGAGTAGTATCTCAAAATAATTTATGTTATACAAACGAAGATGGATTTGACTCGAGCGAGTGTTCCGTCGATTAATCAGGTAAAATGTCGACTAAATCAAAATTTGTTTGAGGCAAACAAACAAACAAATACAGGGTTACTCATAATTATATTGCGTTGTACAGAATTGATATATTTGAATTGCGTAAAAAATATCAGTAACGTAATATATTTAGATTTTTTAAATCGATATATCGCGTGTTATCATTCTTTGTATCATTCGAGAAGGTTTTAATTCCACTATACTCTGAAGAGGAACCAATATACAATTATCGCAATATTCCAGTTTAATCAAATTGCATAATCATGCTCCTGCTTCGCTTACTTCAGGGAATATAAATTAAGGGTCGATTATGTGGAATCTTTATTGCTTCAGTATAAAGTGAGATAAAGATCCCGATATAATCTGAGTTATTGACTGTACTTAGAGCAAAGGAAATTATCCACTCAACGCCCTTCATTGTTCTATAGATTAAAATTCAAAAAGCGTGTTATATAGTGAACGGTTGATCCAAATTTCAAATATTATATTATTAGTTTAAAACATACAATCAAAAGTAATTTTTACAATAATTGTTTTACTTAGGAACGTTGAAAGTATGCAATCGTTAAAATAATGATTAACAAAAAGTTTTCGCTGTGCCATTTATTCTTCAAGTGTAAATTAACTGTTTATTGCGTAACATTATTAGGTTTACGATACTCTTTCCAAGTCTTTCATCATGTTCGTTGTTCCATCTTCGATTGTTCTTTGTCCTTTTGAGTTCCGACACACATTTCTGAATCCCCATCAAGGGCGTCTATAAGCTAGTAAAACCATTTCGCGAGTGCAGTCGGGTTCTTTATTTTACGAGCAGAAAGTTTTGCTATTTCGTGTATTTGAAGGGAAACCGTCTCTTTCGTTGCTAAAATGTGTTTGCCGCAATGTGCTGCTATATAAGATAAGATGTAGAAGCGTGTCTGAACTAAAATAAATGAAACTGACTGCGGTCAGACATAAAATCCGACCAGATTTATTTTCACGGAATATTTGTTCGGGAAACAGATTTGACGATTTGCAAGAAAGAAACGCAATAATCGGAACGAAGGTTCCACTTTTCGAAAATTCGAATATCGCAACCTGATAACAATTGTAGAACGCTTCTGGAGAATGTATAGAGTAAAGACTATTCAATTCATTGAAATTCTGTTGCTTTTCAATTTTGAAACAAGTTTCATAATTTTCTAATAATTTGTTATATTAGAAGTATGTACACTCAGAATTTTTTTGAAACATGCATAATATACGAGTAGGTATATTACAAGCATACAGAGAAAGTTAGTATATACAAATTTAAGAAAGGTCGTTTCTTAAAATTAATACTCAGGTAGAAATCGTACCGAGAATTATGCTTGTTATAAGGTTAGTTTGCAAGATAGAACCTTGTCGCAAGGTTCCAAGATAAGACTGATGTAAGGCAAATCAGTTACGCTTCTCAATGTAGTGCAAGTACTACACGGACAGAAAAAATCAAGAAATTTTATAGGGAAAGTTAAAAAAAAATTACTGTGCTGTCCCTGAATCGTGGTGCGAACTTCCAGTCCAAGAAAAAGTTTGGTGCGTGTGCGTATTTATTAGTGATGGGCACCTGAAAAATTCTGGTACTGGCACGGTAAAATTTTTGTGAGAAAGAAAGTCTAGTGCACATACGTTGTTCTTACTAACAAGGAGAGGCTGCTAAGAGACATCTTAGAAGTAGAAACAGGAAAAAAGAGAGGTGTAGGTAGGCCGCGGTTAGATTACATTTCGCAAATCGTTAAGGATATAGTTTTTGAAAATACAGGGAAATGAAAAGACTAGCGGAGCTGTCTTGGGGTAACGCGCTGTTAACGACTGTCTCGCTAAAAGTCTGGAAGCGAACTGCCTCTCGTACGCCTTCCTGCCTCAGACGTACCCTCGGCAAAGGGTAGGTATCAAGGTTAGATACCTACTCTTAATAACTGCTACACTTGCTCGATATGAGCATGCTACTTTTAAGCGTGCTTCTAAATAAGCATGCTTAAAGCAAGCACTCGAATACACATGCTATTTACTAGGAGGCTGTCTGTAGCAGGCAGGCTGTAATTCGTGAAAAACTGCAACTGGCGAATATTTGTTATCGCGCTCAAAGATAAAAAAGGAAATATAATTTGTAATGTATGTCACATTCTGAGAAACAGCGATTAAATTTTTATCACGGTCAAATTTGGAAGTCAAATTCCTTGATTCTGTTTATGATTTTCTAGAAATTTGCCAGTTTAGCGATTACTTTGTTCGCTCGATCAAAGTTACTTCATATACTGAGAAAAAAGTTTATTTGCAGTTAATAAATGTATAATTGATTACGGCGGAAAAAATATTTTGTTAGACCAAGTAAATATAATATTAATTATTACAATGTCTCTTTCATTCAAACAAAAATAGAGTAATAGCTAATGAATATTTACTTGGCCCAAAGAAACATTTTTTTCGCCATAATCAAGTACTCTGAGGGAAGAGGTCTATTTAAATACAAACCTATAAGACAAAAATTTATTTGAGATAAATAGACATTTATTTACATCGAATAAAAGTTTATTTACATTAAATTAATGTTTTGCATATCTTTTTAATCGACTACGAACCTAGTAGAACATTTATCTAATTCAAATAGAGTCTTATTCAATGAGAATAAATTCCTTTTCATCTCAAATAAAATTTGTATTAGGTTCAACTAGACACGACGGAACACGACTAGACGCGACGGATATGAGCATGCTTATTAGCAAACACCGTCTACACTTGCTCATAAGCGTTCCCCTTTTTACCCCCGCCTCAGGAAGCATGCTCGAAAATCAACCGTCGGTCGATTTGTGAGCATGCTTAATTTAAGCATGCTCGAAACGAGCAAGACTTGGATACACATGCTACTAGGAGCACTTCCTGGAAAAAAAGCATGCTTGCGTGCTCGAAATTAGCATGTGTATCTGGACCTTTACTCTCGGGTAGCGGGGCAGAACGGTCAGGTAGTTGCCTTTATGAACGTTTACGAACAGGCCCGAATGGCCACTCGGCAACAATCGGCAATGATTTTCTGCGATAGCACCGGAAAAATTCCTGTGTATAGCACCCGAAAATTTCTTGATTTTCTTATAATATTTAACAGAAAATCAAGAAAAAGTATTTCGCAGCACGAGAAAATTTCTAAGTCACAGAAATTTTACTGATTTTTTCATGCAGTGCAGTAAAAATTCTAACATGTACAATAATTATTCCAGTGTAATTGTTAATTTTTTTCCTTTCATCAAGAAAAATCCCGGAAAGTGCCGCTTGCACCACGATTACAGTGTCAAGCACAGTAATTTTTCCTGATTTTTTCTTTCCGTGTATACGCGGCAATATTGGTGTGCAAGCTTGTATTCAGATAGACTATGGTGCTTAGGACAAGGTTCTTTAAATATTAAAAAATTATTTAATTATTAATTTTGAATAGGTATTTATTAACATGTAGACATACATTCTGGTATCAAAAAAACTCTTGGTAGTATTATAGAGCTACGTAAAAACTATTTGAAGGCAAATCGTAAACTTTTTTAAACATGTTTGGATCATTTTGCTACCGTTATATTTAATAACTAATAAATGGAAATTACTTTTGGTAAACCCAACTCTGTTCAACTTCTCAACCTTCATTATTTCGCGATATCTTCGATTCTTCATCACTGCAAGAATCTTTCTTTTTTTCATTTGGGAACTCATTGTTTTAGACGATCGTTTGACAATAGAAAAGAATCAGTACATGTAAATATAATTGATAATCGTTGAAATTTCTGGGGAACTATACTTTTGAAGCATCAGTGTTATAAACGCCACTGACAGCTAACCTCAATCTAAGGGCTACTGCTCTATATGCTTCATTTATAAAATTAAATATCGAAGACTATAAATAATTGAAGCACTATATTATTAAGTTTTAATAATATACATTTTAAAGATCAGACTTTTGAAAAAAAAAGGGTGTGAATATTTATATGGTTTATTGCGTATTATTAAAAAATTCTAAGTTCCATTCTTAACGTAAACTCATAAATATTTCTTGAAATAATATTGTTTAATGCGGTTAATATAATGTTGCGTCGTTCAACCTGATACAACCTTGTATTCACCTTTACCTGAATACATTTATTTTAAAATCCTCATATACTTGTATGAATAAAAAAATGCTACCTATTTAAGCCTTATTAGCATGGAAACATGATTATTCCATTTGTGGACTCTCATAGGGCACAAATATGAAAAAGTTCCTATTATGGATTCCACAGCTAAAACCGATCGCGACTTTCATTTTCTTAAGGTATTTTAGGGCAGTTTCTATATGGGATCTCTGGAGTAGAAATACATTGGAGAGAAAAAAGAATTGTAATGCCAATAACTGTGTAGTACCGTCTAATTAATGTGTTAATGACTGCAGACTCTACCGTACGTATAGGGTGCGGCATTTCGTGCCTCTGATCAACCCTCTAAACGGAAGGCGCGACTGTGCGTGTTGGCACGAAGTAACAAGTTGGTTTTTTTATACACTCGTTAAAGTAGATTAGATTCATTTTTTCTTCGAGCCTGGTGGACTTTCAACGAGGGGCGTAGTCGGTTAACTACTCGCACCATGTTAAGGCGCAACATATGAAAATATGTATTTGTTATTTATTCGCTTTAAAGGAATAACGGTCTTTCGTGACTAAACCAAACAATATTGTATGTAAATAGGGAGCGTAAAAGTATTTAATGATTAAAGAAATACTAATACAAATTTTGAAAATAATATTGTTCGATATTGTACTCAAATTCTACAATTATCATGTAAACTAAGTGTACCTAGTATTAAATTCTATTTAATATATGGAGGCTCTTATTTATTTAGATTCATTTCTTTTATTTTACTGAATATTAAAATTTACTTATAGGTAATAGAATCGTCAGAGACAACGAAAAAAAGCAATGTGAAAGTAGGATCAGTAAAGTTAATATTGTAGTCGTTAGAACTGCTTGTTCACTTAATTTTGTCATAAGATTGAAACTAAGACTAATAATTCTATTAATGTAAAAATAAAAAAAATATTATTATAAAATATTGCCTAAACCTGAAAATGGGTAGGACAACATTCTAGTGACTAAACATTTTTCAAAAATAAAAAATCCTTTATGAAGCGAAATGGGATTCAATTTATTTATATTAAGGATTATATACGCGACATTATAAATCATATGAATGCGAGTGAGAACGCCGATTGAAGCAAGTAAAGGCAAACCACTTCTGTTGCACAATCTCGCTCCTCTTCAAACTTATCCAATTAAAATGTGCAACAGAGAAGATTTTATGCATTCACCCGCACTAATCATTGGTCTCACTCGCACTCGCATGATTCCCATCTCAAATATATCAAGAGACACGGTAGTGTCTCGCGGCATGTCCATTCAAGTAGTTCGTCAGAACGACGATAGCGCTATCGCCGCGGGCACCCGTGTATCTTTACAGGAAAAATGTCTGCCCCCTTCGCCCCTCAATTTTTACATCGAATTTTCTCAATAAATATACAGTTATAACCAAAACTGCTTAGTTACGCCATATAAATGGACTATTCTCTATTGATAGAGACCAGAATAAGTGTTATAAGTTACATATTAACAGAGATTCTTCCTTAGCAACGCGAAGCCACGCCCCTTGCGCCTAAAAGTCGAGAATCCGATTTCTCGGACAATATATAATATATATATGTCAAAATGTCACACAAATTCCGCCTATCTTCGGCGATAGTCGGCCATGATTGGAAATGTGTACCCAGATGCTGTTAAGATTAGATTTATATTATCGCGCGTTGGCGCACAGCGCACTCTATACATTAAGGATTCAACTATGTTTATATGATAGACTTTTGCATGGCAGTTGGAATAAAGATGGTTAACGATTAAGGGCCGGTTTTACCAACAGGTATAAACGCGGTATAGCGCTATACTGAGAATAACCATAAGGCTTATTGCTGGTTATTCTCAGTATAGCGCTATACCGCGTTTATACCGTGTTGGTAAAACCGGCCCTAAACGTGTCTTTCTTTAAATAATATCTAAAATTGTCTAACAGATGCGGCCACACGCATACGCCATCAAATGTATGTGAGAGTGTGTGAGAGAATATATTCCTTGAATGTTTGGTCATGGTTTTCAAAGTTAATCAATAAAATATTTCCATTCGCGAAACGATTTCCCTCACGTTTATTTCGAACCTCGGACGCGCTTGTTAATAAAAAGTAAAAATTCAGTGTAATCGGAGTAGTGAATCTCAATAGTGGTGAATGTGATAGCTTGATAATCGTTTGCATTTTTTTCATATCGAGATAGTGAACGGATACAGTGGTATTTTTCTCTAGTTGCCTGTGCATCAAGAGCAGGAAAGGAGACGGCAGTATCTCAGAAGAATTGCCATCAGATAAGTTTAATTGCCATCTGACAGCTTTAACCTCACTTTCGATGGAAGGACAAATATCTTTGTGATCATTCGGTTTTTTGTTTTCAGCGTCATGCGAGCACGGGTTGAATCGATGGTTTTTCTTCTCAGTCATGAATACAAGCCGTGGCAAAATAGGAGATGCAATGGAATTGGATTACAATAATTACTTTATCACTATTTTTCTCTATTGACATATTTCCTCTTTCGTACTATTACAAGTTCCAATTTACACACCGACCTGTCAAACCTGAAGTGTACATGTACCTCACTTCTATTTCATTTCTTCTTTGTCTCCGGTGTAACGATGGTCAATGAGGAATCACTGATACCGATTAGGCAGATAAGTGCTAAATAAGGCCGTAAAAGTCTCCATATTAAAATAAATACGGCTTTATATGGTTTAAGACGAAAACAATATAACATGTATTCGAACTGTACAGAACCGTATTCATGTTCAATACGGAAACTTATACGAACTTATCCGACTCTTATCTACCAATCTGCGAATGAGCGACTCTTTACAAGGAATGAAGAAAAGGTTAAAGTAAATCAAACCATCGTTACACCAGAGGCGAAGAAGAGATGAAATAGAAGTGAGGTGCATGTATACTTCACGTTTGACAGGAACTAAATGACAGGATATAAATTGGGACTTGTGATAGTATAATACGAAAGAGGAAATATATCATTTTTAATAATTTTGTCATTATTAGAATAGAATTGATTAACTCAGATTAATATAGTTTCTTAATTTCTACGCTGAATAAGTTCGGTATATTTTAAATAGTGAAATGCTGCATATGATCGTGTTATTTACAATTTGTTACAGATCGTATGCGAACCCGAGGAGGTTTCTTTCGAACGAGGGATCATCCACTTGTTGTTCCAACAAGAATCCGTTGCATTAGTTGCATTCGTTGCATTTGACAGGTCGGTATATAAATTGGTAGTATAATACAAAAGAGGAAATATATCATTTTTATTGATTCTGTCATTATTAGAATTGATTAACTCAGATTAATATAGTTTCTTAATTTCTACGTTTAGTAAGTTCGGTATATTTTAAATAGTGATATGTGTGTGTGTGTGTGTGTGCTGCATATGATTGTTTGTGTTATTTACAATTTGTTACAGATCGTATGCGAACCCGAGGGGGTTTCTTTCGAACGAGGGATCATCCACTTGTTATTCCAAGAACCAGTTTCATTAGTTCATTCGGCGAGCTGGATCTGCTGTCTCGAGTGCATGGACGTACGTCACTTTAAATGAATGAACATTTTCGTCCTTCAATATCCTTCGAACCGTAGACTTGCTGATTCTAACCTCTGTTGCCATAGCCCGAATATTCGTTCGAGGGTTATTCCTTATTCTTTCTAGCACGGCATCGATATTTTGCTGCACCTGTATTCTTCTGGGACTTCCTAAAATAATTATCACAGGCCGACAAATTTCTGACCCAGAAACGGGACCTTGTGTGCCCGGAGGATTTTGATACGCTGAATCCGAATCTGGCTTCAGATTTAACCCTATACGTCAGGTTTTCGAGATATCCTAACCTAAAAGTGCGAAAAACACGCTTTTCTGCTAAATTCGGGGTTATGTATCATCGCGAATAAATTTTTTTTCTAAAAACGGATGACGCCTTTTTAAAGCAGCACTCTTACCCTTTAAAACCATGTCTCCAAATTTTGTATATCATTTTTTTTCATTGAGATATCTATGATTGAAACTAGGTACTTTCGCTATTTCAATACAGCATTGGGTCACATGCAATTTCCTTAACTCCCAACCCTGTAACCTAGGAGTGTATAACCTAAGTCCATTAAAACCCAAATTTCCTCAACCCTCCAACCTGTGACCTGCGAGTGTATAACCTTAGACCCCTCAAACCCAATTTCTTTAATACCCCAACCCTTTAATCTGCGGGTATATGTTATCAGACCCCTAAAACCCGAATTCCTTTTCCATCAACCCTGTCACCTGCGAAGCTTCAACCCAGCTTACTAATCTCGTTAGTTTTTTGCCTTGTGGAAACGTTGACGTTTCATATCAAAAGATCGTTGTAGGGACTTACGTTTATGGCTAGCAGGGTCTTCTCTCTTCAAAGACCAACTGTAATCTGCCATCATTTTCTCATCCCGGTTAGAAGTCGAGTCGGCAATTAAAGTTGGTTTTGAAATAATGCGCTTCGTAAAAGGAGAAAGTATCAAACGTCTGATTTCCCGATAGCTGTCAATTCGAGAGATCGAAGCCTATTTTTCTAAAAACGCAGTTTAGTCTTTATTTGCATTTTGAGGTTAGGATATTTTGAGATTCTAGAGTAGTTTCAACATTCAATTATGGTCATATTACATATAGAAAAGACTGATATAATATATCGTTTCATTTGAAAAATTGCATGTGACCCAATGCTGTATTGAAATAGCGAAAGTACCTAGTTTCAATCATAGATATCTCAATGAAAAAAAATGATATACAAAATTTGGAGATATAGTTTTGAAGGGTAAGAGTGCTGTTTTAGAAAGGCGTTATCGGTTTTTAGAAAAATAATTGATTGGCGATGATACATAACCCCGAATTTAGCAGAAAAGCGTGTTTTTCGCACTTTTAGGTTAGGATATCTCGAAAACCTGACGTATAGGGTTAATTCTGAGGCCGGATTCGGATTCAGTGTGCCAAAATCCTTCGGGTACACAATGTCCTGTTTCTGGGTTAGGACTTTCGTTAAATTTTGTCGGCCTGTGTTATAAAAACCCCATATAATTCAGCCCGAACAAGTACAATCTTATCGAGCTATACCTTATCGAGGAGATTTTTCGACGTAATGATTCCAAACGTATTTATCGAGAAATATACATATATTTCTAGCATACGGTAGTGTTCACGAATATTGTAAAATATCGCAGGAATGTTACAGAAAAGTTACTTGCAAAAACATGCTTTGTGGGGTGTAAATGATGATATTTTTTAATTTCCATCGTTACACCAGAAGCGAAGAAGATTTGAAATAGGAGTGAGGTACATGTACACTTCACGTTTAACAGGTCGGTATATAAATTGGAACTTGTGATAGTATAATACAAAAGAGGAAATAAATCGATAAAGAAAAATAATAATAAAGTAGTTATTCCATTATTGTAATCCAATAACATTGTATCACTCATTTTTCTGCCACGACTTTAATTGTTGATAGTGGACGGATCAACTAATAAATTTGATTTTTCTTCACTATCAGCCAATAACATTGTGTATCACTTATTTTTCTGCCACGACTTTGATTGTTGATAATGGATGGATCAACTAATAAATTTGATTTTTCTTCACTATCAGACTTGTCAAACGTGAAGTGTACATGTACCTCACTTCTATTTCATCTCTTCTTCGCCTCTGGTGTAACGATGGACATTACAAAATATCATCATTTACACACCGCAAGCACGTTTTTGCCAGTAACTTTTCTGTAACATTCCTGCGATATTTTACAATATTCGTGAACACTACCGTATGTTAGAAACATTCCTTTACTCATAATATATATTTCTCGATAAATTCGCGAATGTTGCAAAACATCATAGAAACATTTCGGAATCATTACGTCGAAAGATCTCCTCGATAATGTACAACTCGATAAGATTGTACTTGTTAGGGCTGAATTATATGGGGTTCTTATAATTATTTTAGGACGTCCCAGATAAATACAGGTGCAGCAAAATATCGATGCTCTGTGCTGGAAATTTATTTACGAGTAAGGGCGAAATTTCAGCGGTGCATGCAAAAGGATTTCTTAAAACTATTCCAAAACGTCTCGAGTTAATATATCGCCCCCTTTTAATACTAAAACTAGGTAACTCAAATTTTCGGTATTTTCAGTTCTCTACATTGTTCCCAACATTGTACCCAACTTTGTACGCTCTTTTCGGTGCTACAACGAGATAAGTTCTGTCGTATATTTAAGATTAGAAATTCAGTAGTACGATATAGATATAGTCACTAAGGGCCGGTTTTACCAACAGGTATAAACGCGGTATAGCGCTATACTGAGAATAACCAGCAATAAGCC
Organism: Xiphydria camelus; assembly: GCA_963678675.1. NCBI lineage: Eukaryota > Metazoa > Arthropoda > Insecta > Hymenoptera > Xiphydriidae > Xiphydria > Xiphydria camelus. The sequence continues at coordinate 10,875,319 of OY783195.1, forward strand.
TTATGGTTATTCTCAGTATAGCGCTATACTGCGTTTATACCGTGTTGGTAAAACCGGCCCTAAAGTGACTAATATATGCATGCAATGAGTGCACAATTTGAATACTGAAAATTCGAGTTACCTAGTTGTAGTATTAAGGGGACGATATGTAACAACATATATACTGTCATAAGTGGTATCCTTTACATGTGATGAAACAATTCGTCACGGTCATTGGAAGAGTAAACAGTAGGATGTCCGATGGCAAACTCCAACTTTTGAATTTCCCTGACATTTGGCCGGAAGTGGTTGGGTCGGTCCTCTAGTCATTCATAGTTAGAATTGGTTTCGGGAGAGTGCGCTGCGGTCTTACGAGCCGAGCGAGAAGTGTCAAACGTCTGATCTCCCAGTAGCTGTCAATTCGGGAGATCGAAGCATCTAACCTCGAAATCGTTAATTTATAAATAATGATTAATAATGTGTAGAAGTGATAAGAAATAATCATTCGGGTTTCTTCGATGAGATTCCCCAAGTGTTTAAAAATCGGTGTCCGATTTTTGGTAATAACTATTGCTTCAACTTCCAGTGATATTAAGTATTACTGCAGAACGAGTAGGTTAGAAGATTTTCATGAAGGCTCACGATTTTCTGACATGTCATCTCGTACAGGTGCAACCGAAGAGGACCTAGCTCGTGTCCTGTCCGTAAAAAGATGACTCGATGGACATCGGAGAATGTCAGGCTTGTCACCGAGCGCCTATTACCCACGGTACGTTAATTACAATACGCGCTTCTCATTTCATTCAACTATTCCAGCGTTAAATAACTTTTACTTCTTTCAAGATAATAACCTTTTATGAACTGTTCGTGGTAGGAGGTAGCGATCGATAATAGAGACTCATCGTAGACAAGTTCGTCTATTAAAACTAAAAGGCAATTCGGTGTGCCGAACTACTACTGCGATAATGTGCCCGAGCTCGCGGTCTATTTTGCAATTAACGTTAACATAATTGTGATTATGCTCGGGTGATGGGTGTTCCAAAAGAGGAAAAGTTGATACTAAACATCGGACGCTCTGTAAGCTGACTTGCTAGTGTATGCTTTGCAACTGGAACATCATCGCAGGAATAATTTGTCTACGATTAGAGACAATCATTAATCGTTGCCCTTTCACTTGTTGCCGATTTTCACTTGTTGCGGATAATGCAAAACGAATTGTCTGATGTGCGATTCAAAACATTTGAAGAAGTCCAAAAATGGTTCGATAACTTCCGGATCTCGCAAGATGAAACTTTCTTTACGCAAGGCATCTGTGAATTGCCTAAGAGATGGCTGAAGGTCATTGAAAGTAAGGGGGATTATTTTGATGAATAAATGTATTTTACTTCAAAAATAAATCTTGAATTTTTGCAAAAGTGTCCTAAAACTTGTTTGTACACCTAATACAACCTAAAGCCTTGTAGATCAAAATCGTATATCACTGATGACCAGATTTCGAAAGGAAGCATTCGAGTCGTCGCATAAAAAAACAACCATTTTAATTAACCTGAAAATAAAGAGAAAATGCCAACAGCTAGGATCACATGGGAATACCTACATTGCGACGTCGAAAGGCTCTCAAACTCGATTATTGGTTTAGAAATAGCAAAGCGGGTCGAGGGTCGCCTAGGTGCTGAAAGAGTCTCTCCATCCCGGTAGAACCAGCCACGCAAATGCAAAAATAAAAGCTGATATCGATTCGGAATGACGAGTCGACGCGCGACTCGTCGCCCTGTTACCCGGCAGACCGCTGTGCGAGGGTCGAATTCAATCAACCGATTATAGATACCTATCAAACTCCCATCCTGATTAGATCACCGTCTCGGCTCTCATCCATAAATAAGTTAAATTTGGACGATGTTTTTGTTTTCGAAACACTTCCTCTTTACGGATTAAAAAAATTCATCTTACTGTCGTTAGTTCCTTTTTCGACTATCATCGACCGATCAAACTACAGTGACAATACAAGGAAACTGTCCATAGAGAACGTGCGAGTGCGAGCGAGAACATCGGTTAACTGTGATGAACGCATAAGAGTCTCTCTGTCTTACATGCTCTGTCTTCCTCGAAGTTGTCCAGTTCGTGTGTCCTACACGGAGAAAAAAAAGTGAAAAATTCCCTTTTTTTATGGGTAACGCTGCACTATTGTGACAATCAACTAGAAATTACCGTGAGATAGGTAAGAAATTATCAAAGGGCTGAAAAATTATTCTTCTGAAAAAAAGGAAATTTTCGGTGAATTTTCAAATTCCTAGTAATTTAGTCGAGTAGCGAGTATCCACTGATCAGTAATTGTTCGGACCAGTTTAGTTGAGTTCAGCGTCAAGAGTGGTATCTCAAAATGGGTAGGCAAAGACGTCGTACGGAATTAAATAACGTTATAAAAAATGTTATAAATATTATTTTGAAAGAGATTGAAGAAGAAATATCCAGCAAATCTCGACGCCCTTTTGTACTTAATTCGGAAACACTGTATAAAATGACTTCATTTTTCCCATAGAATAATACAGGGTGTTCCAATAAAATACATTATGTATGACATATGTATGGCAAATGAGAAACTGCAACGTCTTCGTTGTAGTTTTTTTTATGTTACTGTATACCAAACAAATATCGGGTTAAAATAATTGCTATATATAGCCGTTTATTTTGAAAGTGGCCTAAGTCCATTTGTCAATTATTTTCTGTTGCCTGTAGTTACATGTGTACAACTTGAAGTTCTTTATCAGCCTACCTACAGCATTTGAGCTTCAGTATATTCAGAATAAATACGGTAATTTTGGGATACATAAGTTTTCGGAGTTACCTCAGTAATTAAAACCATCACTTCGAAAGTGGCCCAAGACCAATCAATTATTGATAATGTCCAAGGCAGTGATGGAGGTAATTCTAATTAATTAGTATTTAACAAGTTAACCTCATTTTTTGACAATTACTTTACTTGAATAATCAGTACGTTTCATTAGCCCAGTTAAGAAAAATGTACGCAATACACATACTTATAATTAAATATAAAACTTAAAATTTAATAGTAAATTTTATAAATTATTTCACCCACGAGGAAGAATAAAACGACAAGACCATTTAGTTCAAATAGTGAAGAGTAATTAGTAATTAATGATTTCAAGGAAAATCGAAAAAGGAAGAGAATTATAGAACAATATTCCTCGTCAGGGGATAAAGATATAGATAACAATGGAGAAAAGATTGATGAAACATACATCCAAAAAGTACGAAAAATTGAACGGAATACAGGAAAAAGATATTATACTCAAACTGTGCAAACATGATTTCTTCAAATCCCTCTCACATACCGCTCGAGTTGCCGCACGAAACGCGTGGCGACTGAGAGCCATCTCTCGAATGGAAAGGATACCCAAAAACCATTTTTTTTACATTCCTCTGCAATGTAATTAGACCGTTTATAACGTTTTATGAATTTATTTTGAGATAGAGCTTTCTCGCAATGCGAAGAACATGGCGCCATCGCATACGCAACGATATATCGTCGCTGGTACTTTTCGGAAGTGCAGCGAAGGACGATATATCGTCGTCTGGCACTAAAAGAGTTAAATCTGTCGAATTACACAACGCGGCGATATGACTGAGATCGAAAGTAACTGATCGGTCTTCAAGTTAAAGGACTTGTACTTCCTTGCACTATGTACGTTAACGTTCCGCGATACCATATTGACTCGATGATGATTGGTAGTACAATGCGGTTTATCCCTGGCCATCAATTGAATTCGACATTCCTCCCTTTAAACCGGCTCGGTATTCGCGTACACCCGAGTTGAAATCCGAGACATGAAAAAGCCCTGACAGAACTGAAAAACCCCTGAAATACCACTGACAGAAGTGAAAGACCACTGAAATAGCCTTGCTACCCCTGAATATCCCCACCTCTCTCAAAACGTAGCACTGAAATAGCACTGACAGGCCTGACTTAGCGTTGAAAAAGACCTTAAAGCCCTGAAATTGTCCCCTCCACTTATAGAGGACTTAGAAAATTTTCGACTGTTATGCCCGATGGGCTTAGAAAATTTTCGACTGGCACGCTCATTAGCTATAGGTACATTAATTACTGCTATATATTTGTGGTAGACAGTAATACAAAATAAACAGCCACAGATATACATGAACTAAAATTTTATATTTTTAATGAAAAAAAAGTACAATGAATTACAATTTATTCTAATTCTTTATCATTAGTTGGTATTGATACATATGACTGGCCATTGATCGTAATATGAAAACATGGAGCCTGTGTTACATTTATCGGGATAACTTTCATATTATTTATTGTATGACATTTGTACATAAATCCCGCCGTATTATATTGATACTGATTTCCGTCAACTTCAAACATGCCATCGCAGATGATTTCTCGAATAATTGCCAAATGTGAATACTCACAATTGCAATTATTATGTCTGCACCGATTACTGATTAGTTTTAAATAATGTTCTACGATTCCATATTTCATCTGATTGTCAGTCATGTCAATATATTGTATTACAATATTGTATAACATACTATGTCTATTTGCCGTTAGTTGTCAGAAAATGTTAAAATATCAGACTGTGTTTCTAGGTACATTATATTCATGGTACAACAGTCTCCCCTATTATAATTCTGCTATGACTTGAGGAGGCGTTATTATAGAATGATGAAGAATCTGCTTCTTTGCAAATATATTTGTTCATTTAATTCGATAGCCAATGTGTATGTAAATTAGTTACTTATAAGTTATTATTTTAGTGGTTTCGTCTATAGTTGAGATTTCGTCTGTAATTATTTTTTCATATTCATTAATATTGTCTATATAAGAATTTAGTTTTGTTTCGGTAAACCTTAAGGTAGGAATAAACTTTAAGGTAGAAATAGAAATAAAACTTTTCTATCTTTGGAACAATGATTTGGAAAAGGAGAGAATAAAGTTAAGGGGAGAAGGCAAGGAGCGAAAGTGTTATGGAAACCAGTATGACAGTGGGAATCGCGTAAAATAATGTAACCCTATAACCAAGTCCTTTTTCAAGGTCGCTGGACCGGAAATAAAGATATATATATATATATAATTAGAAAAAAGGGCAAATCCTATTGGGTGGGACTGATCTCTTCGGAAGAGGCGCTTCATACAATTAAGATCGAACTTCACTTACAGGTAAGTTCGTTTAATCTTATAATTGTATTTCGCGCCTCTTCCTCTAGATCAGGGGTGTAGTTATTTAAAGTTCGTTACGGCAGATATTTAACGACTCAGAAATTCGATATCCTTGTATATTTATGAATTGTTTTCAAACATGTAAATAAGTATGTCGCAATAGACAATGCAATGTTATACAACGCTTCTATCTAAAACCGCTTTCGCAAACATTTCTTTACTTGCTACCATAGGACGATCGTAGAACCTAGCGAAGGTACCCGATTTTTCTGTCCAGCTTGCAGCTTTTCTAATAGCATCTATATTGACCCCACTCCTTTTCGCGGACGATGTGGACGCATGGCGAGTGCTATAAGCATCGAATGCCTCCGTGTCCACCCCGCTCTTTATGAGGGTCTTTTTTATCCATTTGCTTAGAGTTTGGCTAGATACCCCCTTGTGCGGCTTTTTCAGAGCTATAAACAGTTGAGTCTCGTCTCCTCGCAAATCTTTTGTCCTATCTAAATACGTTTCTAACGAAGATGCTGCGCAGACGCATGTATTTTCGACATAAAAAGGAATGTTTAAAACTGGCTGTGCCTTATTTATTCTTGAAGTTTTTAACCGCGCCAGAATTTTGATTTCGATCAAGCCCGTCGATTTCTCGATGTTCCGAATGTCGATTGACGCGAGCGTCTGCATGCGCTGTGCTGTGACTAACGCCAACAATGTAACCAGTTTGAGAGTAAGTTTTTCTAAGGGAATTTCCGTGTTCGACCCCCATTGTGCAACCTGGTTTAAAACAATTCGCGGGTCCCACGTCGATTCGTATTTGGGTTTTACTGGTCTAAGATTCGCAATTCCTTTGAAAAGCCTTCGTACTCTGGCATCTTCTCCTAATTCGGGCCCGTGCAACAGCGAGATCGCGGATCTGCAGCTATTTAGCGTGCCGTAAGAAGCGCCCTTATCAAACTCGACAGACAAAAATCTTATTACTTGCGATATATCGCATTTGTACGGATCTACGATATTTTCACGGCAAAATAACCACCACTTTTTTAAACAGCTATCGTATTGTTTGAGCGATAGATCCGATAACGAGGAGAGCATGATAGCAAGCCCTTCGTCTGGCACGCTTCTCCTTTTCAGTGCTTCCCGGATAGCACCCCTGCAACCAGGGTAATTCTCCTCCAAATCGGGCGTGGTTGCCTATTGAGGGAACGTAATAAGTTAAAATTCGGTTGAAGATAAATCGGTTCGCAATCCAGCATGGCAGTGAAGACGGGGAACCAAACCTGAGCTGGCCAATACGGTACGATTACGATACCTCTAGCACGATCGTCTTTAATCTTTCTTAAAACGCGTAAAACTATTCCGAACGGCGGAAATGCATAGAAAAAATATTTGTTCCAATCTACTGTGAATGAGTCAACCGCATATGATCCTGGGTCTCTCGACCAAGAAATATAGCGTTTGCATTTCGCATTCGTTCTTGTTGCAAATAAATCTATTTCCGGCTGTCCTAATCTGTTTTTAAGAGGCCGACACACCCCGTCTGGAAACGCCCGAAAAGTTGTCGCGGCTGTAAAGCGATAATTCCAACATGGTGCATAAGAACCTTTTGTACTTTTCGCCACCACACTTAAAAAACATAAATCTAGGGCCCTATAGAAAAAAATAAATAAATTTCTTTGTTGTAATCCATCGGCGACCTCACAAATATACCTATATTTTGCAAGTTGTAAACGCGGAAACAATCAAAGTATTGAAATGAATTCTTCTATGGGACCCTAAAATAAACCTTGTACAAGGTACTACCACCTTTTGCACGAAAGATTTCTGAAAGCCCATTGCAGGAAACCTTTATTTCAAACCTATTACTCGTCTACTTTTATCAGCCGAGTAATGCTTCCATCTAGCGTCTTCACTACGTACGGACTGCGGGGTTGTCAGATTTGTCTCCGCCACGAATAGCAGAATATCGTCGGTCTTATCACGTAAGGGCGTATCTCACAAGGGGGCCCCGGCAGATGTCAAATCGATTTTGTCTTGAAAACTTCTTGGAATAGCGTCGCGCGCGTGTTCCAAGTGTCTTCGGGATTGGCGTGCATAATGTTACCAATGCTTCGATAGCGCAACGGTTAAGTTGCCGGGCTGGGAGTCTCGATGTCGCGGGTTCAAGTCTTGTCGGGTTTTTTTTTTTATTAACTTTTTTCATTCGATTATACAATCCCTTCTTGTTATAGAAAGTGGTTTACATTATCGAATAAAATAAAAGTTTCAATTGTTTTTATAGTTTTACGTTATTTTTTCTTCCTCGTTGAGGTGAACCATTATTATTGCCAACCAGGCCGTTTTTCGAAAATGTCAATGAAATTTGCTTTCCCATAACGCTTTTAAAGTGTAAATGTGCGTGTGGCAAAGTTCCATTCGTCAAATGTTCATGGTGTCAAAATACGGTGTGCTTCAAATGTTTTTTCGACAATTATTATCCAAAAAATCGTGTATAAAATCTTCGGCAGCCAAAAATTCCCATGACGAAATGTAAGAATAAAAAATGCAACGATGCTTCCAACTGTTCTTTCTAATAATATTGGTTCACCTCAACGAGGAAGAAAATAACGTAAAACTATGAAAAAAATTGAAACTCTTATTTTATTCGATAATGTAAACCACTTTCTATAACAAGAAAAGGTTGTAATCGAATGAAAAAAGTTAATAAAAAAAAAGTCCCAACAAGAATTGAACCCGCGACATCGAGACCCCCAGCCCGGCAACTTAACCGTTGCGCTATCGAAGCATTGGTGACATGATGTACGCCAATCCCGGAGACACTTGGAACGCGCGCGCGACGCGGTATCCCGGTCTAAACGGGAGCGAGCCATGCTCTCGCCACTGAGGCCGGCGTAAGAACTAACCTAACCGGACTGTGTCCACACTGCATGCATTCGGCAACATCGCTAACCTCGCGTAGCTCCACCCCCTTCTAGCGTTTTGACATTACCTCGTCTCACCGCTGCCCCGCAGGAGAAACTAGTGGGCCTGGTATGTCGGCCTCTTAATCTCGCGGAAAGCCGAATTCGATAAGGTATATTCCGTCTCCGGTTCAGGCCTCCTTGATTCAAAGTCAGCTTCAAAATTATCTTGAGACGAAATATATGACGCGAAAATATAAATGTTGCTGCTTTCGCACCATTTCCAAATTTCCCTTGCCAGCTTACTCAACACCGGAATCTGAATGCCGCCCATCTTGTTGATGTATGCAATCGCGGTAGTATTATCGATTCTCAATAATATATTGCAGTCTTTTCGATCTCTCGCGAAACACTTCAGGGCGAACAAAGCCGCCAATAACTCTAAATAATTAATATGATGAATTTGTTCTTCCCGACTCCAGTAACCGTGCGTTCGGTTACCCTCACAGTACGCCCCCCATCCGGAGCGCGACGCGTCGGAGGAGATTTCGAGGTCTGCTTTAAACGGATTTATCGACCGTACTGCCTTGTTAATGTGTATTTTCCACCATTCGAAATCTACCTGCAAATCATTTGAAAGGTACATGCGCGCCTCGAAATTTCCGTGATTTTTCCCGAGAGCCAAGAATTCTGCTCTCTCAAAAATCTTCATATGGACCCAGCCGTACTTCAAGGCTGTGCAACTCGAACCTAATGTTCCTATTAGTCCCGCAAACTCTCGAATTGTACAATGCCGCGTCTTACTAAATTTTTCGATTTTTTGTGCAGTTTGTGCAATTTTTTCTTCCGGAAGCTCGATATTCATTGTTTCGGAATCGTAAATGAACCCCAGAAATTTACGTCTCATCGAGGGGATTACGTGACTTTTTTTATCGTTAATAATAAACCCTAGTCTCTCGAATAGCTCTCTCGATATTTGAGTGTTCCTCGAGCATTCTTCATACGAATTCCCCAGTATCAAAAAATCATCTAAGTAAACTACTAACAACAATCCGCGCTCCCTGAGATGCGAGACTACCGGCTTTAGCAGTTTCGTAAACGTGTACGGAGCTCTGTTTAGCCCGAAAGGCAAACACGTAAATTGATACAAATTTCCCTCGAAGATAAATCGTAAAAATTTGCGATCCGAGTCTGCAATCGGAATTAAATAATATGCATCCTTAAGATCGATAGATGTCATAAAACATCCACGAGTTATTATTTGCCTTGCCGTTTTCCCATCTTCTAATTTAAAGTGATCCGTGGCTATGAACTCATTTAACTGCTTTAAATTTAAGATAAAACGGTGAGAACCATCCGGTTTCGGTACAAGAAAAATTTTTGAGATAAATTGTCGCGATGCAGGCTGACACCCTTCTATCGCGCCCTTTTTTAACAACGCTGCGATTTCGTCTCGAATTAACCCTCTTTCTTGACTCGACCACCGCGGCTCGGAGGGCGGTGTGCGCTGGTATACCTCCGACGTAAACGGTATCTTATACCCCGTAATCCAGCCCAGGATGGTTTCGTCTGAGGTTACTTCAAGCCAGCTGTGCTTAAAACCAGCTAGCTGACCGGCAAATTTTCCTACGTTTAATTGTTTTTCTTCGGATTGTGGTTCTCTTGATTCTGACGATAAATCCGTCCGCGTGACGCGGACTTGTTGCTTCGGCTGTAATTGTTGTAACTCTGCTTGTACCCCCCCCCCCCCCCCCCCCGAATAAGTATTCGGCCGATACTGATTTTGGTGAGGCGGGCCCCTCGAGTTTTTTGAGTTTTTTCCTTGATCCAACGATTGCTTGGCAGGCTGCTTCAAATCCTTGGATGACTACTGCAAAACTTTAGCAGCCTTTATTTTTTCGTTCAGCTCTTTTCAAAAAGCCACTCGTCTGACGATAAGCCCTTCAGCGTGTCTCTGAACGGAGCTTTGATGTTTTTTAAAATTAAACTCTTTCGGATCGATGTCTCATCATGCTGCAGGTTTGCCAGAAGTTTTGCGACGCCGTTGAGTGGTTCTAAATATTGCTTCTTGTCCGCAGGGTTAGCCTTGATCAGCAGCTCTATAATCTTCCCCACGCCGGCAAGCGAAGCAGCGACCTTTTCTTGTTTTTCGACAATTCTTTCGTCTCTTTTGACGATTGTACTATCTAAGGCTGCCTTAACCTCTAAATTTAATTTTGGAGGATCGATGAAGACGCAGTTCTGCGGAGGCGGGATCTTCTTCAAAAAATCTTTTCGCTCTTCCACCGGGAGACCATTCTCGATTATTTCAAGCCAAAGCGACGCGAGATGACTGTGTATTGCAGGTGCTAAAACTCGCTCTGGTCTGAGGCGTTCTCCGAACACTACTAAAACGACAGCTTCCAATTCGGCCTCTTGTGTTCCGAGGGACGCCTCTTCCGTCCCTGTCTTTGCATTAACCGCATTTGGGTTAATCGTAATATCTGTGGCATCCTTGGCCACTTGTGTATCCGACTCAGCAACGATAACTTCGTCTTCGGGGATCCCAGTGTGTTCCTCTGATAGACCTGTATACGAATAACTTCGTTCTTGTCGACTGGAACGACTGCGCCTAAAGCGTCGATCGCGGTCACGATGATTCACACGCGATCGTCGTAACTATCGCTGCGATTGCTGCCACAGTACTGGCGTCGATGAGACCTCGGTGAATCGTAATCCTTGCGATGTCTCCTATGAGACTTATTACGGGATCGACTCCGTGACAGACTATCACTTCGATCGCCTATTACAACGAAAAACAAATAAAAAATAACCCTTAAAAGAAAAAACAAAAAAAATACAGTCTTTCTGTTTTTATTTTGGTTCAATATTGAGGGTTATTCGCATTTACGAGTCGGTTATACCGCTACATAAAATGTCACATGGCCTGCGGATCTTACACTCGCGACCGTTGGACGATCGTGAGACAGAATCCGCATGGCATAATGTACGGGGTTATGTACACGCGCGATGTTGAACATCGTTGTGACACATTTATGGTTTATGGTTGGACCAAAAAAACCATCGTTTCCCCTTCGTACAATTTTTATGCCGCACGAAAAACTCAAGCGAGGTTAGGCGTTCTAACCTTAAATACTTACGACGCTTGTTTCCGTGTTTTTCCTTTAGAATTTGTTCTTCCAACCATTCTACTCGCTTTCGCAGTATCTCTCGATCCTCGTCGTCCGACGAGCGATGCCTGTGTTTTCTTTTTCCCATTTTCAGGTGAATGTCTCGGATGAATTTCTGAATAAAACGTGTGACGTGATCGGCACAAAGAAGAAGAATGAGTTGCGTACCGGAATATACATGGAACAGAACCGGAACGGAAAAAATTGAACTGTAAAGATTGTGGCGACATCGGCGCATTGTAGGGGCACTACACCTGATCTAGAGGAAGAGGCGCGAAATACAATTGTGAGTAATACGAGCCAATCCATATTTGTCTTGCTGGGCGGACCAATTCGTGCTCATCCTCCAACACAGCTTACCTATGCTCGCCTCAATACAAATTCCTTGACTATATTACTGGCGGGCGGGTAGATATTCTGTCTCTGGGTGTACAGTAGACATAGATGTTTAGTATAATTTAACTGGACTTTCCAAATAACAATTATATCCGATTTTCCAGTGGCACCTGTTTAAAATAACGAGTAGGATGTTCTTCGAGGCCAGCGGAAAAAGAATAAAATGGACATTATTGTGGAATATTTTTATTCAGGCCTATTTCATAGTCGAAAGTTAGTCGGGATTGATTGAAGAAAATCTATAAAAACAATGTGTTGCGTGGAAGTGATGTGGGTGTATTCGGTTACAGACAATTATTTAAAAAATGATCGTCTTTTTGTTCTAATAACTTTATTTAACCGAATATATCCACATCACTTCCACGCAACATTATTCTGCCAGGTGTTAACACATCAATTATTTAGATATGTCTTCCTTGCAATCACATACTATTTTACATGGTTGGAAGGAAGAGATATCAAATTGATGTGTTAACATCTGGCAGAACAATGTTGCGTGGAAGTGATGTGGGTATATTCGGTTAAATAAAGTTATTAGAACAAAAAGACGATCATTTTTTTAATAATCGTCTGTAACCGAATACACCCACATCACTTCCACGCAACATTGATCTGCCAGATGTTTACACATCTATTGCAAGTTAGAATGAGTAACTCGTTTTTAGTTTTTTCCCACCTACCATACCTCCACTAGCATTTTTCGCGAGATTCCTATATGAATTCCGCGTAAAGTACCTTGAGTTTGTGAGGGGAAATTTTCGACGCAAGTTGGGAAGAATGGGAATGAAATTTTAATTTTGGAATGCCGCGATATTTGTATACGAAAATGTAGCGTGGAAGTGATGTGGGTATAACCGGTGAAAGTAAAATATGAAAACCAAAAATCGAAGTGTGTGAAAAGATTCTACATGGTGAAGTGTAGTTGTTGTGTATTCATATTTCATTTGTACACGACAATCATTTATGTAGTAATTCGTAGTTTGAACTGATGAAATGAAATAGTGATTAATAATGTACAGGAATTGAAAAGAAGAGTAGGGGAGGCGGGAGGAATACCGCCCACCTAAGACAAAAATGACTTTGTTAAAATTTCAGTGACTTTAAGGCAGGAAAAATCATTTTGTCGACATACCTTAGAGTCTTGTCTTCATGATTTGTCCATTTTTTACTTAAAATTAGTACTAAAAACATTCGAAAAATGGAAAATAAATTAATCGAAGCAGGTGAGCGGTCTAGGCTCCAATGCTGGTTGTACCGCCCACCGAGCGGCCTAGCCTAGGTAGACCGCTTAGAGTTTGGATAGGGTCCGTGCTACAGCACGTGCCCACTCTCCGCGCTACAAAGAGGTTATGTCGGTAAGCTACAAACAGGTTATGTCGGTAAGACAGGCTGGATGTCGGTAAGACAGACTGGTCGGTACTGACAACTTCTACCGGGCGGTAAAAGACACATGGACGTACCGTTAATAAAAGTGTCTTTAATATTATTTATAACTGAATAAAAAATCTATCAAAATTCTAAGCTATTCTTAAAACTCTAATTGTTTGTAATTCAATCTTGGTCGTAAATTTGTAATAAAAAAAGTATATGAAAAAGCTTCAATTACCGTATGTATCATGCCAAATTAAACAAGCAGATATACCGACACTGCCGAAACTTTACCGACGGTCAAGAATTTTATAGTTAGAGTTGGCTTGAGAAGAGTGCGCTGTGTGTGCTGCGTGAGAGTGAAAAGTGTCAAACGTCTGATTTCCCGATAGCTGTAAATTCGGAAAATCGAAGTATTGAATAATAGACGAAACACTTCGATCTCTTGAATTAACAGCTATCGGGAAATCAGACGTTTGACACTTTTCGCTCTCACGCAGCACACACAGCGCACTCTTCTCAAGCCAACTCTACCTATAAAATTCTTGACCGTCGGTAAAGTTTCGGCAGTGTCGGTATATCTGCTTGTTTAATTTGGCATGATACATACGGTAGGAGTCTCAAATTTTTGATGTTAAGAGGGGAAAATTTTGGTTGCATATTTTACTCAATTAAAATTAATTAACAGTCAACAATGACTTTATAAAATCAATATTGGGGTATAATAATTTACGAAGAAAGCATCAAATCATTCATATTAAGCAAAAATAGCGAGAAATGGGGGTGGGCGGAATGGTATGCTGGGCGGTACAGGCACCGGCTCCCCTAGGGTAGAATACATGAGAAGCTATGGACAAAAAGAAATGTGAGGAGAAACATAAGAATGCAGCACGACATGAGGCGGTTGTAATTGCGAGGTTGTTGTAACCAAATGGACAGACTATTCTGTCAATCGTTTGGTGATTTCAACGTAAAGTGTAATTGTCCTGCATATACAGCAGTTATTAATACTTTGAAGGATAAGTTGGAACTTGATATGGGTTCATGTACCGTATTTTTTTAGCTATCATAAACCAATTATATCCACTAAACTATGGAAGTCACGAATTGGTATCTAGTTTTATTAGAAATCGTAGTGAAACCGTTGTTATACACTGAAAACAGTATAAAGATGTACGTTCTGGAGATAGAAGCGTCTAACATTGGAATGGTGATTTTGTGAAGAATGGAAAGCACTCACCGTTATTCTGAAATTCACGATTTCGAGGTTAGACGCTCCGATCTCTCGAATTGATACCGTTAGAGTTGGTGTCAATTCGGGAGATCGAAGCGTCTAACCTCGAAATTATGAATTTGTGAATAATGGTGAGTAATTTCCATTATTCATAAGTTCATAATTTCGAAGTTAGACGCTTCGATCACCCGAATTGACACCAACTCTAACTACCGACTCGACTTCTACCGGTATTAAATGACTCAAATACCGACCAAGCCTCCCCGAAGGTAACTTCAAACTGGCCCGTACAGAGTGGGACATACGGTAGGTAATTACCGACTCGACTTGTACCGGTACCCCGATAGCAAAGTGGCGCCACCGTGACTGCACACTACTTTCACGCGGTGCATTCGAGTGCATGCACTGGGGTGTCCATCTGGACGTCCAGCGTGAAGCCACACTGCAATCACACAGTGTAAGTACGATGGTAAAAGTAGAATTTTGCAAAAAGGGGGCGATAAAGTGGGATTTCCCGCCTACCTTATCCGCCTACTAGAGAGTGTCGGTTTTTTTTTTCTGAAACCCGACCCGGCCAGAGGACTGGAATCTGCGTTCTTTAGGAGACTGGGAACGCTTCTCGCATTCTACCAATTGCGCCATCGACTCTTTGTGGTGGAAGTTGACTAAGAGTTATACATATAATATCGATACCTGAAAGCAACAGTACTGTAACTAGTGAGATAAACTCGAAAGCCGATTTCGAGCTATGTCAAACGTAAGCTAAAACCGGCCTTTTTATACAGTACTGTTGCAAAAATATTTAAATTAAATATTTAAATATTTTTGCCGAGATATCTCAGTGTTGCATTGTGTAAAGGCCGGTTTATATATAGGTATATATCTCATTAAATTTTTAAAAATAATTTGATACTTTCTTTTTCAGAACAGTAGCGATTATGATAATTAATCATTCATTATTTATGGAATAATTCAGTACAATTTGCACTGTTTGGAACATCATTATAATATCATTTTTGTTATTTTCTAATTTAAAAATTTTGCTATCGGGGTTTTAAATCAATTAATTGTAAATTTACAACCGCACACATGCGCAGATCAAAATTGCAAAAGAGACGCGGATACGCCATTGAGTTAACCCCCGTACAAAAATCTTGAAATTTGCGTAAAACTATGTTGGAGTGCCGCGGGAGCCGCGTGATCTTGCCAGGAGACATAGTCACCTCTCACGCAGGAGCCGCGTGTTCCACAGCGAACGTGTTAACAATTTTGTGAAGACAGTGAATTTACCGATATTCATGGTCGGTAAATTTACGAAGTGTGCACGTCGAAAAGGCACGGTGACTGCACTGACAAGGAGAGTATTCGAGGTGTACCTCACCGATTTTCTTCATTCTGCGATATGTTGTAGTATATCAAAAAACATTGTACACATATTTTTTTGTACGTGCTAATTCGGTCATTTAAGGGGTGAAAATCACCCCTAAACTTGACCCCCTAAAACCAATTTCCTACGACTTCTCAAAAACTACGTTGAATTTCTTCATGAAACAAATTGAATATTATTCCTTATCGAAAGACGATGACGTGAAGTACTTTTACACTCGGGGGTTGCATCCCTCATTTTCGCAGGGGTAAAAATAAGTTTTTCCACAATTTTTTCGCCACAGATGTTACCAAATTTATTAAATCTGGATAATAATTATTCTATTATAAATAAAAAAAGAAATTAAAGTTGACATATTTCGGGGTTTTTTAAAAATTCCTCTCGAAAGGGCAAACTACCCCTAAATTAATTGTGTTTTATTTTTAATAAAAAAAATCTTATTTTCTTCATTGTGTGATATATTATAGTATATCAAAAATCATTAGACATGTATTTTGTTGTACGAGCTAATTCGGCCATTTAAGGGGTGAAAATCACCCCTAAACTTGACCCCCTAAAACCAATTTTCTACGATTTCTCAAAAACTATGTAGAATTTCTTAATGAAACAAATTGAATATTATTCCTTATCGAAAGACGAGATGACATGTGAAGTACTTTTACACTCGGAGGTTGCATCCCTCATTTTTCGCAGGGGTAAAAATAAGTTTTTCCACAATTTTGTCGCTACAGATGTTACCAAATTTATTAAATCTGGATAATAGTTATTCTATTTAAAATAAAAAAAAGAAATTAAAGTTGACATATTTCGCGTTTAAAAAAAAACCTTCGAAAGGGCAAACTACCCCTAAATTAAATGTATTTTATTTTTAATACAAAAATTCTTGTTTTCTTCATTCTGCGATATGTTGTAGTATATCAAAAAACATTAGACGTGTCTTTTTTTGTTACGTGCTAATTCGGTCATTTAAGTGGTGAATTAAATGATCATTTATTATTGTTGCTATAAGTACATTTAATATTCTTTATTTTCAATGTGTGATCGTACAATAATTTGACAATTATCAATTTTTATATAATAATTTGAACAGTAATAATAATCATGAAAAAAATGTTTGACATGATGATTTTTTACACCATGAAATTTATTCAAATATTCGTGGTTTAAAAGTGGCTATACTAATAAAAAACCAAATGATTTTGAGAACCCGGTTGACTATGGTTTTGGAGAGGACACTAATGTATACTGTGAAATAAAGGGCTGCTCTCTCTAATATTGCAATTGTTAGATGTTCATGGTGTAAAAAATCATTGTCTTAAACATTTTTTTCATGATTATCATTACTGTTCAAATTATTATATAAAAATTGATAATAGTCAAATTATTGTACGATCACACATTGAAAAAATAAAGAATATTAAATGTACTTATAGCAACGCTAATAAATCGGCACCTTTTGGAATGACAAAGTTCTAACTGATACACCAACGGTTTTGAGATATTGGCCAGTCAAGTTTCAATCTAATGCAGTTTTCTTCATTTTGTACCCTTTTCTTTCAATTTTTGGCAGTTATCTACTTTTATGTTTCGTAAGTATTTATTGTCGATAATTTCACTCTAAATAAAGTAGAACCCTGTAAACGGGCATTTGGTTTATTGTAGATAGAACCTTGTCGAAAGTTTTTACGATTTTTCACAACAGGACAAAGTTCTAAGTGCCACATAGAACCTTCGCTCTCAAATTCGAAAATGCAAATTATTTTAACAAACGGTACAAAGTTCTATATGTCACTTAGGACCTTGTTACTGGCACACCAATGTGGGAAAATTATTATGGTAAACAGATTCATAGTGACCTACACTTAAATTGAAAAAATGAAAGCAATTATAATTTAAAGAATTTTAAATACAGTAGACTACCGATAATCCGGCACGTTCGGGACTCGGCCGGTGCCGGATTACCGAAAATGCCGGATTATCAAGAGATGTGTTCCGCGATTACTAAATGATAAGTCGTAGAGTGAATGCAGCTGCAATATGATGTTTGACAGCAAACGTTGTTTACCAAAAATGCTAAGATAATCATTTAAACTCGAATACAAACCAAAACATACCTTTATTCCTGCATTTTGAATAACATAACAATGACATGTCCTAACAACAAATTGAACCAGTAAAATGTTTTACAAATTTACACGTATGTACATAATATGTACTGATGAGACATTTATTTTTAAAAATCTCTAATGTCTTTTTGTTTTCTAGATTTAGCTCTCTTTAAAAAAAATTTATTTCTTAGAATATGCAAATCAATGAGTTCTGCACAATTATAACGTGAGTTTGTTCCAGCAAATGTTATGAATTTATTTAATGCGTCTGCCGCTTCCCCCTAACTGATTTGTTTCTTCTCTTCTTTTTCCGCCTGCCGATACCGCTCGAAGGCGCGATCGTTTGAAAATCGATACTGGTGCCGGACCATCGGGCATTCCGAACCGTTGGATGCCGGACTATTGGAAGTCTACTGTATATCTTTTATTTCAGGCAACAGTGGTAACACACATTACATAAAAAGTTTACAAGAAAACAAAATGGAAATATTTTGGCATATAGAAAATAAACTTTAAAAAATTAAAATAAAACAGAAAATACAAGCTACCTGACAATTCTATATTTAAGTAATTTTCAATAAAGCCTTATAAAATATTTTGTCCACGTCTGGCATGCTCAACATCATCTTTTTAATGGCTGCTACTTTTTCATTTGAAACGACTTTTTTTTCTTGTAATACTTTGGGAATTAATTGCAGTGCTGGAGTAACTGAAAGAGTATTATTATTGGTGTTCAGGTTTCTGCGGCCTCCACGTGTCCGAACAGAAGTACTATCACCACGCTTTCGTATAGATTCGCGACGTATATTAATTTCTGAAAGAATAACCGCTGTTTGAAATAATTCTTGAGAGTGTGTGAAGTTTTATATTGAACAATGTTTAGTTCTTGGGTAAATTTTAGTGCCACTACTTTGGAAAATGGCACCTTCTTGTAGTCAAAATGGGCAGCACATTCTTCATAGTTTTTGAAATCACCATCTTTCATTTCAAGGATCACATATGGATGCTTTTTATTAACTGCCTTGAGGCTCCTGATAAAACCTAAAGGAGAGAAGAATTCCGCTTTCTTCATGTGGTTTTCAATCCTACTATGTACTGAATCTACTTCCTGCACTGCTCCATGCCCGGCACAAGAATAATTCATTGTTAAGGTAACTAAGTCTTTGTTTTGCCGCAAAATCTCCAAGACAGAAAATGATATAAACGAATTTCTATTTTGGGCGACACATGAGTCGCTCCATGTTATAAGTTGTGGTCCAATATCATTGTCTGATATGACTCTGTCTACAATTTTTTTGAATGCACTAGCTAAACAGTTACCAGTTCTGCCTTGTTGTGCTTCGGTCCAAATAGCACAATAAACAGTTTTAGTCGTTGTTAAATATGCAATTAAGTTGTACATATTTAATTTAGGAAGGTAAAAAAAAGTTTCCTATTTCAGTCCTAGGGCAAGTGATCACATTTTCGAGATCAAATATTAAAAGTGGATATCCGCTTTCCTTGTCCTTTTTTTTCTGTTCCCTCATTGATGATTTTTCGGCTAAATGATCTTGATAAGTATTTTGCTCTTCATTCGTTATATTTCCCTCTGACTTTTTTAATCTGTACGACTCACATTTTATGCACCTATCTGTTTTCGGAACATGGAGACCATAATTAAAATTAGTGACGAATATACGGCGGTACATGGACAGTTTCACAGGCTGTTTCTGGTTTTCTTGGCACCATGTAAGGTACAATTCGTACAGTTTTGGGATGCTTAAAGTTGCTTCAAGGTATTGGCGTTTAGTTTTACTTCGGCAATAATGCGATTCAATGACTGGAAATTGCTTTATATGTGCAATTACACCATCTATCACCTCTTGTGTCATGCGTCTTGGTGATTTAATACATTTTCCTCTACCATCCTTTTTTGGTATCTGATTAACATCCTTTGAAGAATGTGCATTATAAACGGGTTTTTTTGAAATGCAAAGTGTTCCCAAGAAAAATTGTTTACATACTCTTACCATTTCTCCCTTTACGGGAAAGTAATACATAAACGAAAATTGTCTACGGCTCACATTCTCATTATTCTCGTCATTAGTTTCTTTGGTTGATCGTTTTTTTATAATCCGCTTTGTGATTTGAGTCAGATATAGGTGTTTTTCATTTTGGTTTAATTTGTAATATGAAGCTAGTAAATCATTTCTTAGCTCCATTGGTATTTGTTTACTACACTTAAACTTGCATCCAATGAGGCAATCTTTTTTATTTAAAACTGTCTTTGCAGGTACCCACTTCTCTTCCTTTTGCTTAGATATCCTTCACCAGCTTGGCACTTCCTCTTTCTTTCGTTGCATTTCCACGTTGTCTCATTTCGAATCCGATTCCTTTTGGTACATTCTCTTTCAGGCTCTTCTATAGTAATTTCCTCTTCATTCACTATTTCAGGTATTATAGGTATTACATTACTGATTTCGTGCTGCTGTTCAGTATCTGCATTTTCTATATCATAACTAAGACTACTTGTTTCAGTTTGACTGTCAGTAAGGGGGAAAAAAATCATTATATCTTTAAAACTCCTTAAAAAAGATAGGTTAGAAACAAAAACTATTAAAATACCAATTAAATGTAACTACTTACCACGAAGTAAATGTGCTTTCCGTATTTTGTTGCATTTTTCTTTTGATTTACATTCTTTTCATCTAAATATAAGGTCTTTAAACACTCTATACCGACAAAAAATATATAACACTAGACTGAAGTATCCTACGGCAGCATGGGACTACTACACAAGACATAAGACAAAGAACAAGAACAAAGTTCTATCTGAAGTTTAAGAGTGACACAGTTCTATCTGATACTCACTTAGAACCATGTCTTACGGATAACAGCATTTAAAACTTTGTTCTACCAATGAGTGACGATACATTGTTTCAAATGGAACTAAGTGCCACTGCTAACTCGACTATTAGCCTACAGATTGCTTTGGGAGTCTCATAATCAATAGAAAAGGGTACATAAAACCCTGTCTCACTAACAACTCAATTTCACGAAAAATGGTAGTTGGAACTTTGTCATTCCAAGGGTCCGAAATGATCATTTAATTCACCACTTAAATGACCGAATTAGCACGTAACAAAAAAAGACACGTCTAATGTTTTTTGATATACTACAACATATCGCAGAATGAAGAAAACAAGAATTTTTGTATTAAAAATAAAATACATTTAATTTAGGGGTAGTTTGCCCTTTGGAGGTTTTTTTTTTAAACGCGAAATATGTCAACTTTAATTTCTTTTTTTTATTTTAAATAGAATAACTATTATCCAAATTTAATAAATTTGGTAACATCTGTAGCGACAAAATTGTGGAAAAACTTATTTTTACCCCTGCGAAAAATGAGGGATACAACCCCCGAGTGTAAAAGTACTTCACATGTCATTGTCTTTCGATAAGGAATAATATTCAATTTGTTTCATTAAGAAATTCAACATAGTTTTTGAGAAATCGTAGAAAATTGGTTTTAGGGGGTCAAGTTTAGGGGTGATTTTCACCCCTTAAATGGCCGAATTAGCTCGTACAACAAAATACGTGTCTAATGATTTTTGATATACTACAATATATCGCAGAATAAAGCAAATAAGAATTTTTTTATTAAAAATAAAACATTTAATTTAGGGGTAGTTTGCCCTTTCGAGGGGAAGTTTTTTAAAAAACCCCGAAATATGTCAACTTTAATTTCTTTTTTTATTTATAATAGAATAATTATTATCCAGATTTAATAAATTTGGTAACATCTGTGGCGAAAAAATTGTAGAAAAACTTATTTTTACCCCTACGAAAAATGAGGGGTGCAACCCTCGAGTGTAAAAGTACTTTACATGTCATCGTCTTTCGATAAGGAATAATATTCCATTTGTTTCATTAAGAAACTCAATGTAGTTTTTGAGAAATCATATGAAATTGGTTTTAGGGGGTCAAGTTTAGGGGTGATTTTCACCCCTTAAATGACCGAATTAGCACGTACAAAAAAATATGTGTCCAATGTTTTTTGATATACTACAACATATCGCAGAATGAAGAAAATCGGTGAGGTACACCTCGAATACTCTCCTTGTGAGTGTAAACACTGTGTCTTCACGCCGTGAACCACTAAGGGCCGATATTACAATGTCAGGTTAAACCGAAGGTTACAGGTTACTGCTGGTTTTGGTATATTTCGTGTCACACGAACATATACCAAAAACAGCGGTAACCTGTATGTAACCTTCGGTTTAAACTGACATTGTAATATCGGCCCTAAGTGTGTCCACTGTGTAGCCACGGTGCTTTTAGTTTGTGTACGTCACGCGATCATGCCACGGTGAGACCACACTGATGCCACTACGTGGCAGCACTGCGTGCGGCTAGCGTGTAATCCACGCTTTGCTCTATCGGGGTATAAATACCGACCAAGCCCGGCCGAAGGTAAATGTCAAGATCCTGCACCGAGCTCACACGGACACACACTAATGTCGTTAACATTTCCCCCACCACTTCCATGAAATCACTCCCAAGCAAGCCTAAAGATGTTTACACATAAAAAATGATAATGATTTATCAGGTCTGCCGGAACGGGATACAAAATATTGCATAACCATTTGATCTAAATTATACTAGTCTGAGGTTGAAAATCTTCCAACAATCTCAATAGAAACGTAGCAACTTCGGATCAAATGATTCCGCGAGTGTCGTTGATGTTCTGACGGCTCCTTTGATCAGTTTTCTCCTTCGCAACGAGAATGGATCACGCGTAGTCGTGACACACTGAAGGCGGAAAGAATGCGAAACAGCCGTATAAATAGAATGCCGTCTTTCAACGAATTCGGTCGTTTTGCGAGGGTCGTATGATGGAAATAGCGATGCGGACGAAGGGTCGAGAATAACGGAGCGCTCGGCGATTGGGTGGCAGCGTATCATGATTCGAAACGTTATTTTATCGTGTTGTAGATTACAAATATTACTTAACGCATGACGCGTTCAAGCATATATATATATATATATATATAGCCCGCGATCGGGTACCGACGTTAGATTTTATCTAACATTTTTCAATTTTTGTGTACTACTTTTTACATGTGCCTCGTATTTCGATATTCAGCCAGCTATGCCTCACTGGCTATCCGCCCTAGACGCCACCACTACTAATTTACATTTACTCAACCAATTTAAATTTACAAAACCGATTTACTTAACACCGGTGTCATAGATGTTTGAAGTTCGTATGTAAGGAACATACCGCCGAAATTATTTTAAGCTGCTCTGACTGTATTAACAGAGAAGAAGATTCGTTAATAGTTTTTATCTGAAATTAGTTTACAATATTTATCATGTTCGTTCGTTTCAGCTTTTGTTAATTAACACTAGAACTACCGAATGGTCGCGGTTTATACGCCTCTCCAGTAAAAAGCTGAGGCGATGCGCACGCCACGCCGCGGATTTTTATGACACTTTTTTGTAAGCAAGCTGCCGGCAGCTAATGGACATCCCACTGTTTCGTCGGCGAAATTTTACAGTTCCTTAGGAAATAAATGGGATAAAAACAAGTTATTGACATTCGGAATGACAAGCCTTATTATCACTGTACATTTCCAGCCAGTCAAACTCGATAAATTTCACACAAAAAATAAGAAAAAGAGGTCTTAAACTGTTGTTCGAGTAGCATGTCAGCAACGTATGAGAGAAAAATGTTGATTTAATTATTTCTGTTAAACAGCCATTTTTGGCTTGCAGCCCAGATGGGATCCTTAAAAATTATACAGAACTGGAGCTTGTCGAAAATAAGTGTTCTTTCTCATGCAGAAACACGGTGATTATTGATCAAGTTGCATGTAAATCTAACGTCAAATATTTGGTTTTCAATTCTGAAAACAATGTCACATTGAAGGAGAGTCACGTGTACTACACCCAGATACAAACGTCACTATACATTATTGGATTAAATGTGTGCAATTTGTTTGTTTTTTCCCCAAAAGACTACATATTACTCAAGATTTATCGAAATGAGACATTTCTTAATGAAATAATTCGAGCTAATGAAAATTTTTATTTCCAGTATTTTCTTCCTCTTCTTACAAATATTCCCTGACAAATTTATAATGTTGCAAAAAACAGTGATAACGATTTGATATTTAAAAAAGTGTTATTATCAAAATTATGAGGCTTAAAAATGTTTTGTTAAATTGCTTACATTTATTTATCAATTCTACATATAATTTAATGATTGTTGTTAAGTAGGTTAATGTAAACAATAAATTGTTTGTATTCCATTTATTATTCTGCAAGGCTTTGCTCCTTTTTGATGGTTGGTCATTTTAAATTCTCAAGTACACAAGCCATGTATACAATTCTGTCAAATTTCAGAAGTCCAGTATTTTCGTCTACTTGTGACAAAAGTCCATGCTTACCATGATACTATAACTTAGGAGTTAAGGTATTCCTAGCGCGTAGGAGCGATATTTAAGGGTGCCACAGGCGGGCCCCTCATAAATCAGTAATTCTACGTCATATAATATACTAATATTCCCTATAATACTGATAATGAATAAATAAGATAAGGCCAATAAGTATTCAAGTATATTATTTACATTTTGAAATTTAGGAAAAATATTCAAATTTGAAATCTGGCAACGTCGCATCACATGGTTTATGAAATGACAAGAGTACGGCCCTGAGTAGAATAATCGTATATCAGTGCAGCTCTGAAACATAACCTCTATAAATCATCGAATTCAATGTACTGCGGTCAAATATTGGCGCCAACTCATAGTCATCGAAACCTTTACTCATCGAAAAGAATTTGAATATCGAAATTTCTCCCATTTTTTAAAAATATAATAAAATTCACTTCTGTACCATTAGAGCTAGTACCTACAATTCATAACGACAATACTTCTCAGATGGCCACCGGTGGCGTTCAACGTTGCTTACTGTCGCGCCATCACTCGGCCATGCACGAACCCTGATGCAACCGATGCAACGCTGCCAATTCTATTTCAGGTTATATTCTATCGTCAAAACTCTACGTTTTGCTGTTTACGAACATCAATATCTTTGTCAAACATTCGGTGACCTTATATTTTTATGAACTAAAAAGATTCTATGCAATTTTCTGAAGATATGGAAATGGTTTTATTTAATGTGTATAAATTTTAAACATGAGGACTTCGGCATTAAAATGTAGAAAAGTGGAGTCTTCCATAAGGCTACATGTTAAATTTTCTAATTTCAAAATCAAAATTCTTTCTTAAATGCCCGGTAACCTGACCTGAAACTTTTCAAAAATAATCTTACGATATTCATTTCCATTCTACAAAAAAATTAGCATTTTCTGTAATATTTCATCTCGCACTAGGAATACCTTAAGATAGTCTCTTGCGCATGGTGGGTGTCTGTCCCTCTCTCGCCTCTGACGTAAGCGTGTGACAAACTCCCAGCTGTGCCCTTCGGTGCGAACCCCGAATGTCTCCACCGATTTCTCCTTTATTACAAGACGGACTCATCATTTACGCTAAAAAAACCCTCTCAAGCATCCTTGACCCTTTTTTTCACTGAAAAACTTTCTAGGCTGTAAATTTCACTAAGTTGGATTCTGTCACAATTTGGGGATCCAAAAAAGAAATTCCTTTCGTTAGTCTGAATTACAATGGATTACGTGTCATCAACGAATCACAAAGTTTCTTTAGAATTTTCTTATAATCGTGTCTAAATTGTAGTATTTCACGATCCTTGAGTAATTTTCGAACTGATCGAATTGCGTCACGTGTCACGTATCCCAAATGGATTTCTTTATCAGGAATTAAATTTTTTTCATCATTAATATCGATTTTTGTTACATTTACTTCTTCCTCAAGTACATTTTGTTTTACAAATCGTGCCATCAGTTTTCATAAAAGCCAATAGAGACTCGTGCAGCAGAGGTGCAAGTGGCTCATCACTTTGAAATTTTATTAAAAATGGCTCGATATCCGATGCAATGGATTGAAAAAATCCAAGTTTAGCTCGTAATAGTAACTCGTAATAGTTTAGCTAGTAACAATGGATCCTGGAGTAATTCACATACTGTTTGAAAACTTTCACAGCTAGGAGCTTTCTTGTCAGCTTTTGCTTTTTCCACATATTGCTCGAGATTCGGAATTATACGTATGGCACGTTCAGCTACTTTCTCATTTTCTATCCATCGGATTGCACAAAACTTCATTGGGAATTCAGAAAAACCTGTGTAATGAGTATAATCAGCTCGGCGCACAGGAACATTGAAAAAATGATAGTAAATGGAACGTAAAAACAAAGGTATTTTCCAATTCGTAGCCTTAAAACCATTTTTAAATGTGATAAAAAGTTTTTTTTTCACATTTATTCATATAAGTATTAAATTGAAATTGTGCTTACCTTTTAATTCAAACACTTTCTATCAGTTATATTTCGTAAAATTTGTAGTTACAAATTTCGCATCGGTGTTTAGCCGGTTGCACGATGAAAAAAAATCGATCTACATTATCTATTGTGTAGACTTTCCCACCTAAATGAATCAAGTTCTGTTTTATCCGCAAATCGAAGTTTAAAAAAAAATTTTTTTTAATACAAGGTACGTTCAAATGAAAATTCCAGATTTTACGCAAAATTCCCTGACTTTTCCCTGGCTTTTTCCAGATTTGAAAAATTCCTTGACTTTTCCAGGTTTTCCAGAATTCCAGAGTATGTGGCAACCCTGACATAGCGTCTTAATAATGATTGGGGGGATCCGCCTCCAGATGGCGAGCATCCAATGTCGATTGCCAATAGATGGCTACTGTGTCTCGTATGCGTACTGTGTGATGGTATGCGTGACGGCACTCACTTTGCCGTCAATTTAGTAAACAGCGTCGCTTCTCTAACCGTACGTTGTTTACAGTAGTCTTGTGTCAAAATATTATTTATATCAACTGCTTTCGTTCAAAATAAAATTATATACTTCTTTAGAAAGTAAATAATAGTGCATTTTATTTTGTGTTGTGTCTATTGCAATATATGACGATGGGTAAATCAAACGCCCAAAAATGTAAAAAATATCGTGAAAGACAACGCCTAAAAGAAAATAAAACGAAAAAGGTTGCAAAGAGTAGTGCACAATTGATACGAGAGTGTAGACGAAGGAAAGAAGCAATAAAAGATAGCATTTCTGTACATAACGTATTAGTCCGGTCAAGTTAGCCTAAAAAATAGGGGTACCCTTGCATAAATTTCCAAGAAGCTGAAAATTTACATGAACGTTAGGGATACCATTATAATGAAATTGTGAAAAGTCCCCATCGATCCCGTGTGTGCAAAAAATTTTATGCAAGGTCAAAGTTAGCAAAAATGGGTTTTTTTTGGATTTATTAGCGAAACGGTTAGTTTCATGATAAAAATAGCTCCAACAAAAATTGTACAATAGATCATGTAATTATCTACAAAAATTATCCTTACACTTTTTTTCTAAGATTCACCATTTTTGAGAAAAAGCCATTCTAAAGTTGTATTCTCCATAATATGCGTGACTACGCTGCCTATGTACATCATTGGACGTATAATATAAGTAAAACTATTAGTCTGCGTGACTAATACATTAATATTGAATGATAATTCTAAAGGCGCGTCCTCATGAGTCGACAGTCGATCGACAATGTCGACTCAGTGAGGACGCGCCTTTAGAATTATCATTCAATATTAATATATTAGTCACGCAGACTAATATTGGGTTGGTGCATAATTATTGCGGCTTTTTTGGCGGCTTCTCCTTCTTTAAAAATTGGCATTTTGTTTATTTTATTTTTTTTGATTAAAATAATTTTCTCTATTTAATTATTAAAATTCGTGTCGAAAATCATGTCCATATTCGTCATATTATGCTCTACCACTTCGATAAAGATGAAAGGCGGCACAGTCATTTCGCGATCTCAACGAACTTTTCGGCGAGGGAACAATCAGCAAAAGCCAAGTTGAAAGATGGTTCAAAAAGTTCAAATCGGGCGATACAAACATTACAAATGAAGAAGGAAGAGGTCGACCATCTAATTGCAACGACCAGGCACTTTTGGCATCCGTGGAAGAAGACGAAAGCTTGACAATACGAATGCTGGCCGACGACTTTGATGTGGACCATTCGACCATTGTTCGTCGTCTCAAAAAGCTCGGAAAAGTATGGAAATTGGCTGTATGGGTTCCCCACGAACTCTCCGACCACAACAAAGCCGAACGTGTATGAATTTTAACTGATTTGCTGCAGCGAAACGAGCAAGCGCCCTTCCTGAAGAATCTCGTCACTGAAGATGAATCGTGGCTTCTTTTCAAAAACGTCGTCTTCTTCCACGGCTGCCAAAAGTGCCTGGTCGTCGAAATCAGATGGTTGACCTCTTCCTTCGTCATCTGTAAGGTTTGTATAGTCCGATTTGAACTTGTTGAACTACCTTTCAATTTGGCTTTTGCTGATTGTTCCCTCGCCGAAAAGTTCGTTGAGATCACGAAATGACGGTGCCACCTTCCATTCTTTCTCGAAGTGGTAGAGCATAATGTGAGTGCACCGGTATCCGTCCATGTAAGATTTTTTTTTAGCATGAAATGTAATATTTAATTACCATGGCCATATATAGAAAGAAGAGTAAATATAATACAATGATGGACTCTTTTTCATGAATAAAAAAATTTAAAAATTTGAAAATGGATTCATATAATAATTAAATAATAAATTTTTAAAGTGAAGGGTCAAAAGGGTCAGTATTCGACCGTCTGTTTTCGCTCTGCGCCGGTACCGAATAACGTAATTTTACAATAATAAAATGTCTTTTTCAGCACTTACAATAATTTTAATTTATATTACAATATATTATTCATCGATAACATATTTTAATACGTTTGTTACTTACATTTTGTCGTATCCATCTGAACTACTGATTTCCAATCCTAACCTACTCTTCTAACGAAATACATTCAAAGGATGATGTTAGCGCCACGCATCGAAACAAATTAATAAATTTTAAACATTTAAAGATGTTAAATATTAAATATTTCCATAACCGACCTTCGGTGGACGGATACCCATACACGGTCAGATACCGGTGCACTCACGGTATGACGAATACGGACATGATTTTCGACACGCATTCTATTAACTAAATAGAGAAGATTATTTTAATGAAAAAAAACAAACAAAATGCCAATTTCTAAAGAAAAAGAAGCCGCTAAAAAACCGCAATAATTATGCACCAACCCAATAGTTTTACTTATATTATACGTCCAATGAGGTACATAGGCAGCGTAGTCATGCATATTATGGAGAATACAACTTTAGAATGACTTTTTCTCAGAAATGGTGAATCTTAGGAAAAAAGTGTAAGAACAACTTTTGTAGAGAATTGTATGATATACAATTTTTGTCTGAACTATTTTTATCATAAAACTAACCGTTTCGCTAATAAACCCAAGAAACCCATTTTTGCGAACTTTGACCTGCATAAAATTTTTTGCACACACGGGATCGATGGGGACCTTTCACAATTTTATTATAATGGTATCCCTAACGTTCATGTAAATTTTCAGCTTCTTGGGAATTTATGCAAGGGTGAATGTCTATTTTGACCGGACTATATTACAAGTTGCTTCGACACAGAATAACGTTCAGTCTGTACACGTCGATGTTCCTCCAAGTGATTCCTCAACCAGTAGTACGTTTTGCTACGTCAGGGTTTTGGATTCTAACCTGTCACTGTCACTTGAGCCAGATACGATTCATAACACACGAATAGGTGAAACCATTGATTCTACTATGCCATACAGTGACTATAACAAAAATAAAAGTACCCATAACGATTTTCGAAAAAGATTTGTAAATAATGTGTTTGGTTACGCCTGCTCAGTTTGTAACAGGTTATGGTTTAAGACGATTTAAAGCCACCGTCACCTGAATACCAGGAAATTTTTAATACTATATTGTCAGAAAATAATAAAGAAAATATTTCTATGTTATACTTGCAGAAACGCTCTCAGTAAAAACGTAATTCCTGTACGATCTGTATACAACGGTTTTAAATATCCTTTAAAACTGAACCACTTGCCTCCATTAGATTTGGTATCTGAGAGACTTGTTTCTCCCCGAATACCATTTATGCAAATTAGACGATTACGTCATGTTCATGGTCTGTATGGAATTTATAGACAAATAATTAACGTGCCTGTATTAGTAGATACAATGGTGAAAATGTTACCGAGGAATATTGACGATGACCATTGCATCAACGTTCACATTAACAGAAAAAATTCCACAGATCCGGTTACTTGATTGGCTTCGTGAATAAACGAACAATTAAAACGTGGTTGCAGTACTTGATACAATCTCCGTTGTACCAAATGTATGATATTAATATCAATGCAGCTTTCTTCAATGCCGAGGAGAATGTTAATGATGTTTAGCTCGATGAAATAAGCGAAGATATACCAATAGAAGACAGCCTAACAGCCCGGCAACAGACGCTTTTATGGAACGATGAAAAGTACTTGAGGATTGCACCAGGTGAAAAGAATCTTTCAAAGAGTTTGCTCTTTGATGAACATGCAGAAGAACTTTTCTTTCCAGCCATTTATCTGGGCCATTTTAGGACAATCAGAGACAATATACGAGTGACACCATTCACGATGGCAATGAGTCTGTCTGATCGTCGTGGAGTTTAGAACATGTGAATAAATTGTATATTTTTTACTATTGCTAATATTTTAAATAATAATGTGTGTTTTCTGGATTAATCAACTTTTCACCTACTCCTTACCCATATGACCTTCAAAAGTTTCACGTCTATCGCGTGGTTACCACGCACCTTTTCTTTATGTGTGACTTATGGTGTTTTCCTATACTCGCCCAGTTCGAAAAACTGTTTCTATAGGTCAAGTAATCAATAAACTCAATATTGGGCATGGTCTTAAAAAGTCGGAATTTTTCCTTCAAATGAACTTCGGAACTTCAGGCGCACATTTTCTCGCTATTTTAATGATATCATTGCTGAATTACTTCTACGTGTAGACGTTAAATCATATCGGATAATCGTCGACGACTTTTTAACGATAGCACCGAGGAAGCAATCAGCTGTGCATCAGAAATCGCACAGTAATATTGCAGACTTATCAAGAAATATTTTCAAGGTTCTTAATATTATAAATACGTTTCAACAATATTGCCGTAACGCGTTCGTGTTATATCGATACTACGCTGTTCGATGTTGCTATCGAACGGCCTCGATTCGTGCGCATCACAGTAATACCTATCATCATAGTTGCGGTGCTTCGATTGATGTAAAGGTATCCGGCTCCTTTGTATAAAAGATGTAGAACGCGCGAGAGCAAAATTTACATCCTACATTTTGTTAATCACAGCAATGAAAAAGCAATTACTACGGTTCTTAGTAATGTTGTTACTATGTTTTTTTATTACAATGGCTGTAAATTATATCTCGCACAGAAACACACGTGTGGCACTATTTCGTGGTGTCGAAGCTAGCAACCGGAGCTGTACATTGTAGCAATCAGTAGGTATGAACCGAGATACGTCCGTCACACTACCGCTCCTCATGATACCACAGCTAGCAGCCGGAGCCATAGCGGGCAATAGCCCAGATTCCACATGAGCGTAAAATAATCGCACTAAATTTTTCCTAGAAATTGACGTGCTCAAAACGTTCTTACAAGAGGACCCGCATTTGTAACATCTAGTTGGCAAGTAGTTAGTATCATTTTCCTGTCTTTCCGTGGAAAAATTTTAAAAGTTTTGAAAGAATGTTTATTTCATTCATAGAATCTTTTCTTGGCACATTTTACTGTATTAAAAGAAGGTCTTAAAAGTACGGCTATTTCGTTCTGATTTTTCTACCCACTTTCACACTTCAGATGCACGTCATTAGCACGTTTTGGAAGGACGTTATTTCGTCCCGAGTTTTCTGCCTGTTTTTACGCTTTACTAGCGAGTCTACAGGCCCGGAGTCAGCCTGTGGACACATCAGTAAAGCTAGGCCGACTCCTGCCGTAGACGCTCTGTTATCTTCGGTGAATGTCGAGCAGCTGCGGTCTTATATGCCGGAGTTGTGCTCGACCACTTGTGAGAAAGCAGCGCCTCGTGATAGGCCGCTACAAGTATTGCCTATTATTTCCTGCTACAGTAACTCGAATATAGCTACAAACTATCATCTCTTTCCTGTATACTTCCGATACGTATATACTTTTTTATGCCTAGCGTAGAACGTAATATGATGATATGTAAGAACCTTCTTTTAGACATCTATCTTAGCTCCCATATTAGCGTGAATGAAGACTTTTTATAGTAGGCAAACAGTGAAAGTAAATGTATTGTTTCAGCTATCCTCCAAGATGCAGCATTTTAATGAATTCAGCTATTTCTCGTTTGTAAGGCTAATATCGTTAGAAAATATGACACTTTTTTGCTGCTAATAGTAACTAGTTAGTATTTTATACCATTATTGTATCTATTTTCGTGATTTTCTTATCGCCAAACTGAAAGTGTGCTTACGGTACTATCTGGGTAGATATGGTCCGTCCACTGCCACACTGTCCCCGGTAAGGCACCAAACAATAATAACTCATAGCTACTAGCTTCTAAGCCCTATTGCAAATTGAGCCCAGTTCACGCACAGCACACGTGCAGCGCATTCATGCATTACTTTTGTAAGACACGATTTGAAACGGAGTGGCGCATATTGGACCCAGCTCTCCAATATGCGCCACTCCGTTTCAAATCATGTCTTACAAAAGTAACGCACGTATAAAAGTAACTGGGGTCAATAATGCTAGCATTATTACTATCTCCTATGGTAGGAGCAATTTTTTATTTAGTAATAAGAACTCGGAAAGCCAGTGGTTATTGTTTCGGAGTTGCTGTTTCTATTTGTCAATCGTAGGTTGCAGGTATGTATGTACGTTTACAGAATAACGTCATATCATACGAAGCAGTTTTGTAGACAAATACTTCGCGGAAGAACTCCTAATGATATGAAGTTGTAATAACGGGATATTATAGAATTAATATAATACCAAATACGGTGAAATGAATTTTTCTGTGTTGTCGAAAGTGCCAATATCGGCCGAAAGGCACATTCCGGACCTTCCTAGGTCGAATCCCGTAATTTGCATATTTCCATATCTAGCAGTGATCCTTACTGACAAGCAGATGCAGAAAAATTTTAGTCAGTTTTCGTTGAAATTTTGTCACTCGGAAAGACTTGGTCACTCAGTTCATTGATACGACATTGTTGAGGCTCCGAGGGTCCGAACCCCTGCTGCTTTTCTTCACGCTTTAAGGAAGGACATCAGTGAAATGAAAATGGATCAATTACTAAGATTTTTTTTCTTATAATCTTCACTTCATCAGAACGCTACTTTAAAAATTTGAAAGAAATTCACTTAACCGTTTTTTTTATTCATGTTTGAAAAGTCACTGATTAACATGTAACCTTATGGGCCGATGATTTGATAGTAATAATATTGGCTCTTAAAACGGAAGAAATGGTAGAAAGAAAACGTTTTATTTTGCATGTAGTTATAAACTTCTATCCTGCACAGTTTAAACCAATTTCACTTAGTAGTTTTTGTGTCATTTAGTAAAAGGTTTCGAGAAAACGGAATTTTTGAACGAATAGGGGAAAACGTAGCAATAGCGAGTGGCGTCAGAGGAGAGGTCAGACGGTGCGCTAGGATTCAAACCCGAGACTAATACAGCATGACCCGCGCAGCACCGCACAATTGCAGGGACCTTGAAATTTACTATCGGCCGGGCTTGGTCGGTACTCTTATTTACCTGTAGGTATTGGGACCGTGCAACACCCGTACAGTGACACCTGGTGGCAGTAGTCGGCGAAAAATCGGCACTTTTATACAGTACCAAATACGATAAGAATATAGAAATCCTCGGCAAAACCAATTAGTGACAACAATATGAATGTTTTTCATCAGGTGTATTTTATAGCAATTATTTATAAGTATAGAATTGCAATAAACAGTAAGTATAACATTTAGGGCCGGTTTATTCACCTTCAGACACGTTGACTGCCATATAATGTACTTTAACCCGGCAGCGGTGGTGGCTGGCAGTCAACGTGTATAGGTGTGGAGAGACGTGCCGACTAACTTCAAGCCTTCACCACTAGTTGCGCGCGATCGTTCGCCGTATCCCCTCCAAGCAGTTGCACGGTCCCAATACCGGTAGAAGTCGAGTCGGTAGTTAGAGTTGGTGTCAATTCGGTAGATCGAAGCGTCCAATCTCGAAATCGTAAATTTGTGAATTATGGTGAGTAATTTCCTTTCCAACGATAACATTGTGCCGTAATATTATACATTTTCAAAGCAATACTTGGCTACTGATAGAACCCACGTAAACATAATGTAGCTTTGAGGTTATGAATATCAAAATATGTACGCACCTGTCACGCGTAGAATTATGTCGGTAAGTGACTGTTTTTACCGACAAATCTCATACCAACCTCGTGGTCAAAAACTGCGGTGTTGCCACGTTTTTCTCATTTTCGTACTCGAATAAATAATGTAAAATTTAACAGTAAGAAATTTAAATAAATATTACATTGATTTTAAATCAATAATAGTGCAATGATAAGTCACATTTTGTGACATTAATAACGTATATATAATTTCTGAGTGAACTAAAATTTCATTATCTGATATTGGCAATACGCGTCGAAAGCTTTGTTCTTTCCCTCCTCTCGCCTCACCCCGTAGAGTACTGATGTTCCTCCTTAATGAATTCGCACTAACAGAAATATCCCCTGAGCTTTCCTCTACTTCCTTACTGATTACTTCTCTCTCTCCCTCTAGATTTCTCTATAGATTTAGTAATCAATAAACTCAGTATTGGCCATGCTCTCTCAAAAAGTCAAAATTTTTCGTTCAAACGAACGTTCGGAACTTCAGGTACATTAATATTGCTAGAAATATCGCAGCTCTCTCAACGTCTCTATCAACTCCCTTGCAATTTCTATGCACGAATATTACATTTGCTGGCTATTCACAAAAAAAAACTGCATCATGAAGTGCAAATCTTTATGCAGAATCGATAAAGAATGGTTTTTGTGTATAAAAGTGGTCAGGAGTGAAGATATCGTCTAAATTATAATATCAAAGGTTTTAATTTGATTATGGGAATATGTATGCAAGGCACCGCTGCCAATAAAAAAAAAGAAGGTGGAAGGGCCTGAAGAGGGAAGCTTTAAAATGGTTTATCCCTTTTTCACATTGGTGTTCTAAAATGTTTCTTTATATCGCAATCTCGAATACCGCCTTTAAACGCAATTAAGTAAAATAGGTCATATTTAGGTTAAATTCCTAGAATGCACCTGAGCGATTCGGGACATAACATTCGTTAAAAATAGATCCGTTTCATTCGCGAGTCTCGCATACACCTCCCTCAACTCATCAAAAAATAAACGAAAAAGGCAAAGAAAAGGAACGTCTACAGTCCCTGGTCAAATTGATAGGCATGCTGTAAATATTTATACATTTTTATATAAATAAAGCAAAGAGAGGAATGTGCACTTTAATAGTAGCAACAAGAAATCTTCACATATTTTTAAAATTATTTACTCTCACTGACATTGGGTAATTAATATTATACTTTTTGCGACAGCAAACGTAATTTTTTGACGTTTTTTTTGATCAAGTCTCTTCTTAAATCAGTCTTTTTTTATTATATATCGATACCTACACATTTTTTTTACATCTTGAAGCACAGTATTCAAGTAGCACTCTAATGATTTGGGTTAAAATTCCGAAGATAACGAAATATAGTCACGATTTAAGTTGATACCTCATTCCGATATACTGATTACTACTCTCATTAAATATTTTTCTTTTAATTTACGAGTGAAAAAGGAAGACAGTTTAGAGTCAGTCTACTACCCTTTGAAGGAATTTAACGTCAAGTCTCATCGAATCCACGATTGGTTCAAAATCCACTCGACGTCCGTATCGATTCCGTCGGCGTCATCGACGGGATGCATAAATCCAAGCGCACCGACAATTTGCGAGATTTGCGACGGTCGTGGAGTGTTCCGCAACCGTCGCACAGTGGGGCCAAAGACCGGTTTTCTTGGCCAAAATTCAAAAAGTGTATTAATCGAGGTGAAATTGAGTACTCGGGGGTTTCTGGGGTCGCTGATTACGAATCCAAAGTCAAAATTTCGAAAAACAATATGGCGGAACCAATA
The DNA here is from genome assembly GCA_963678675.1 of Xiphydria camelus. NCBI lineage: Eukaryota > Metazoa > Arthropoda > Insecta > Hymenoptera > Xiphydriidae > Xiphydria > Xiphydria camelus. The sequence goes on from OY783195.1 coordinate 10,911,312, forward strand.
TGGCGGAAGGGTTCCTCAAAAATTGATCGACTCTGAGTGAAATTGAGTACTCGGAGGTTTTTCGGGTCGCTGATTGCGAATCCAAAGTCAAAATTTCAAAAAACAACATGGCGGAACCAATATGGCGCATAGTGGGGCCGAAGACCGGTTTTCTTGGCCAAAATTCCTAGAGTAGATAATTAAATGTATTTGATGTTAATATTAATTCTGCTGCTCTTCTAGGACAAAAAACACTAAAGGACCCTTGTGAAACAAGTTTCGTATAATAATTTTGACTGGATTGCATACTTTTAACGCACTAAATAACAAAAAAACTTCTTGTTAGATTTTCAATAATATTGCACGATTTTATTAAACCAGGAGCAATTCTACGCTGCTGGAGTATTGAGGGAACCTTTTTACAACATATTGCATAAAAAATAAACATGAAGCATAAATAACATTAAGATGAAACATAATTAACTTTAATATTAATAACATTAAAAGTCAAAGGAGGGAACCTTTTTACAACACACTCCATAGAAACTAAACATTAAGCACAATTAAACATTAACATGAAAAATAATTAAATTTAACATTAATAACATTAAAAACCAAAGGAGGAAACCTTTGTATCTATATCGGTGCTTATATAGACGTCCGCTTGAAGTAACGGAACAGCAAGTATGAATCACTCTAGCAATCTACCCGAATTCCGACTCACCTTTACCTACTAGAATTGATATAACTTTAAAAGTCGCAAATAGTCGCAACTAAAATTTTTAGGCCGCTTAGACAAAGCCTCAAGGTATACGAAAATGTAAGAAACAAGGTGGGGTAAAGTGGGGTAATTTTTGTAGGTCTACCTTTCGAGATTTTTTTTTTCCACTGTGCATGCTTTTCTAAAAGTGTAAATATTATTATTATAAAAACAGCGTATACACTTTGAACAGTGACTAAAGTGCTTATGGAGGACCCAAATCAAGCTGGATAAAAGGAAAAAGTTGTACTTTTACTCTAACAATATGTACAAACATTCAAAGTTTGCTTCAATTTTAGCTGCTTTTATGAAAGAACTGCATTTCGGTACTTTGTTGCTCAATTACCGATTCTTAAAGTCACTAAATAATACAATTCATGTTGATTATAATGCCTTGGATATTTATCTGTTAAACTAAGTTTTCAATTTTGTCCGAAACAAACTTTCATTTTTTCGTATTTTGGCCAAGAAAAGTGGTCTTCGGCCCCACTGTGCGTCGTGCCGGACGTACGCACAACATCTACCGTTCGCAGTTCGATACTTCCGCGTTTCTCGCTCGACGGACGGACTCTCGCGAGCGACGCGATGGTCGCCTCTCCCAGATCTCTTCGGTAGAGCGCCGACCGCGCGCCGCATCTTCGACCCTGCGCTTCGGAACGTGCCTCGAAATAGGGCGGAGAAAGAACGGAGAGAGGCGAACATATATTTAACGATACTGCCGCGTTTCCCACTTTTCGCCGCTACCCCTGCGTTTCGGGGTTTTCGCGCGGTTATCGAGCGGCTCGTGTGGTGCGCCATAATTTCCCACAGGTTCACCGTGCCAGTGAATGGTACATCCGATGGAGTTGAAAAAGGTATACGCGGTCTCTCCCTCTTTCTCTTGTCAGAGAAAGCGGTACACACAGATGGTGCGAGAGCAGAACCGCGTAGACGCGCGCTCGAAGCAATAGACGCGGACGATATCGCGAGGGTCCGGGAGACCCCGGAGGACGAGGGTCGCAGGCCTCGGAGTCTGGTCGGCGCTGGCACTCCCGAAATAATATCCGAACGAAGGCGGTGGCGGCCCAGGCCGCGAGCACGCAGCCTCGGCTACGCGACCGGTCGCGCTCGCCCGCCCCGTTACATAATTTTCGTAATTCCATCGTACAATCAGCCGCCTTCATCTCACCTCGCCGCGCCCGCTCGCGGTGATTCTGTGCTATGGATTGCGGGGGTACGGGCGGCGAAGAAGGGTAGAGTGGATAGGGAGGGGGCGCCAGGGGGGATGTACTCCCTAGGAGAATATCGAATCAATCGGCATTTTCGGAGATACTCACCGTGCGTGGACGAGGGTCTGCGAGGTGCTCTATCTCTTCTTCTCCTCCTCCTCTCGTTGCTCTCTCTCCTCTCTCTCTCACTCTCTCTCTCTCTCTCTCTCTCTCTCTCTCTCTTTCGGTCGAGGTGGCGAAAGAAAATTTGATGTCACATACGCCGCTTCATCGGGCCACTCTCCTCCTCAGCGCGCTAACACCACTCTGCGTTTTTGACGCACACTAAAAATAAACTCGCTTACTGTAGTACCCCGCACGTTTTGTACCGTGATCGACACATTTATCCGCGTTTTCGAGACACTCTTTTGGACGCGACTCAATCTTGATTCCGAAATCGAGATACTGCTTGGCCGTGGGAGGGGAGAGGGGGTTCGGGGTGCGAGAGTAAAGGGGGGATGGAGTAGGCGGTGGTGAAGAAGGAGGAGAAGGAAGAAGAGGAGGAGGAAGAGGAGGAGAAGGAGGAAAAGAAGTAGAGAAGAACGACGAAGGAGGAAGCGGTGGTATACGAAGAGTGGTGAAGGGTCAAAGAATCCGAAGGAGCGAAAACCTCCCTTCGAGGACGAACTTCCTCTCCTCTTCCCGGAGTCTCTTCGCTACGGACGATCCCTCTCGGATCCTCCCGGTGCCGCCACTTCCGCCTCCGAAATCCCGTCGCTCGGTTGCGCGCTGGACGGGTGAAGGTGATGCGGACGACGATAACCGCGTTGATGGAGAGGACGAGTGGGACGTAAACGACGACGGCGACGAAGGCGAGAACGAAAACGACGAAAACAACGACGACGACGACGACGACGACGGCGGCGGCAACGACAATGAAGACGGCGAGTATGCTGATTCTGTCGAGGTGGCGGTGGTAGATCGAAGAAGCGCGCGACACTCTCGATCGTAACTGGCGGCGGTGGATACTAGAACGAAAGCGAGTTTCTCCTTGGTACCTCTTTTCATATAGAACGCGAATAACGATCAGTATGCGAGCGACGGCATCCGTTCGTCGGTCAGCCGGGAAAGAGTCGTGAGGGGGGAGGGGGTTTCGGTGTTCGAAGTAGGTGCGGGTCGGTGCACAATGTGTATAGTACCGTGGTCTTTGCCGGACTGCCATACCATCGCTCCACGGGAGTCCGGGCCTTGCGCGCATGCGTTCTCGAGCTTCCCCCCCCCCCCTTTAACGCCGTCATGCTACCCAACAAGCTTGGAGCTTCCTCCTTCCTACCCCGACCCTCCCCCGACCAGCACCCTTCACCTCTTCCTTCTCCTCTAACGCGTCTTCCTCAATTCGTCCATACCCCATCGTGAAACCCCGCGAAACCTCGGCGCTCCGCCAGAAAAAGCGAGCATCCGAAGGGGTACGGAAATGCCGAACCTTTCCGTATCTCGTTCCGCGGATGCGGCGGGTGCGCCTGCGACGTCCCCGAAACGAGGACGGGAACGAGAAGGTCCGCGAACGCCGTTCTCTCTACTCGGCCCGACCCGTACAAAACCAATAGAAATATCTATTTCGTGCGGAGCTGGCTGCGCGTCGCGGCGTCGTCGCCTCGGCTCGCGGGGCTCCCGAAGCGCCCGACGTCGCGACGCTTGCGAAAATTCAAGATGGCCGCCCCCGGTCGTCGACGACCGTGTATGCTTCTCTCCTCCGCGACCCCGCGCGCGCCACAGTGGCGGTGGCGTTCGAATCGATTACTAAACGCGCGACGACGTCACTAGGTCACTTTACATGGCACGCCGCGACGTCCGAGAGGGGGGAGAGAGAGAGAGAGAGAGAGAGAGAGAGAGAGAGAGAGAGAGAGAGAGAGAGAGAGAGAGAAATCCTCTCCGAATCCTGCCTGCGTCGTCCTTACTAATAGACACTTTAATCCTTAACTACTATCGTGGGGTGTCCGGACACCCCAGCGGTGGATTTTTGCTCGTATCTTATAGGTTTGAATTGCTAATGTTTCATTTATTTTGTTCTTTTATAAAGGTAATCAATTTTACTTTGCTTATAAGGTCTTTACATAGATCCAGTATGAATACCTATATCACAAAACATGTAAAAATTACAAAATATATTTTATATACATAATATAATATTGGGGTGTTCAAACACCCCACGATAGTAATTACGGGTATGAAAACAACGATCGTAGTTAAGGGTTAAGCACAGTTTAAAGCCTAAAGGAAGCAGTTGGCTCACTCCACTGAAATCGTAGAACAAAATCTTATTCCACTCGTGGGAAACAAAAAGTATGCGCAGTAGAGTGAAATTCGTAAATGCAATGTTGCCAGCTTGTGCTTATGAATGCTGAAGTGCAATCTTGTCAGTTGTCACTATGCACGTGGGAAACAAATTCAAGCTGCGCATGTACTGCTTCCAGGTCCAGATACACATGCTAGTTTCGAGAACGCAAGCATGTTTTTTTCCAGGAAGTGCTCCTAGTAGCATGTGTATCCAAGTCTTGCTTGTTTCGAGCATGCTTAAAATAAGCATGCTCACAAATCGACCGACGGTTGATTTTCGAGCATGCTTCCTGAGGCGGGGGTGAAAAGGGGAACGCTTATGAGCAAGTGTAGACGGTGTTTGATAATAAGCATGCTCATATCCGTCGCGTCTAGTCATGTTCCGTCGTGTCTAGTTGAACCTAATAAAAATTTTATTTGAGATGAAAAGGAATTTATTCTCATTGAATAAGACTCTATTTGAATTAAATAAATGTTCTACTAGGTTCGTACTCGATTAAAAAGATATGCAAAACATTAATTTAATATAAATAAACTTTTATTCTATGTAAATAAATGTCTATTTATCTCAAATAAATTTTTGTCTTAGATTTGTATTTAACTAGACCTCTTTCCTCAGAGTACTTGATTATGGCGAAAAAAATGTTTCTTTGGGCCAAGTAAATATTCATTAGCTATTACTCTATTTTTGTTTGAATGAAAGAGACATTGTAATAATTAATATTATATTTACTTGGCCTAACAGAATATTTTTCCCGACGTAATCAATTATACATTTATTAACTGCAAATAAACTCTTTTCTCAGTATATGAAGTAACTTTGATCGAGCGAACAAAGTAATCGCTAAACTGACAAATTTCTAGAAAATCATAAGCAGAATCAAGGAATTTTACTTCCAAATTTGACCGTGATAAAAATTTAATCGCTGTTTCTCAAAATGTGACATAGATTACAAATTATAAATCCTCTTTTATCTTTGAGCGCGATAACAAATATTCGCCAGTTGCAGTTTTTCACGAATTACAGCCTGCCTGCTACAGACAGCCTCCTAGTAAATAGCATGTGTATCCGAGTGCTTGCTTTAAGAGCATGCTTATTTAGAAGCATGCTTAAAAGTAGCATGCTCATATCGAGCAAGTGTAGCAGTTAAAAGAGCATCCTTCTTTTAAGCATGCTCATAAGCATGCTTTTTTACTAGCATGTGTATCTGGACCTTAAGGCTTTAAACTGTGCTTTAAGCATGTCCTAAATTTTAAACGTATCCGTATACGCATTAGTCTGCGCATGCGCAGAATAGATACGGTGGTCTCGATGCGTTACGTTGCCCGTATCGTTACGGGCCTACCGTCAGCTGTGTGAAGTTAGCACCCCCACCTTCGAAATTTATAAATCTGAATACACCAAGGTAGGACCAATTTTTGACCATGAATGACCATTAAATTATTTCGTTTGACCACCTTTCGTTTAAGAGATATAGCAATTTTTACCTGGGGGTGCTAACTTCACGTTTCTTAATTCAGATCCCCCGTTATTAATAAACAAATTAGCGACAATCCGTCGAATTACCATTTTGCAGGAAGGCCTGTAGAGGAATGACCACCCTTTACTTTTTCTTAACCAAACCCTTTTCCGTTGATAAAGGCACTTTCACCCGTGAGATGGTCTATTTCTAATTTCATTCGACTGCACCCGCTATTAATAAACAAATTAGCGACAATCCGACGATTGACCATTTTGCAGGAAGATCTGTAGAGGAATGACCACCATTTACTTTTTCTTAACCAACCTCTATTTCGTTGATAAAGGCATTTTCACCCGTGAGACGGCCTATTTTTTATTTCATCGACCTGCACCCGCTATTAATAAACAAATTGGTGACAATCCGACGATTGACCATTTCGTAGGAAGGCCTGTAGAGGAATGACCACAATTTACTTTTTCTTAACCAACCCCCATTTCGTTGATAAAGGCACTTTCACCCGTGAGACGGCCTATTTCTAATTTCATTCGACTGTACCCGCTATTAATAAACAAATTTGTGACAATCCGACGATTGACCATTCTGTAGGAAGGCCTACAGAGGAATGACCACCATTTACTTTTTCTTAACCAACCCCCATTTCGTTGATAAAGGCACTTTCACAAAGGCACTTTGACAAAATGGTCAATCGTCGGATTGTCACTAATGTTTATTAATAGCGGGTGCAGTCGAATGAAATTAGAAATAGGCCGTCTCACGGGTGAAAAAGAGTTTATCAACGAAATGGGGGTTGGTTAAGAAAAAGTAAATTGTGGTCATTCCTCTGTAGGCCTTCCTGCAGAATGGTCAATCGTCGGATTGTCGCTAATTTGTTTATTAATAGCGGGTGCAGTCGGATGAAATTGGAAATAGGCCATCTCTCAAGGGTGAAAGTGCCTTTATCAACGAAATGGGGTTTGGTTAAGAAAAAGTAAATGGTGGTCATTCCTCTACAGGCCTTTCTGCAAAATGGTCAATCGTCGGATTGTCGCTAATTTGTTTATTAATAGCGGGTGCAGTCGAATGAAATTAGAAATAGTCCGTCTCACGGGTGAAGTGCCTTTATCAACGAAATGGGGGTTGGTTAAGAAAAAGGAAATGGTTGTCATTCCTCTACAGGCCTTCCTACAAAACGGTCGTTCGTCGGATTATCGCTAATTTGTTTATTAATAACGGGGGATCTGAATTAAGAAACGTGAAGTTAGCACCCCAGGTAAAAATTGCTTATCTCTTAAACGAAAGGTAGTCAAACGAAAAAATTTAATGGTCATTCATGGTCAAAAAATGGTCCTACCTTGGTGTATTCAGATTAGTGAATTTTGAAGGTGGGGGTGCTAGCGTGAAGTTAGCACCCCCAGGTAAAAACTGCTATATCTCCTAAACGAAAGGTAATTAAACGAAAAAATTTAATTGTCATTCATGGTCAACAATTGGCCCTTGGTGTATTCAGATTTGTAAATTTCGAAGGTGGGGGTGCTAGCTTCACACAGCTCCTACCGTCGCGTCGTATCCCTATCCGGACACGTATCCTGTGTCGCGTATGGTTAGAAAGTCGGACGTCTCGTCGTTTGCGGTTTCGTATACGTATGGGTCGATCGATGCTTGCTTAAACGGTTATTTTGCGGCCAACGTAAGTCGATAAGTTTACAGATACGGATAGGCATACGGAGAAAATTTTAGGGTTTGCTTAAAGTGTCTAATGCCGCGTCTGCTGTATGTCGTCGAGGTGCTCCTATCCCATTCTCTTCCTCACCCCTTAACGTGTTTTCCCTTCGCTGCCCATCGGTGTGGCTTCTTCTCTCCTCCTGCGTTTTAAACTCAATCTTTTTTTACGATACGCAGTAAGGAACTACGTGACTGCATTGATGGCAATAGCTATCGATGACATAACGCGGCGTCGATAGACAGCGTCGTCTGTCAGACGTTTCGCACCGCGTGTGGCTACTATACGTATGCGTATATATACGCGATCTTATGCAAGAGTGTGCGTTTGGTATACACAATCGCGGAGAACTACATGATGCATAGATGCATTTGATTCAAATTGATTTATTCGTATATGTATACGTAGTCGAATCTCGGGAACTTTTAACTTTTTTCAGAGATTGATGTTTTTCTGGTTAATCGGAGTTTTATGTAGATGCGTAAATGGCTTCAGACGGAGGCGAATATTCCACCGATTGGCTTCAATTTTTATCAAGGACGAAAGGCGTGTAGATTTTCAATGACAATGTTTTTGCGATAAATACATTGAAGTAGAAGAGACACTATCACGGTACAAAATTCTAAATAACGTTTCACAAATTTTCTTTACAAACGATGAATTACACCCGTTACCTTTGAGTTAAATTTTTTAGAAATTCACTTCAAATTTACCAAAAGTTATACATACCTTCATTTTTCTGGTAAAAGACTGTAAAGTTCAAAATTTGTTTACGATATTATAAATATTTTATGATATGTACTTTTATAGATACCACATTTTTAATTTTATGATACTTTTTATGTGTGAAATGTGTAATAAATTTACAAATGCCTTTTTTTAAAGCATAAATATTACGAATCACCTATACACTGATAGTTCTCATATGAAATTAACACATGTAAAATATAAATACGCGGAGAAAGATTTAAGGATGTTTCACCCCTATTGTCAAAAATATAGGAAGTTACTCAAATTTGTTCCCAAGGTTCTTTAATATCTTTGAAAGCCGTATGCAATTTTTCAAGTCTCTTGACTAACTCATTAAAATGTTATAATTGAAATAAAAATGACAATTTAACTCGTGCTCTTATGGGAAATTCACAGAAACTTCGAAAAAACGATGGAAAATTGGGTTACCGTAATGAAATTTTACATACCGCTAGATTATTATGCAAAGAATAAATGGTATATTTTCACACATCGATCAGGGCTGTAATTTATAAAAAATAATTAAGAAATCTTGGTAAATTCGCTTTCGATGGAGATTGCTGCGCGCGCAGTCGTGAAGGGCGGCAACGCCGTAGGGCGCGCCAAGTATAGGGATCGTGCATGGGTACCGTCATGCGCTCTAGTGGCAAAGTTGGAGTTAAAAGCGTTACACCTTCTGTGCAGCGTATACGGAGAGCTCACGTTTTGTTAAATTATTAATCGCAATAATTAATTTTTATACATTTAAACAGCACTTTTCACTATAATTTATATTATTTCTGTTGGATGTTGTTAATAATTCGGGGTTTTAACTAGTAAGCTCTAGTGAGGCAATGTTACCAACTTGTGCCACCACACTGCTCTATAACACTCTATGGGGCGACGTTGCCACTGTTCCCGACCGCTTCAATATTTTAAAAATAATTATAATATATTTTTCTATAATTTTTTTGACACACTTTATGGATGCAGATAATAAAGTAAAGTTACAAAAAAAATAATGGCTCGACCGATATCATGAAATATAACTTCAAGGAGGTTATTAAAGAATCATTTTTTTTTGTTCAGGGATTGGAACATTAACGAAAATCGTACTGTTCCCTTCCACCTCCACTCCCCTTCTGCAATAGGGGCGAAACATCCTTAATCGGATCAATGAAATATATATTTAGTAACTTTCGAAAGTGGCAGAGATCGAAACGGTGGAAAGACCTTATTGCGTGCGTATGCTAATGACATCGCGACGAGTTTAATTCGGGCATAGTCGTTCATTCGCGACTGTTATCCTCGGCTATGTGTTATCTTCTTATCTCTAAAGCCCGCCACAGACGCTTCAACTTGTCTATCAACTTGCTTGCGCAAACTTAAAGTCGCGGTTAAGGTATTTCTATGGTTTTGCGTTTTTCTTACGAATCTCATGAAATTTTGCAAATAAAAAGACTGAAATATTACCCATCGATTCTCAAATTTTCAAAACGCTGAGCCATGTAGTTTAAAAGAAAATGTTAATTCAAAGTAGCATTTTCTACACTGATTTTCAATGGATAACATGTAGAAGGACGGTACCTCAGTGACGTTTTGAGTTATAACTACAGAACCAATCTTACAATGTTAAAGAAAAACTAACAGCGAATAAAATGATATTGTAGGATTATGTTCACAAAAACTGGAAGTGCTGAGCCATATAGTTTCAGAGAAATTATAACTTTAAAAAACTGAGATTTTGCTTGAAACTGCAAAGTGGTGAGAACGAGTAACGGTGATGTGGCAACAGTGCGCACAGCTGATTTAGCCCTCTCATGAGACCTTGATACTCAGTAGTACTTTTGCTACCGGAGAGGGGATAGCCAGTGGCACGGCGCGGCAGCCTCCACTACGGCACGTAGTGGCAGGCACGTAGCGGTATATATATTCAATGAAAAATATTAAGCATCACATTAATCATCACTTTTACCAAGATTTATCCCAAAAAATTACGTATTAAAAAGTTGAAATATGTCTAAAAGATGTTAAAGAGTGTAATAAAAAATCTAATAAACTTTAGTCAAAATTTTGTCGTTCTTGCACTAAAATTTGAATTCCTATAATGGATAAGCTCCTGAAACGCGCGGTCACATGCCAATACGGAGAGCGCTGCACAGTCTACAACTGTCTAAGGAGAGAGAAGCAATGTTGCCACGATTATCGGGCCAGGCAGTGTATATGTGTGAGATACATTTGTACAGAGGAGGTCTCTGTGTAGCAAGGAGCCCAGAGTACAGTTTACTCAAAAGTTTCGTTCGTGCGTAATACAGTTTGTGATCAGTTGTACTAAGTCCTGAAGCAAAAACTTTTGAATACGACTGTCACCATAGAAATACCTTAAGGCGCGGTCGTGGAGCCTGGGCTATACCGGTAGTGCTCCACGACCGCGCCTTAACCGCGACTTTAAGTTTGCGCAAGCAAGTTGATAGACAAATTGGAGCGTCTGTGGCGGCCTCAATGTCGGACACTCGAGTATTCATTCGAGTACGCGGCAGACGGAGCTTTCAGGCTCATCGACGAGGCGCACGCTGGCACGCGTGAGCCGCGTTACGTGACGGGGGGCGCAATGACGAACGTGCCGCTCGCGTGTGGTCTTCATGTCGCGGAGAACGCGTCCGTCATCCTCAGCGGGGGTTATTCTCGAGGTCCTTGAAATTCACTCATATAATATATGAATTTCGGATTATTATACAGTGCAATTTCCTTAACTTTTCGCGCTGAGGGCTTACAGCATGCTCCACTCGGGAGAGTGAGAGTGAGAGTGAGAGAGAGAGGGAGAGAGAGGGAGAGAGAGGGAGGGGGAGAGAGAGAGAGGGAGAGGGAGGGAGGGGGAGGAGGGAGGGAGAGGGAGAGGGAGAGGGAGAGGAGAGGGAGAGGGAGAGGAGAGGGAGAGGGAGAGGGAGAGGGAGAGGGAGAGGGAGAGGGAGAGGGAGAGGGAGAGGGAGAGGGAGAGAGGGAGAGGGAGAGGGAGAGGAGAGGGAGAGGGAGAGGGAGAGGGAGAGGGAGAGGGAGAGGGAGAGGGAGAGGGAGAGGGAGAGGGAGGAGGAGAGGGAGAGGGAGAGGGAGAGGGAGAGAGAGGGAGAGAGAGAGAGAGAGTGAGAGAGAGAGAGAGAGAGAGAGAGAGAGAGAGAGAGAGAGAGAGAGAGAGAGAGAGAGAGAGAGAGAGAGAGAGAGAGAGAGAGAGAGAGAGAGAGAGAGAGAGAGAGAGAGAGAGAGAGAGAGAGAGAGAGAGAGAGAAGAGAGAGAGAGAGAGAGAGAGAGAGAGAGAGGAGAGAGAGAGAGAGAGAGAGAGAGAGAGAGAGAAGAGAGAGAGAGAGAGAGAGAGAGAGAAGAGAGAGAGAGAGAGAGAGAGAGAGAGAGATATGATAATGTTTATTGCCCATGGTTGAGCAAAAGTTTGCAGTGTGACTGCATGTTACAGCGTGAATAAAAATAAAAATAGTGGATTAAGTAACAATAGTAATAAAATAAAATAATATAAAATAAAATAAAATAAGATGAAATAAGATAAAAATGAAAATATGAAATCGAATAAACTCAAATAAAGAAAAATAAAAATAATAATAGTGATAATAATAATACGTTCAACTCCCTGCTGCACAGACAGCAGTAAGGAGAGATATTTATTTATGGGGTGCATTGTCCGTCGCGATGAGGGTAGAACTCGAGGCTGCTGCAAGCGTTTTCCACAGACATCAGGTGGGATTTGACCTTCGATTTGAACAGCGTATAGGAGGACGATGATCTCACGTCATCCGGGAGAGAATTCCATACATATGGAGCTGCGACGGCAAAGGAGTGCAAGTAAGTATCAGTCGGTATTTAGGTACAATTAGGCGGTCATCCGATTGTCCTCTCAGAGGTCGTCTTTCTACGCGGGCAAGCAACATGTCTGAAGAAGGAGGGTGTGCCTAAACGAAGAGCAGAGTAAGTGAGACAAGCCACTGCCTGTTTCCTTACACCTTCTATCGAGAGTCGTCCAAGATTTCTTCAATGAAGCGAGACAGAGGCATCACGCGGGAGATTGAGGATGTATCTCACTCCTTTGTTGATAAGCCTTTGAAGTTTGATGTCATTGGCAAACACCTGCGCCAAGGAGAACCACAGCATTGACTAGTTTTTTCCGCATCTCCGTCAGTGAAGTCACGAAGCTGCCTGGAGTTTATAAATTGCACCGTTGACATTTGATGTGACTCTGGCAATGTGCTGGTGAAAAGTTAGCTTCGAGTCGAGAATAACTCCCAGGTTCTTAACTGAAGAGACAAATGGAATGATATTGCTACCATCGCCGAGCGTAGGAAGTGCATCATGGTTGATTTGGTTGATCAGGCGATTATTGCCCAAGATGATGGCCTTGGTTTTGAGGAGGTTGAGTTGTAGCCGATGTTTGTTTGCCCAGTTGCTAATGGCCAAGATGTCTTTGTTCATACTACGCATGCAGTTTGCCAATTCGTTAGGTGAGCATGTGGCGTAAACCTGTAGATCATCTGCGAACATTGAGTCTATTGGCGAACTTGATTGACTCCCCCTATGTCGTTGACGAAAAGTGTAAAGAGTAAAGGGCCCAGAACCGAGCCCTGGGGGACTCCTGTATTTGTGGATACCCAGCTAGTAAGTGCGTTGGCATCAAATTTTAACGCTTGACGTCTGCCGACCAGGTACGATACTATCCACTTTATAACGCCTTTGGAGAATCCCATTTTCCTCAGCTTTGCCAGTAGGATACCATGTGGAACAGTGTCGAACGCTTTGGAAAAGTCGAACAAGACTAGTACTGTGACCTGGCGCCTGTCCATCCCATGTCTAACATCATTTAATAGCTTTAGCAGTGCCGTTGCCGTACTGTATCCGGTCCTGAATCCGCATTGCCACGGGTCCAGGATGTCGTGTTGCTTGATGTAGACAGTGATTTGATTGAATACAAGACGCTCTAGGATCTTACTTATTGCGGGTAGTAAATGCGATAGGCCTGTAGTAGTCATTTGCTGAACTTGGCGTGGCGACCTTCTTGATGGGAATGATGATGGCTTTCTTCCAAGTAGTAGGGAAAGAGTCAATGATGGAACGATTGAATACGTTGGGTAAGGAAGGTTATTACCAGCTTTGAGCATGACAACTGGTGCCACAGTGTCGAGTACTTTGTGGAAGTTGAGATAAAAGTTTTCCAGTGCTACGTCAACACTGGAGTCGTTGGTAGCCAGTAATGTCCAGTCTATGCTAACGAATTTTTCTTGAGCCTGAGTTGACGCCATGCACCCCAGTCGCCTGGTGCTAATGGTCTTGGCAGATGGACGAATTCCTTGAATGACAAGATCAGCATGTATCAAGTGATGCCCCGCTCCCAAAGGAGTATCCGATTTGCTCCAGGAGACAACTTGGTCAGATTCATCAACGATGCAGAGGTCCAGCCACGTCTCAGAACTCCCAGTGGTATGAGTAAAGCTATGATCCGACTATTTTCAGTGACAGGTCCCGCACGAGTGATTTAACGTAGCGAGCGTCATGGCTAAGACTGAGTTGATCGGCATTAAAGTCGCCCAGAATTCCTTATGTGCGTAGTCCTCCATAGCAGAGGATAAAATTGTGCAAAAGTCCACAGGGATGGTGAACGGGACATGCGGCGGTCTGTAGACGACTGCCGTGAAGACCGGCGGGACATCAGGCTTCCTCAGCATACACATGATGTATTCGATCATTCCAGATTTATTGACAGTGTTTGAGCTAGCGATAATGGTGGCTGAGAAGGACTCGTGGATATAGAGAGCTACACCTCCACCGTGCACGTTTTCTATCATTTCGAATGACGGAGTAGTTGGCCAGGCTGATGACAGAATCGGGTATCGTGGGAGAAAGCCAGGTTTCAGTTACGGCAATCACATGGTAAGTTGGACTGATTATCAAGATGGCTTTTGAGAGCGTTCAAGTGAGAACGTACGGAGTTAGTGTTGAGACAACAGCATCGAAAAGTGTTACCACATGAAGGACTATTTACTAAGCGAGCAGGTCGTGAAGTCATTGCGTTGAGTTAGTGTAAAGCTGTACAATCTTGTATGTCTGCCCGAGAGTTGATAATGTGAACTAGAGTATCGTTATTGGCTTTAGCAAAGACTGTACTGCTCTTTGCCAGATATATTTGAAGCCAGCATCCCTAAGAGCTGACTTTGCTGCTGTCAGGAGTTTCATGACGTTGGACGGCAATAAAAGGTTGATGTAGATAGTCGAGTTGCTGATCGGGCGAGGCAGTTTGTCCGATGTCACCTAGGGCTTCCTTGTCGAGTTGCGAAAATTTGAGTTGGCCATGTGTGCGCTTAGCGGCAATAAATCGGGATGCAATTACTGAGGTCTTGCACACTACTGCGAAAGCGGTCCTAGTTGGTACAGATTCCACCGGAGCAGCCCCTGTAGAGTGAACAAGCAGCTTTTTTGCGAAGAAGACGAGCGCTGCAGAGGTCATCAGAGTTTAGATTGATCTTGAGCACGTGGCTACCGCAGTCGCTATTCGAAGTTAGGGTGGCTTCAGAGACAGATCCAACAGAAAGACCAGAGATCGTTATTTCAGAGTCAAAGGCCAGGACTAGTGGTTCCTCTCTGGATGCGCAGGGCATTAACATTCGCCGCAGCCGTAAGTCTCGTGAGGTCGTAGTATTCGACGTACCAGGGCCACCAGCCTGTGTCAGATCATCAACTTCTTTTACTAAGTTTGTTGACCGAGTCTCTAAGCTCCGCGTTTTCTTCGGACAAGTGTTTGGTGACTTCTGTAAGAGTGTCGGTTTTTTGAGCGAGTTGACCTGTCGTAGTTTTGAGGCCAGCTACATCAGAGCAGACAGCTTCCACTGTCGCTCGAATGGTTGGAAGTTCCTGAAGGAGAGCGTGGTCTTGAGACTGAGTGCGCGGATTAACTTGAGTTCCTCTCGCAAGGCACTGTTGCTGGACGAATCAGATGCTCGCATACTTGCGAGTTCTTCAAGGACAGAAGCGATGGTAGCCTTGGGTGGTTTTGCGATGCTCTTGGATCTGAGCGAGTGGATCTTGCTTCGTCGCCCATGACGCAATTGGATTTAAGTTTCAACGTCGCACGAAATTGGCACAGCAATGGTGGATTTCCCGTTGCCAATTTAGTGAATAGTCGGTACAGTAGTGCGCCAAGTACCCGGAGTGGACCCCAGAGATTAGCGCTCGACCGATAGAGGACGACACTAGGAGTTTCCTAAGTAGTGTGCGAGAGGACACACTGTTCCACCGGGCGTGCGCACAACCCAAAGATGGCAGAAAACTAACCTCCAATATGCAGCAGCCAGATAAAAGCCTGTATCAATGCACGCAGGCCTTGCAGATGGAATATTTCGTATTGGCAAGAAGCCCGCGTTAGAGAGAATGCAGTTACACTGAAGCAAAGCGCCCGGAGGCGAGATAAGCAGGAAAAAGCACTACAAGCGAGAGCAGGCAAACGACGCGTTGAGAGAGAGAGAGATTGATTGATTGATTGATTGATTGATAATGGCGTTTATTGTTCATGGTTAAACAAATATTTGTAGCAAGCTACGAGAACAAGCATGGTAGAAATACAAGTAAAAATAAAAATACGAACATATTTAAGTAATAAACATTAGAACGAGCAAGTTTGATAGAATAGGATTAATACTACGCTTCGCAAGAATAAGCATGGAAGGAATACGACTGAAATCATAGTTAAACATTAAACTTTGAGACGAGCAAGCTTTAAGAGTATAGAATTAGATAATAAGTTAGGCTCCCTCACCAGGGTATACGATATAATATAGTGTAGATTGATAGCGATTACAACTAATTAGACCTGCCTAGGATTGAATAATACGCTTCACGAGATAGCATGGAAGGATTGCAACTAAAATCATAATTAAGCATTAAAAATTTAACACTAAAACTAAAACAAGCGAGCTTAAGAGAATAGGAATTAATAGTAAGTTAGGCTCCCTCACCAGAGTCAGCGATACGATATAGTATAAAATTACCAATATATAAAATAGCCAATTAGACCTGCCACCCAAGTAAATGGCTTGAATGTCGATGGACGAAACAGTTGGGAAAAATTAATTCAGAGTAGTAGGAAAGCAAGTGGATAAACAGTCAGATCAGAGCGGAGTCAACCGAGTTCTCCTGGTTTAGCAAGTGAGATTTTAGCTGAGTTTTAAAAGTCGGGTTCGAAAAGGTGACAGTTTAATGTCCTCAGGAATAGAGTTCCACAGATAAGGCGCAGAAACTGCAAAAGCATGTTTATATGCCTCAGTACGATGGCTAGGTATCACCAGTTGCTGAGATTGAGGGCTTCGCAGAGGGCGATTTGAAGTGTGCATTAGTAGAAGATCTGTAAGAAATTTCGGAGAATTCTGCAGAGAGAGGAGTACGTCAGGCAGGCAAGTGAGTACTTCCTGGCATTAATCACGGCCAGCCAGCCCAACTGTCGCCGGTAGGGGGAGATAGAGACGTCACGTGGCAGCCCAAAAATGTATCTGATCCCCTTGTTGACCAGTCTTTGAAGTTTGAGGTCGTTGACGACCCCGATACCTGTAAGAGCAGCTGAGCAGTAATAGATGTGTGGCAACGCTAATGCAGTAACTTAGGTACCCTCCGAAGTTTGACTTCGGTGTAATCTCGAAGCTGCTGCAGCTGGTAGTAAACACCGTTGACCTTAGACGTTAACGTGGGCAATATGTTTGTGGAAATTAAGTTTCGAATTCCCAAGATTACCCCAAAATTCCTAGCTAAGGTTACAAATAGAATCTTTCCTTGACCATCGCCTAAGGGTGGGAGATTATCAAGGTATATTTGGTTAATAAGACGGTTGTTGCCTAGAATGATCGCCTTAGTTTTAAGTAGATTAAGGCGAAGACGATTTCTTGTAGCCCAGCTACTAATAGCTGCGATGTCACCGTTGAGTTTCCGTATGCACCCAGTCAAATCTGAAGGCGGCATGAGGCGTATATTTGGAGATCGTCTGCAAAGAGCAATCGCTTGGCGTGCTTAGTGGCTGGCTGTCATTAATGTATAATGAAAACAGAAGAGGGCCCAACACCGAGTCCTGAAGAGAGAGAGAGAGAGAGAGAGAGAGAGAGAGAGAGAGAGAGAGAAGAGAGAGAGAGAGAGAGAGAGAGAGAGGGAGGGGAGGGAGGGAGGGAGGGGAGGGGAGGGAGGGAG